>RJVU01075617.1:62728-129694 GCA_003731715.1 Anabarilius grahami | reverse complement strand
GAAAAAATCAAATATAAATATTAAAATAAAAATTAGAACTGAATTTAGTTTAAAGTACTAAAATTATTTTAAAAACTTTAAATAAATAAATAAATGAAAGCTGAATAGAAACAAAAACTTAAAAAATTTGAAAGCTAATGAAAAATATTAATAAATACTCTAATAGTATATAAATGCTACTAAAATAACATTTAATTATGTTAATGGATTTATTGAATTTAGCAGGGCAGTTTGAGATGTGACATGACAATGTAGTGTAAAGAGCAAAATGAGATTGTAAAATGACCTGGAATTGAACTTGTGCCAGTAGAACTTAAATAAATGTAACTGACTTTGACTCACAACAAAGAAATATTAAAGTATAAGAAAAAAGAAAAATGAACGTCAATGTTACAATGCAAGATCACATGATATTTCTGGATAAATCATAAACAATTTCTTGTTTTACCGGTGCATTGCAAGAGGTGGCTCAGGTTAAAATCCACTACCTGACTTTACATTTTCAGTTTGGAAATTTCCAGGTTGAAAATCGTCTGAAAATGCCTATTTTTAGCCTGTAACTATGCAAAATTGAGATCCATTCTCTGAAAGCCTTTAGAAATGGAGAGAGAGAGAGAGCACGAATCAGAGAGAGGAGTTGTCAGCGGAGAGATGGATTCAGGCAAAACGAAATCTATTTAGTATACAAGTGAGGGTGAAGATCTCCCCTTGATTCACTCTGACTCACTTTCTCACTCCTTCTGCTGCAATTAGACACCTCTTCTGCCGCGTGTTGTGTACATGTGTGTTTGTTTGTGTTTCTACTAGTGTTTGAGGGCGCATGTGTATCTAGAAGCACATTTGGTCAGTGGGAGGTTGTTTGAATCCCCAGAGATGTTTACTAACTGGGTTACTCACCATGAGCCTAAACAAGTTTAAAAAGAAACCAAGCAGAAAATACCTATAAACAACACAGAAACATTTAGGCTTTGTTCACTGTAATAACTGGATGCTCATTCGCCTAGTCCCACCATCAAAAGAAAACCCAAATAACACCCATTTTTGTTCAGTTTTGTGCAGTTAAAGAGGCCATATTATGCTCTTGAGTTTGTTTTTGGGTCTACTAGTGCAAATTATTTTCTGTGGTAATAATCTTACTCTATTTCTCTCCTTCAGTGTTTGTTTGCTAGGTGTGCTGACACTGGTGATCAGCTGGGCTTCACTTGGGCTGGAGTTTTCTGTTGCTGTGGTGCGTAAATGAGCAGAAACACCTTTAATTCTCTTCACCTTTATGCTGATATTTCTGTTTGGCTCTATTGCAGTCTAAAATAGAATCATTTGAATCATAAACTCACTAAGTAGAGCCAAATTATGTGATTATATTATTATCACATATTAATAATATGTGATATTACAAAATATTGGAATAATATGTAATAAAATAAGTATATAAAAAAGTGTGGGTTCAGTAAGATTTTTAATGTTTCTGATAGTAGTCTATTATGTTCACCAAGGCTGCATTTATTTGAAAAAAAAAAAAAAAAAATACAGTACAAACAGTAATATTGTAATATTATTACAATTTAAAATAACTGTTTTCTATTTTAATATATTTTTTAAATGCAGTTTATTCCTGTAATGATTTTCAGCATCATTACTCCAGTCTTCAGTGTCACATGATCCTTCATAAATCATTCTAATTTGATGATTTGGTGCTCAAGAAACATTTCTTATTAATAATAATAATGTTGATAACTGTTTTTGCTGCTTTTTTAAAAATGTAAATGTCTTAATTGTCAGTTTTGATAAATTTAATGCCTTCTTGCTAAATAAAAGTATTAATTGCTTTTAAAAAAATCATACCGACCCCAAACTTTTGAATCGTAGTGTATGTTTGAAATGAGAATTATAGATAATTAACAAACAAATATGTGACGTTAGTCATTTAAATGTGCATAAACTTTGTGCCTGTATTTGAGTGTTTGAGGGTATGTAGCCGTGCTTCATGTTTTGTTCTCTTCCTCAGACTGCCAGTGATTTTTGTGTTGCCCCTGACTCTTACATCACCAAAGTGACACGTGAGAACGCCGTTATCAACCAAGGTATGTACTCCCAAGTCAAGTCCAGTTTATATTTACTCTTTTGCACAGTATACACAGGGTTCACTGGGTATTGAAATGCTTGTGACAAGGCTCAGATCACAAAAAAGACAGTGAAGACAATTATATGCACACAGATACATAAGTTTACAAATCTAGTATATAGTACAGATTAAATATAGTAATAAATGCTGAACTCAGATTCACCACACGTTGATACCATTCATTTCAATGTATTCTCCCCTGATTTGCATTTTATTAATTACATCATACACTGAAAATTCAATGCATATCGATGTGTATCAAGTCTTGAACTCAATACTCCCCACAGTAAATGTGTACGCTCACAATCGCTCTCATTCATTCATTGCTTCAAATGTTCTGAAGCATTGCTATGCAGAGGAGGCTTTCTTAAATGGTGTATATATACAAAGCAGGTTTTGTATCCTGCTCTCAGACCTTGGCTTTCCTGGACAGACATGAATGTCATTGCTAATTAGTTCCCACAGTGGATTCGATTCATGACCCTCTCAGCCTCTGCACAACACATTCACAATCCGCACTCATTCACACTTGCATACACACTTATGCTTAATTCCTGGAAGCATTCACTCTTCGCTGTTTCACGAGGCGTGTCTGTGGGCCAATTAATCCTCTAAATAATTGTACTGTTGTGTATTTACTTCCTCCTGCATATTTGTGTGTTTTAAAGAAATTAATACTTTTATTCAGCAAGGATGTGTTAAAATTTATCAAAAGTATTTTGATAAACAAAATAAACAAAATATACAAAATATTTGTAAAATTTTTTTAAACTTTACATTCATAAAAGAATCATGAAAAAATGTGTATCATAGTTTGCACAAAGATATAAAGCAGCACAACTGTTTTCAACATTGATAATAGTAAGAAATGTTTCTTGAGCACCAAATCATCATATTAGAATGAATATGAAGGATCATGTGACACTGAAGACGGGAGTAATGATGCTGAAAATTCAGTTGTGCCATCATAGGAATAAATTACATTTTAAAATATATTCAAATAGAAAACTGTTATTTTAAATAATATTATATTATTCTTTCAAGTAGATTCATACTGTCTTCTTTATGTTAAGTACTGTATTAGTTTCTTTTAGATAGACAGGACTAATACAGTAATATAATATTATATGAATATCTCACAATATTTATTGCTGTTTTACTGTATTTTTGATTAAATAAATGCAGCTTTGGTGAACATAAGATTCTTCTTTTTTAAAACATTAAAACAAAACACTTACTAACCCCAAACTTTTGAATGGTAGTATATGATAATATATGATATCATGTGATAATAGCAAATGATAAATATGCAAAGTTACTGAAATTAAAATTAGTTTACACATTATTGATTAAAATTGACTCAAACTTATTTTAAAGTGAAAATTATGTTATTATATTGGCCAGTACATGGGATTTCTTACAGTGACGTTTCATGATTTATTTTCTATTTTTACATCTGCACCTACTAGGAGTGTGATGATTTAAATCCTGAGGTTAATTAATCATTAAACCTCTGCCTGAGGTCATTCCACTGCTGCTCCTCTCATTCCCTCATTTTTCTAGCACGCAAACATGCAGTAATAAGGTTCAGATCAATCCAGCATCTTTACAGTCATCTCTTTCACATACACTCAAACTCACACATACACAGAAAACAAACTTGATATCATAACAAATGAAGCTAGTTGGCATTGTCAGTAATCTCAACCAGCTGGCTTAGTAAATAATGAACTAGCAGGTCACAGTGACTCATGAGAGTACTGCTTGAGTATGAGATGTACTGCTTCCAACAGATTTACTGCTACAGTTTGTTAGTTTTTATTAGCTGTTTTCTTCGCAGAGTAATTTCAATAATAATTTAGTTATCTAATAAGAATTATCTGTTTGTTGACCAACGGAAGATGAGAGAAATGTTGCGGAAACCTGTCATTTTGCGATGACGAGTAAAACAATGATCATATTTATTGGATTGCATATGTATTTATTATAATTTATTCTATATGTGTGTTAGATATCCTGCAGTATTATCTGAAGTGCAGCATGGGACAGACCAACCCATTTCAGCAGGTACTTAATTACTCCCTCTCTCTCTGTTCTCTTTCGCATTATCCCTCTTGTTCTCTTTCATGACTTATAAATTATTCTTCTGATTTGCAGAAACTCTCTGGGAGCCATAAAGCTCTTGTGGAGATGCAGGATGATGTTTCTGAGCTCTTGCGTTCAGCTATCAGAGAATTCCCCAAGACAAAGGTGTGTGATTGCGGATGTCTTTAAGAGTAAAACTGAGCGTGGCTTTACTCAGTATCTGGATGTTTATCTGTTTATGTTCTTTGTCTCTCTCTCTGGGTTGGTTATCAGAGTAACCTGGAGGAGATGCAGGCGGTGTTAAACTCCACTGAAGTCAGCCTCCACCACCTCACTGCCCTGGTCGATTGCCGGAGCCTGCACATGGTATGTGTGTTTTGTTTAGAGCCTTTTTATGGCTCATCTCGGTTAAGATGGAAAATATACAAAGAAAATATGCAAAAAAAAAAAGTGTTTTCTTCGCTTTAGATGTCTTTACACTGCAAAGTTAATTCTGTATTGTGACAAAATGATATGATTGTGAATGTTAAAATATGTCACCTTTGACCTAAAACTTTAAGAAGCACAATTTTATATTTATTTATTTTGCCTTTTAATATTTTGTTTCACTGTTATTATCTTTTGTTTAGATTATCATAGTTACTGTAAACGTGACTTTTATGATGGATTTTAATGGTATAAAATTGAAAATATGGGTCTGGGACAAGGGTAGATCAAAGCCAGTACATAAAATGCTTTTTGAACAATAGCAAAAATTAATGATGGTAAAAAGTTTGACATATTGCAAAGTTTGGGGTCAGTAAGACTTTTTTTTGAGAGAGTGAAATTAATACTTTTATTCAGCAAGGACGCATTGAGTTGTTCAAAAGTGACAGTAAAGCCATTTGTTTAAAATAAATGCTGTTCTTTTAAACTCTCTATTCATCAAAGAATATTAGAATGATTTCTGAAGGATCATGTGATGCTGAAGACTGGATTAATGACTACTGAAAGTTCAACTTTGCCATTTATAAATATATTCAAATAGAAAAGAGTTATTTTAAATGGTAATATTTCACAATATTAGTTTTTTTACAGCATTTTTGATCAAATAAATGCTTGTGTGAGCTTAAGAGACCTTTTTCAAAACCATTAAAAAACCTTGCCTACCCCAAACTTTTAAACGGTAGTGTATAAGAAAAAGAAAGTGTGTCTGTTACTTTTAAAGGGATAGTTCACCCAAAAATGAAAATTCTATCATAATTTACTCACCCTCCTGTTGTTCCAAACCTGTAAGACTTTCGTTCATTTTTGGAACACATATGAAGATATTTTTAATAAAATCTGAGTGATTTCTGTCCCACCATTGACAGTCTACACAACTACCACTTTGACGCTTCAAAAAGTTCATAAAAAGATCGTAAAACTAATTCACATGAATGGAGAGTGAATTTAGGATTTTATTCACTTATAAATATTCATCAACACACATCAGTTGTGGTAAACGGAAGCTCAAGCATGTTCGTTTGACATGCGAGAACCAATGAGATTCATATTTGTGTGTTACGCAGCACGTTTGAGCTTCTGCAAGAAACAGTGAGGTTTGTTCTCGCACGTCAAGCAGGTTCGGTTGAGCTTGTGTTTATGTTCACTGATCAATGTTTATATGTGAATAAAAGCCTAAATTCAGCCTGTTCAGCATATAAAGTGATCGAGTCTCTTCAGAAAATTTGGACTAAACAGCTCGATTCATATGGATTAGTTTTACGATCTCTTTATGAACTTTTTGAAGTCAAAATTGTAGTTGCGTAGCTGTCAATGGAGGGACAGAAATTGCTCAGATTTAAAAAAATATCTTCATTTGTGTTCGGAAGGTGAACAAAAGTCTTGGAACAGACTTTTGTGGGTTTGGAACAACATGGGGGTGAGAAAATGATGACAGAATTTTCATTATTAGGTGAACTAACCCTTCAATAAAAATCAAACCCTGGGACATAAGGGACATGTCCGAAGTTGAAGGAACACCAATATATTGCTTCCCATGTTTGTGTTTGTCCTTCCTGTGCAAATGAATTTACATGAATGCCACTTCCTTTACAGTGTGCAAAGACTTATACAACAAGAACAGACTCTTCATTTGACTCTTCATCCTTTTCTTTATGTCTCACAGGACTATGTCCAGGCTCTGACTGGACTGTGTTACGATGGAGTCGAGGGGCTGATTTATCTGGTCCTGTTCTCATTCGTCACTGCGCTAATGTTTAGCTCCATCGTTTGCAGTGTGCCTCACACCTGGCAAAGCAAGAGGTGAGAGGGCAAGGGTCAAAAGAGAGGGGGGGAGGGTGCAGGAGGGCAAAGTACCTTAAACGCAGCTCCAGTAGATAGACAAGGACTTCATTTCATGGACATAGAATTGACTGCCAGTCACGTGTGTTTAATGCTTTTTTTCACAACTGCTCCTTCTGTTTTCACATATTAATCATCTTCTCATGACTGTGTAGTTTCTGTTGTCTTGTCGTTCATTCCTCTTTGTGTCATAGATTTGGAAAACCCACTGCCCTGTAGTATGTGTGAGCGACACACTTGCTTTTGTAGTGCACAATGGGTAACCTAAATATAGCTTGCATATGAAAGAAAAATAGTATATTTTGAAAGGAGTCATTTGAATCAAGGCGATGGAGGTACTTGCTATTTGACTCACGGTGTAGTATCTGTCTGCGTCAGTGCTTTCTATGCTAAGGGACAGAACAAAGAGACCCTATTCCAAATTCTGTGCAAAGGCAGACTGATATTTCTGTGGAAGATGCTGCCTCCCTTTGGACTATCTTGAAACTGCAAGCAAGGCTGATATGCATTTGTGAAGAGTATCATCATCATTGAAACTATGTTGGTGATGTGAAACTGTTCATTTGCCTAGATTACACACTTGGCAAGGTGGTTTGGAAAAGGTCTGCTAAGAGTTACACAATCAAAAGATATCTTGATCAAAGTGGCATCCAAATCTACACCTTCACAGATCCACTTTTTCTTTTCCTTTTTTTATTCCTTTTCTTTCAAATGCGTCCCCCCCCCTCCTTTTTTACGTTTCAAATCCGATTCATAGTGGGTGTTTGTTGATTTAATGCATGACTCAGATCACTGAGAAAACGTTCAATGGTTACTGAGGACAATCCATTGGACATGCAATGGACATCCACAGTAGTTTTTGTGATGTTTTTTTTTTTTTTTAAGTTCCCTTGAATTGCTTATGACTAGCATCATTTTAGTACTTTCACTTCCTCTATGGCTGTAGGATTGTTTTTACTTTTATTTATTTACTTATTTTTTACATTGACTATGCACATGTATTAAAGCAAATACATACAAAAAAAATTAAATGGAGATTCTGCCCCATTCCAAAATTACCACAAGTTTTATTGTTTTTTGTCGGTTGTTTGTTTTAGCATCCTGAC
Source organism: Anabarilius grahami (assembly GCA_003731715.1). Taxonomy (NCBI): domain Eukaryota; kingdom Metazoa; phylum Chordata; class Actinopteri; order Cypriniformes; family Xenocyprididae; genus Anabarilius; species Anabarilius grahami. The sequence goes on along the minus strand of RJVU01075617.1, from coordinate 122,056 downwards.
TGCCAAGTTTACACAGATTCTAAAAATGATTGGTTTGAAACAGGTGTAATGAGCCTAGTTTTTCCATCAGTTGGCAGATAAACTGTTTCCTAATTAGTTCAACCACAACATTCAGTTAGCCATTAAAAATCATGAATATTAAAAATGGCTTTTAAAATCAAGAGATTTTAAATCTTAAAATCAAGATTTCATGTACATTACATTTCCTAGTCAACAGTCTGACTCTGAATAAGTCACATTTCTTTTATTTAATTATTTTAATTCAACATTTATTTTAATATAAATAATATAAAAAATATAATTATGTACACTACCATTCATTTTTTTTTATAAAAAAGGTAAAAACAGTAATATTGTGAAATATTACAATTTAAAATAACTGTTTTCTATTTGAATATTTTGAAAGTTTAAAATGTATTTTAATTTAAAAAAAATTTTACACAGCTATTTCTAAAATATCATGCAATATATCTCCAAAAGCACATTGGTTGGCTAAAAGGTGTAGAGAATTTATTTATTTAAAGAATTTATTTGTTCTACTCACTGTAAGTGTGGAATTGAATGAGATCAAATTTAATCTGAATGCATGCTATTCATATAAAGCATGCAATGATTCTAGCTTAAGTTTATTTTTTTATTTCTAAAAAACAGGCCTATATATTCCCTCATAGTCATGAAAATTCACTCTCAATAGCACTTTCCCTTTTGTCATGTAAACCCACAGAGATGAAACTGGGAAAACGAAAGCATTAAACGTCAGTTTGCCAGTACCCATCAGTATGCTGTGGAGTCAATATAAAGATGGCATGAAAACTGGTTTTAAAGTGGTCTAGTGAGAGGAGAGACTTTTGCCCTGCCCTCCCCTCCGACCCAGGGGCACGTGTTTGACCTGTGCTAATTTGTCTGAAGGTCTGAGGAGGAGGATGCCGATGAGACTTCGGCCACACTCGGCCCGCGAGCGCCGCACGATAACCTGTACCGCGTGCACATGCCTAGCCTGTACAGCTGTGGCAGCAGCACCTACGGCAGCGAGGCTAGTCTCCCCGCTGCGGCACACACTGTCAGCAACGCACCAGTCACTGAGTACATGTGAGTGTAGCCACGCTAAACTCATCCTAATGCATGGGCTGGATTTGAAGGACCGTACCGGTATTATAGGTCCTGTAGTATAGGTTCGCAAGCATAGATTACTGCATGGGCTTTGCTGTATTTACTGTAGGTTTTCAGATTTCAATTGTTAATACTGCATGGGTTTTACTTCATGATTAAAGTTATTAAAAATATAGAGCCCGTAAACGCCGCATAGAAACAAACATATTATGGCATGGGAAGTATAAGTACATTAGGGCTGCACAATATTGGAAAAAACTGACATTGCGATATTTTGTTTTTCTGCAGTTTATATTGCGCGATATGAGAAAAAATTCACCAGATAACTCGAATAGCTCGATTTGGAAAGAATTAATCATTCTAAAATGATTGGGGTGATTTTGTGGGGAAGTGAATCTGCATAGAAAACAAACAAATTACAAGCATAGATAAATACAATAGAACAAAGATAGAAATGAAATAAACAGTGCTTTATTTTTTTCAGGTAAGTCTAACAGAACTCAGGTACAGAAAGTGAATAATCAAATGTAAAATAACACTGCATAGTCTTCTTATAAATGAAATATAATTAATCTTTGTTAAAGCTCCAAAAAGTGATTTTCTCTTTATATTTTGTTGTATGATTAACATTAATGACTCAAACAGCAGCGGGTATATTAGGCTACTGTCACTTTAAGACCGAACGCACAGATCCAATATAATGATACGCATCTGTTTTCTTTCTCAGGCCCTATTTACACCTGGTATTAAGATGCGTTTTGGTTGATTGGATCACAAGAGGACCACGCTAAATACAGGTGTAAACAGGGTCTAAAACGTTTTGAGCTTGTCCACTTTCGACCACTTCCATGTGGTTGGATGCGTTCGAACAACCACAAAAGACAGCCTACTCTTCACCTAATGACCTAATGTGTAAACTCAAGTTTGGTTTGTAGATGAAAAACATACCAAGCACAATATTTCAAATACGCACTCACTGCGTTCGGCGTGCAGCTGTCAGAGCAGAAATGAAAACCGTTGCTCTCCGTATGTTTTTCCATCGTCTACGAGGGTGTTCATATGTAAATTGCGCAACCTTATTTTGTCCATTAGATCGAAAGATCTGAAAAAAACCCATACATTTACCTGCCCATAGACCCTCCCCTCGAAGAAATCAGGACTGAAGTGGTTGAAAGTGGACAAAAGAGACCGGGTGTAAAACACCAGGTGTAAAAGGGAATGTGTCTCACTCGTCTACTTGTGATCCGACCTACCAAAAAACATCTTAATGCTATGTATATAAACAGGGTTTTAGTTGTTTGTTAATGTAAGCCATAAGCGACTGTGTTTACGAGGATACTCGCAGAGAAGGCCATTTTGACATAATTTTGCGTGTATGTGTCCGTTCAAGCACAAATAGACATGAAAGAGAACGGAATTTGGTGTTCGTGTGCTGTCTGCATGGCTCTGTGGGTGCGTATAGAAAACAGCACGCGAGTTCCTAATTGAGTTCTTTTCCATGTCTTCTTGCGCTTGAATGTTTAAACTAACAGGACCTAAAACATGTGCAAATAATAAACTTTCGGTCTATGATGGTTAAACTGCAATTAATCAGAGAATCAAGTGCGTTTCGAACCGTGGTGCCTGGTCCATACAGATCAACTACGATCCCTTTACTTGACATCACACATCCTGCAATGTGACTATTGCGGATGCTCACATTGCGATATCAATGCTAAAACGATATATCGTGCAGCCCTAAAGTAGATAATTCAGCTTGTGCAATGAGTTTTACTGTGATAGATGATGTTTAACACATCCCAATCGACATCTATCATGTACCTCTACATATATACTGGATATGACTCAATATAGTGCATAGTGGTATCACTCAATGGCTTTGCGCATTAATCCTACCCTGCAGTTCAAAGCTTTATGTCAGATTTGTAAAGTTCGCGGTGTGGAAATCCCTCCCGTGAAGAGGGAGTCAGAGTAACTGGTGTCTCGTTTGTGACGCAGGAGCCAGAATGCTAACTTTCAGACCCCTCGGTGCGAGAACACGCCACTCATTGGCAGAGAATCCCCCCCACCGTCAGTAAGTGCACAAGCACATTTACACAAACACACATGTCTGTAGATGTACAGTCGTTATTTAGCGCAATGTCACACATTTAGTTACTCTTTTATTAGATGGCATGGATCTTCCTCCAACCCTGCCCCATGATTGACATAACTGATTGCCCTAAGTTGTTTAGATAATCCAGAAAACAGGATGTTACAGTGGTAGTATTTATGCCTGTCTCTTACTGATGAGTTAATATAAATACAAGCTTTGACAACTGTCAAACTTCGATTTTAGCATAGTTATAGTATATTCATGAACACTGTCAACACACACATAAAGAGTCTGGAAGGTCATTTTGGCAGCCTGTATGCGACACTAATGACAAGTCGTCTTTATATGACCGCCACAAAAAAGTCCTCACAAACAACAAGGTGAGATGGCACGAGCCAAATTTCTGTCATCATTTGCATATTTGCTTCCTTTGAACTTGAAATGAAAGGTTCTCTTTTCCATACAATAAATGTAAATGCCAATGGGAATGACATAGCCCAAACCTGACAAAAAAGCACTGTAAAAGCTATTTATACAACCAGCGAAGTCTTACGATAGCTTTATGTGAGGAACAGACCTAAATTGTAATTGTTAGATGAAGTGTTGTCATAATACTGGAGTTTCAAACTTTGATACAATACCTTGAAAAATATTGATATTCAATACCACTTTCAATACCATGGGGAAATAATAATAATTATTATTATTAAGAAAGAAATAGATTACTTGTAATACAACTGCACTGTAAAAAAAAAAAAATACTTACATATTAAGTTTATTAAAGGGTTAGCTCACCCAAAAAGGAAGTTTCTGTCATTAAGTACTCACCCTGATGTCGTTCCAAACCCACAAGACCTTTGTTCACCTTCGGAACACAAATTAAGATATTTTTGATGAAATCCGAGAGTCTCCTATGCAGTTGACACAGTGTACGCAGTGCAGAGCTTCCGTGTTTACGTCTGAATGCCGGCTCAGTATTGGCCGGCACTGTTCACGTGAGCACCACAACACATACGTGTGATGCTGATGCAGGAGCTGGCCAATACTGAGTCGGCGTTTTGACAGAGAACTGTGTAGGAGACTGAGAGGGGAGAAGAATAATAGTTGAATAAAGTCATTATTTTTGTTTTGCTTTTGCGCACAAAAAGTATTCTCATCGCTTCATAACATTAAGGATGAACCACTGTAGTCACGTGGACTATTTTAACAATGTCTTTACTACTTCTCTGGACCTTGAATGTGGTAATTTCGTTGCTTTCAATGGGAGATTAAATCAAAAATATCTTAATTTGTCTTCCGAAGATGAACGAAGGTCTTACAGGTTTGGAGCAACATGAGGGTGAGTACTTAATGACAGAAATTTTATTTTTGGATGAACTAACACTTTAATTATTTTACTTTCCAAACGTAAATGGTTTACAAATGCTTCTCATTACAAATCTGTGTGAAAGTATGAAATGCCATAATTATGTCTACAAACATCTGAGAGAAGAGCGAGCGAGTACCAGTGCGAGATATCAGTGCTACGAAAAAAAAATTTACATTTCAAATATTCAGAATCCATTTGTAATGAAAAATCTTTATTTTTGATAACACTAGTTAGATGTAAAAAGGGAAGATTCTGTCTGTTCCACACACAAAGCTTTTGTATGACTTCAGAAACTTGGAATATAATGCATGGTTTCTATAGTCTACTTTTAGGGTATTTTTATGGTGCATTTTTTGTCATTTTGGTGGTCCATTTCCATTCACATGCATTGTATGAAAAAAGGGCTGCATGAACCTTTTTAGAAATTTCTCCTTTTGTGTTCTATGGAAAAACATTGTATGGGTTTGGAGTAAATGGCGATAGATTATGAATTTTTGGGGGGTAAACTATTCCTTTAAAGCATATTCTGAGATGGCATTCATTTTCTTCTTATTTTTAAGTCAAGGCCCCTCATTGAGTGGAAGTGGGTTTTGCTACAGAATCCTGGATTTTGCATGATTGCATGTATAGTCAATGACGAGACCAGAGAATGCTTCTCCTGGTTCAAGCGCACTGAATAGGGGAGCATGGTAATCTTTTTGAAGGAACAGCGCAGCTCTTTTAACCAGACTTGGCATGCGAGGGCATCCTTCATCCTCCTATTAGTTTGAGTTCAGAAAACAAGAACACTCTGACTTCTAAGCGCCGCTCTCACTCCGTCTTATTTTCTAGGTGTGTGTTTTTTCCTTTTGATTCTGTGTTCATGGGCCCTGGACGTGACGCATGCGTATTCAAACTCCAGACTGGAGAGACCACCCAAGAAACCATGTTTCTTTGAAAGGATCTGATACTCAACAATGTCATGGTCCAGGATGCTGCTTTTTGGTGACTGTTCATGTTGGAATTGGAATAGTCGATATTTTATGGAATAGTCTCTCCTTCTCTGGATTTTATGATTCAAAATATGCATGAATTTTGTCTCTTTCTCACCCATCTGAAAAACATACCTCATGCATGTCTGTAAACTGTCTCACATTATAACCCCAACCCTAAACATGTGTTAATATTCGCCCACATATAGCTGCATTTTCTGTATCTATATGTATCATTCTCATCCACTGCTGTTTTATTTTCCTATTTGTTATAGTGTCCTATTTTCTTCTTTTCTATTATTTTTCACCTTAATTGCACTCTTTTTAATGGAATTTGCACTCAAAAGCCGATCTTGAGGAGAAAAGTATCTTATCGCATAATGTTAATGTGCATAATCACAGTAACTTTTGGCTTTAAAAAACCATCAGGCTGTCCAAATGACTGTCAGTTTGTCTGTAACACATGTGAGTGAGTTAGTGAGAGCGACAGAATGAGGTTCATATTTATATGTGCTTCATGTTTGTAAGACACTTTGGCTATACTCTGTCCTAATGGCCATGTAGACAATGTAACTTTTCCTTACTTTGACTAAATAATTGTATTATTGTTTCCTATTGTATTGTAAAAAAAAAAAAAAAAANAAAAAAAAAAAAAAAAAAAAGGTCTTCAGAATGATGTGATGGTGTTTTCCCTCCCCTTTTCCTTGTTTTCTCACCCTGTTTTGCAGTACACCTCAAGCATGAGAGCCAAATATCTGGCAACCAGCCGTCCAGACCAGTCCAGGCCATCAGAAACCCAGAATGGTCTGGAGCCCAACATGCGACCAGACCTGACCAGCCGCTCAGCTCCCAATAGCCGACCAAATTCAGCCATCCACCGACCCCACTCCGCCATCCATTAACCATCCTCGAATGCGTAACCAATAGTCATCTACCTGTCAAGTCCACCAGTAAAAAGTTTGTCTCCACCTCGATGTTCAGCCCTTTGCCAGTAAAGAAATTCACCCTAACATCTTTATCCGATTGGAATCAGCCATCCATGCTTATCTACTCTGGCTTTTTAAAGACTCCATTCTGCCAAACTTTTGTTGAAACTGCCATTTTTTACTCCTCTAATCGCACACAATGCATCACAGCAACTACACTGCCCTCTTCTGGAGGACTCCTCTCAGTTGTCTGCACAGTAACTCCCATACTACCCTCACAGAGAGTCTCTCAGGGCAGCCATATTGGCAAGGACTGCAGGACCACATTACCACAGCAGGATGGTTTATACCACTGTCATTTTTGATAATCTTGCCGTGCTGTGCAAGAAATGTCACTATGACATTTGATTTTATGATAAAGTTCTATTTTTAAGTATTTTGCAAAATTACACTGTTGTCGATATAGTTTAACAAGGTTGCGGCTTTTGCGCTTTCTCTGCAGTTCCTGACAATATGGCAGTGTTCTACTAGTACAGCCACAATCCAAGGTATCCATCATAGCAATTTAACGTAAACGGAGATGTTTACTCGTTTACAAATGTTCATAAATTCACTGCATACTTGTGACTCTGTGGATTAACAAATGTTCCTGTCATCGAAGGCCATTCTTTGTATTAACAGTACAGTGTAATCTATGGTGTACCACAGTGTGAATTGACAGCCATCAAGCCTTTGAGCCATTATGCACATTCAGTATCTTATTCTAGAAGGGAAACAATTGCACAGCACACTAACGGTGTGTTTGCGTGCGTGGCGTGTTTGCCTTGTGCATTAGTGAGTGTGTTTTAAAGCGGCACAACTCACGAGCTTTGCTTTTTGTAAATAGTAAGTGTTTTTGTACTTTAAAAAATGTCTAAATGATCAACACTACAAACTTGGTGCACTAATCTTCTGTGTAACAGTGCAGTGCAACATTTGCCGTGGCTTAAAGCTGCAGTGAAGAATATCTGTCAAAAAAAAATTGTTGATGAAATAATAGTACATGTTTTGTAGACATATCACTTGAATTTGTGAATACACTTGTGGGTGCTCGTGTGTATGTGCACACTTTAAATGTGAATATTTCTAACGGAGGAAATTTTGCTCGGAGTGGAAAAGGAGAAGAAGGGATACCTGGACTAAATGAGAAATGCCTCCCCACTGCCCCACATGGAAATCTTTTTTTTTCTGTTCAGGCATGTTGTCCAGGCTTCACATTCTTTAGCAGGAGATTTTTCTTTGTGTTTTGTTTTGTAGTGAATCAGATTTGATTTTCACCATGGTCAGCCTTTTTCTTTATTTCTGTTTTACATCAATGGGGAAACACTTCTCTGTGGTGTTGATGAATCTGCAATATGGAAACACTTCTCTGTGGTGTTGATGAATCTGCAATATGGACAATGGACGTGTGCCACCAACAGGACTTTTGTGGTTTAGCCTCCTTTCCACCACAGGATAAAGATCAAAAATATTTGGAAAAGGGAAAAAAAACTGATGGGACAATGAAACTGAGGAAAGTTCCTCCTTACCATGCAGTCACTAAGTAAGACTTGTGTGGATGTAGTGTAAGATAACCTAGCTGTCTTTACCAAGTGCAGTATTGTTGGTTTCATTTACTTGCATCCAGTGTCATAACGCTGACATAACAGTGTTTAGACGTTGTCATGACGCCAGTCAACCGCTAATGTTATCATGCGTAAAATGTGGCATCTAATGCCACTCTCGAGACATCGCGATTCTTGAACGTAGGTGTTTATGAATTCTTTTGATTTTAATAAATGTCATAAATTACATTAGCAGGTAGAAATGTCGTTTTAAACTGGAAAATGCTATAATGCTGTATCTTTTCTGACTTTGTGACACCCTCATTCGATTGGGGTTGCGTGTTGTTTGAATAATCTTTTTGTGTAACAAAAGTGGATGCTGTGTTTGGATGCAACAGGAAAGGGCTTGTATCCCAAACCTTAAAACTCATGCACAGATGTGCTTTGACCATGTAGTGTCAGGCAACCACGAAAAAAAACACTCATGCACAAAAAGCAACAATGCAACACTAGACGTTTCGCTAAACACAGAATATTACAGAAAAAGTCATTGTTTTTACACGCAACGTAGTGGATAAAAATGCACCTTACCACTCAATAGACACAAATGTAAAATTGCTCTGAAGTCTTTTTACAGTATTTACATGTATTCAACCACTAACCGTTATATAGAGACAATCCAAATGTTCGGATCTATGATTCAATCTGTACCATATGATGCAGTTGCATGACTGAAGGAATATGAGGAAGAAATATTCTGCCTTTCTTAACATTTTCATAGAGTAACCTTTCTTTCTGTAAATGTACACATTTTTTTTCCTAGCATATTGTTAGCTTTCTATTGTATAGACCATAACAAATGAGCCTACTCACTCCTTTCTAAATGTGAATAATGATTCGTCATAAATTGATGTTTTGATAACAATTCTTATGGATTTTTCATGTTTTTTTTATGTTTTTTTTTTTTTCATTTGTGATTTAAGATGTTGTACATGTCAGGAAAAATTGATTTTCTGAGCCTGGATTCAATGTTTTAATAATATATTAAAATGAACTTACCTGGTGCAGGGTGTTGAGCATCAGTGCCTGAAGACAGAAAAAGAAAATCACTTTATCAAGGTATGCATTTATCAAGGTATGCTCTATTAAAAAAAAAGAAGAAAAAGTTGGCCCTGGAATCTTGATGCTTAAAATAGAAAGAAATAAGCTATGAACGTATGCCAAAGTTCTTGAAGAGAATTTGTACACTTGTTTGTTTGAAAACTGCATGAAGTCTGTGAGAAGGTGTACATTTAAAAATAGATCATATTGTAGTACAACAACAAAAAAATGCATTTGGGCTGTTAATAAATTGCTATATGTTTAAATGCCATAGAGAAAAGTAGTCTAAACTTGTGTGTTGTTCCTGGGATGCTATCCATACAGAGCCATTAATACAGCAAGCACTAACGTTAGACACTAGAAAGAACATTGATAATGCTAGTATAGACATTGATTTGGTATTAAAGGGATGGTTCACGCAAAACCCAAAATTCATTTTTTCATATTCACCCTCATGTCCAGGGCCCAGGCTGCTCTTTTTCATACAGCGCAATGGGGAATTGGGTCAAAGACTATAGGTATTGAAAGACGGTTCAAACCTTTTAGATATGAATGGGAGAAACTGCAAACGCGCAAAATGGCGGAATACGTCCCGCTTTCTAAGTAAAAGAGCCAATCGCTGATTGATAAAGTAATTGCGTCACTGTAGCTGCCGTTAGAGGCTCCGGTTCCCATAGAAACCTGAGACTCGTGCACATGCGCATTGGCTTGTCTAGCCTGAAAAATAAGCTTTTTAAATGCTATTTTAGCATAAGAAACAACATTTTATGGGACGGTTAATGTCAGATTTTGTTGCTGATTTGAAATATGTAATTTACTTGGGAGTTCGCCAAGCAGTTTTTGCAAATAGATAGGACTTGGTCTTGGTAGTCTCAGCCTCACGCCCACGGACCGTTGGCTGAAAGTCTGATGCAAATGGCACACTTAACTGGAAACACTTCAGGAGTTTCGAAGTCGTCACAGAGATCGTGTTATTATAGGGAGATAAGAGGGTCTGTATCTCTTACCATTGAAGAAAGTGTAACGGCTAACTTAATCACGTGCGGCACCTCTCAGCCTATCGTGTAATGGCAGTGACATCAGTCGCAAAAAAATACATTTTTATCAAGCTAAAATCTACATGTAGTTCCCAACGAAAGTATTGTTTACTGTAAAACATGCTGAAGATTAGCAAACAGGCTGTCGATTAATTAAATGATTAGCTATTTCCCCACAAAAGCTGTTTAATCAGCATAGTGAAGCCTCTCCTCCATTGACATCCATTCAAAAAACAGCCTCTGGTCTCCTTCCCTGTCTCCTTTTTTGAATGGATGTCAATGGAGGAGAGGCTTCACTATGCTGATTAAACAGCTTTTGTGGGGAAATAGCTTATCATTTAATTAATCGACAGCCTGTTTGCTAATCTTCAGCATGTTTTACACTAAACAATACTTTCGTTGGGAACTATATGTAGATTTTAGATTGATAAAAATGTATTTTTTTAAGAGAAGGCAGACTAGGGAATGTTGCGACTGATGTCACTGCCATTACACGATAGGCTGAGAGGTGCCGCACGTGATTATGTTAGCCGTTACGCTTTCTCCAATGGTAAGAGATACAGACCCTCTTATTTCCCTATAATATACAATCTCTGGTACTGCCACACCCGGAGCATTAGCATTAGCCGTTATGCTTTTTTGGCTAAAGGTTGCAGGTTTGCCTTCCAGTGGCTTTGGTCATCATCTGGTTGGTTGAATTATACAGGATATCCGGGAGACGCGTGTGTCGCATTCTTTAACGGTCCGCCTGGAAACAAATGACGTGACGTTAAACCCCCTTGTGGAAGAAGAACGCCGTCGTGTTCACAAGCGCTTACCAGTAGGCCTATCAACTAAATGCTGGATTTTCAAAAGTATGTGAAGTTTGTGGCTCCCTTGTTGCAGTAAACTTGCACAACGCTCTTGAATTAAAATCGCGTCCCATGGTAAAAATCGGGTTCCGGGGGGTAAAATTCGTCCCCTGGTAAAATGTGTATTACAGGGGCTAAATATCATGTTATTTGGGGTCGCTTCAAACCGCAGACATGAAAAACAACCTGCTGCAACAGTGTAAAAGAAGCCCAATTCTGCGGGAAATCCGTGACTTGGCAACACTGGCAGTCACGTGGTACAATTAGAAGCTTTACAAGGAGGACATGAACTCTTTTTACAAGATGAAATCACGTAATTGCGGTTACGACATGACACAAATGCACCTTGATTACAACGATATAGTTCTGTAGCCTACCGTTATCTTTATAGTTGTGGTGTGGACTCTGCTATTCCTTTATATTTAGAATGATTTTTTAGAGCTAGGGCCTATATCTTTATCGTTATTGTTATTATTGTCTTCTGTGTGAACGGCCTTTACTTTTTTAAATCGTGCGACTGCTTGCAAAGTTTTGGCAGTGAAAGTGAGAAAAAGTACAATCTTTGGATTAATAACCTTGATTTTATAAATATAATGCACTTTGGCTGCAGTTTGTCTGTATCACAACATATTAGTGAATATTGAACAATTTTGATGTTTATAATTTTGATATATAAAAAGGGTTAGGAGACCTCTTGTTTTAAACATTTGTTAGTCTGTTTGTGTAGGCTCCGAGGCCTTTATTCAAGTCTTGGTTGTTTAAATTAAGATATGGTCCAACAACACTGTGTATAATTGCATCTATTTCACTGGGGGGGTTAGACGAATAATGCCCCAGAGAAACTGCAGTGGGCACAGACGGAGCACAGAAATTCTGCACAGATGGTGTGCCAGAAAATGGAAACACTTCAGTATAATGAATTCAGAAAAAGGAGAAACTTCAAACGAAATGTGCTGACAGGTGAAAGTAACATGTCGTCCAGAACAGAGTGGGAGTTAATTAATGGATGAACGGGTGCAGGTCTACAGTGTAAGCTAGGTTTCTCTCTCAGTGATATTATCGCATAAAGAAATTATACATTTTTGGCCCCTTAACATTTTGCAAAGCGCCATCATTTTCATGACAATATTATTTATTAAATGTGTAATAAGGAAAATAAACATATTATTTAAATATGTTTAAGTATGTATTTCAGTTGGCTGAGTGAGATTTTTACAGTACAGAAGAAAAGAACTCGGATGGGCTACAATTATTATTTTCATTCTATTTACATTTAATCACTTTACAACTTAAATATTTAAATGATTCTGCTAACTTAAGCATCTGGACGTGCTCCTTGCCAAAGGGCAGCAGCAGGTTACTCAGGAGGAGGAAAGCACAGCTGGTGACCGCCGGTTGTATCTTCATGCTGCCGCGAGGGGGCGCATGCGCGCACCGATCGAACACAGTTAAAGACAAAGCTTGAACCTCAACCGATAACTCATCTCCTTTACCAGAGGTCGTGAACAGGTAACTGACGCATCGCCGCGCTGGATTTAATGGAAGTCTGTTTGAAAATGTACGTTGATCTTTACCTGGAGGACATATCTTAACTTTTGACCTACTGGAAGATACCTCAGGGCGTTTGATCGTTTGAGTAAGTGACCATTTCAAATTCAAGTGTTCTCTGTCAACTGCTGAATATGTTTAATGTCATTTTATCTACTAATTATTATTGATAGGAGTAACCTTTAAATCGAGAGCATAGTGTTTTAATAAGCTACTTGTGAATTCCTGTATTTCTGCTTTGAAGTAAATCTTTATCACTGGAATTCACCTTCTTCAGCATATAGGGCTGTATTATAATACAATATTTAGTTTTATGTTATTTTATATTCATAATCTAAAATGGTGACCAATAGGTACAAGACTTTTTATGAATGTATTGCAACATTTGCTGCACCATTCATGACTATACATCAGCATGACTGCATATCAGTTTGTCAGGTGAATTGGTGAAAATAAAGCTATTGATTTATACAAAGTAAAAAGCTTTCTGTCTTATTTACTACTGTTAGCCCTTTAAATTGAGCTTAATTTAATGTGGGAATCTCAGCTCCTCTTATACACGCACACACACACAATGCAGCGCGAGACTGAAAGTATGAATAAATAAAAGGATTTAAAAAGCTTTTACTTGTTAATGTTTGTGGCTTTTCTACATTCTTTTCAGTGAATAGATGTGTATATCCATGTATATCTATGTGTGTAACTGTCTCTCTGTCCTTTTTCAGGTCATACATGAAGATACAGATGACCTCAAGATGTGAATGAAGAAAACAAATGAATAAAGACCAGGTATACATAGGCTATTAGATAAAGAAGAGGATCTTATTTGCTTTTGTTGTCATCCATATTGTCTGTGGAGGTAAAAGTGAAATGTGTATTTAATACTGTGTGGAAGAAGAGATGCATTGGCTTTGAGTTATTGAAACGACAAAGGAAAGAACAATGGATTTGAGATCATCTGCTTTTTTCCATCAGGGCTTTCAAGCCTTTATGTGCATGAACGGTACCTGAAATGTACAGTAAAAATGTAAACTGTTACCATGTAGTTTAGTTATGATGTAGTTCTGTCGTAGTTTACCCACTCAACATCACGGGAAAACCACTATGAATCTGACCCCAACCCAGTTCTACGACCTTCCCAGGGCATTGGACCTTCAACGTGAACCTCAAAACAAGACCAGGTCGACTCCAGCCAGCTTCTTCAACAGCTCCTTCTTCTTCCAGGATAATGCTGCTTTAGAATGGCAGCTGTTCCTCACCATCCGAGAACCTGGCACCATTATATTAACTGTCCTTTACTCTGTTTCCTTCCTTGTGGGATTCTTTGGAAATGTCATGTCCCTCAAAGTCCTACTCGGCCAGCATGGAAGCGCGCGTCTGTCGGGTGCGAGCGCCACCCGCTGCCTGCTGATAAACTTAGCGGTGTGCGACCTGGCAGTGGTTTGCGTGTGCATGCCCGTCACCCTGGGCCACCGCATCTACACGCCATGGGTGTACGGGGACTTCCTGTGCCGCGCGGTGCCATTCACGCAAGCGGTTTCTGTTTCCGCCAGCGTCCTGAGCATCACTGTCATCAGCATCAGCCGGTACTATGCTGTTCACTCACCGCTGCAATCCCGAGCCTACTTCACTCGTCGACGCATCCTCGCCTCTGTCGCAATCGTGTGGCTTATCTCCTCAGTGATCTGCATGCCAGTTGCAATAGTTACCAGGCGTGATGAAGTAGCTTTGATTGAAGGGCTGGCCATCGTGCTGCCTGTCTGTGGAGAGGTGTGGCCTCAGCCACGTTTGCGACAGGCCTACAACGTCCTGCTGTTCAGCGCACTCTACTGCCTACCCGTCGCGTTTAATCTCACTCTAGCCTTCCTCACGTGTCGCCGGCTGCGCAGCACTGGCTCCGAGGGTCGGTTCACAGAGCTGGACCCCCGTTCTCAGGCGCTTCATGAAACAAGGTTGCAAGGGCGCAGGCAGATCGCACGTATGGTTGCAGCTTTGGTGCTGCTCTTTGCTCTGTCATGGTTGCCTATGTATGTGACTGATATTTGGCTGGACCGTGAGCTGCGCCATCCACCAGGCTGGCTCCTTCAGACCAGGCCCTTTGCACAATGGTTAGGCCTCACCAACTCTTCTCTCAACCCCTTTTGCTACTGCTTCATTGGGGACCTCCATCGCTCAGCCAAGGCTTTGCGTTTGCGCCTTTGTGGCCCATCCCCAGCCTCAGCGCTGGCTCTGGCCTCCCTCCCTAAAATATTCAACCTGCAGAATCAAGACAAATCTCCAGGGGGCACCACTGACAACTCAACCAACTCTTGCGGGGAGGATGCTGGGAATCTCAAACTGTCGATGTGGTGGACTCAATCTCGCACGTGTGAGTCAATGAGCTTACCTTACCACTTAGGAATGACTGAAGCGATTGCACTGGATACATAGCAGACCTGGTGCACTGCTACGGACATTTCCTCTCAGATGTGTTGTGCTTTGTGTTTTGTGCTTTTATAAACCCTTTGTTCCAAACCGATTTGACTTTCTTTCTTTTGCGGAACACCAAAGATGATATTTTGAACTGTTTTTGTCCATATAATGAAATTCAGTGGGGTCCATACAAAATTGGACCCTATTGACTTTCATTATATGGACAAAAAATTCACTTTCAGAATATCTTCTTTTGAGTTCCACAGAAAAAAACAAAGTTATACTGGTTTGGGCGATGTCAATGACATGAGGGTGAGTAAATTATGACTAAGTTTTCAATTTCAGATGAAACATTCATGGAATGTTCTCAAGTGGGAATGGGACAGTTCATGTGTGAGCATTGAGCGTTTTTTTAACTCCAAACATTAATTGTTTAACTGCATAGTGATCAAACACTTCATATTCCATTTGGAGTAGATGTAACTTTCTTAGCCATGTTTAGATCTGCTGTAAATGTACTAATGATATGTAATAAATATCTTGGCATTGAAACTTATTAGGGTCAATGTAAGAAATCCATATCGTAAACAAATAAAGTGGTTCAATGCATAATGTATAAAGTCATGCTGCTAAGTTTTGCCTAGAGCAGTGTCTTAAAATAAACCAAACGTCATTAAATGCTGCTCTTATACGTCTAGCAGGGCAGCTTAATTAAAATGATCATCTGAGTGAAACCGAGACATACATACGCACTCACACCTACAATCTCTGGTGAAGAAACACATGGAAACGTCTTTCTGTGAACACATTCACGGCTTCTCGCCTTTTCTACTAAATGTGGAAACCATCTGCATCTCAAGTCATCACCCTCTTCTTAGTGTTATCTTACTGAAGTCAGAGCAGAAATTTAAACTGTATTACACCGTTCAAAAGTTTGCCGTCGGTAGAAAAGAAATTAATACTTAAATTGATCAAAAGTGACAGTAAAGATATTTATACTGTCACAAAAGATTTCTACTTCTTTTGAACTATCTATTCATTAAATAGTCCTAACTATAACTGTATTCAACATTAATAATAATAAGAAATGTTTCTTGAGCAGCAAATCAGCATATTAGAATGATTTCTGAAGGATCATGTGACACTGAAGACTGGAGTTTTAATTTTGAAAATTCAGCTTTGCCATCACAGGAATAAATTACATTTTAAAATATATTAGAAATCTTTTTTTTTATTGTAATAATATTTAACATTATCACTGCTTTATTATATTATTGATCAAATAAATGCAGCCCTGGGATGAGCATAAGATACTTCTTTCAAAAACATAAAAAAAAAAATATTACTGGTATGTATGTTGAAAATACAGTGACTTACAAATTACACCTAATTAATTAAAAAAAATCAGAGTCTCTAAATGTTCCTGCACAACACTGTAATGCCTGTCACTATACTTAAAAATATTCTGTGAGGAGGAATGCCCTCTGGTGAAAATGCTAAATATTTTATTGACTTGGAAATATTATATCAGCAGTTGCATAAGAAGCTACAGTAACTGAAAAGAAATTTGACAAGTATTATGAAGGCAGACCTATTATTAAAAAAACAACAACAACAAAAAAACATAATATGTGCAGATTTTAATATATATATATATATGGGATTATAGTGTATGCTGTTATATATCATACTTCCCTGTCCTATTTTGTTTTATAGGTACATACATTTCCATGAGTTCTGTAAATATGAATATTTTCTGCAATATAGACATGACAGGTGTGTTGTGTATTCCACTATCTTGGCATTGCAGTCTATATGTTAAATGATTTAGCAATCAATAGCATAAAAGCATTATGTCTCAGAGAGGACATGACCTCAGATTTGTCAATATAATTTATAATAAACAGCTACATTTAATTTAGTACCCACTGCTCTTGCTCTTTGTAGCCACCTTCTCATATGCTCTCTTCTAATCAGCCAGAAGCTTTCAAGTGACTTGTAGTGGCTCCTGTGCACAATTGATTCTGAAAGATTGAATGTGGGTACCTGATAACATGATCACATATATACCAAACTGTTGTGTTGCTGCTTCTGTACACATGTAGATGTATCTAGCTGGAGGAACGTCTTGCATAAGCACTGCATTTATAAGTAGTTGTGTCAACATCTCAAGATGTACATGCCTTAAAATGTACATTTTAACAGTTCAGGTAACCCACAGACTAGGTAATTTTGAAAAAAAACTTCCTTAGGCCCAGATATTAAAGGGTTAGTTCACCCAAAAATGAAAATTCTGTCATTAAGTACTCACTCTCATTTCGTTCGAAACCCGTAAGACCTTTGTTCATCTTTGGAACACAATTTAAGATATTTTTGATGAAATCCATGAGCTTTCTGGCCTCCGATAGAATTATCACCACTTTCAAGGCTCAAAAAAGGTAGTAAAGACATTGTTAAAATAGTCCACGTGACTACAGTGGTTCAACCTTAATATTATACAGGGACAAGAATACTTTTTGTGCACAAAAAACAAACAAAAATAACTTTATTCAGGGTTAGAATGACATGAGGGTGAGAAATTAATGACAGAATTTTCATTTTTGTGTGAACTATCCCTTTAAGCCAGTGGTCTCAAACTCAGTTCCTGGAGGGCCACAGCTCTGCACAGTTTAGCTCCAACCAGCTCCAACTCAAACCTGCTTGATTAGCTGGATCAGGTGTGGTTGATTAGGGTTGGAGCAAAACTCTGCAGAGCTGTGGCCCTCCAGGAATTGACCATCGCTTTAAGCCTACATTCAGCCATGAAAATGCAGTAGGGATTTTTCTGCTTCTGTTTTTGTCACACTTACATTATGTAATTACAAGAACCTATAAATAACTGCATTTCTGCTGCTAAAGTTGTGTACAGTTGACAGTATGCCAGTGGCCCTCGACAGAGTTCGGACACCCGTTTTATAATGTTTTCAGAGCTTCAAATGTTTTAACTCAGTACTAAGGTAGTACATAATTATTTACATAATAGGACTAAATGTATCATTTTCTTTTTTGGTCCTGACCAAAAGAAGCAAGGGAACTGAACTACACTCTAAAAAATGCTGGGTTAAAAACAACCCAAGTTGGGTTGAAAATGGACAAACCCAGTGATTGGGTTGTTTTGACCCAGCAGTTGGGTTAAATGTTTGCCCAACCTGCTGGGTAGTTTTATTTAACCCAACAATTGTTTACAAATTACTATATGTCTGGCTTAAAATGAACCCAAAATAGGTTGGAAATTAAAAATCAGACTCATAATTACTAGAGGCAACAATAATAATCAAAAAGATGAGCATTTATTAATAAGCAATTTAATAAATGTTTATTGTTTAAATATTATTCAAAAAAAGTATTAATAAATGTTTGTTTATTAAACATATTAATAAATGTTAATTTCCAACATATTTTGGGTTCATTTTAAGCAAGAAATACAGTAATTTTTAAACAATATTTGGGTTAAATAAAACAACCCAGCAGGTTGGGCAAACATTTAACCCAGCCGCTGGGTTAAAACAACCCATTCGCTGGGTTTGTCCAGTTTCAACCCAACTTGGGTTGTTTTTAACCCAGCATTTTTTAGAGTGTATAAGTGTGAAACACCCTAAAAATACTCAGAGTTGTAAAGTGATTCTGTAAACTGGTTTTCTGGTGTTTTCTTTTTCACCAAATTTCTTGATAAAGCATGCACATACATATTGCATCTTAAAAAATAATGACTGCATGTGAATTTTGCAGTCCTGGCTCTCTCATACATTATCAATGAGTTCATCTTCATCAGCACAGTCTCCGTGTAGATGGATAGTGACATTTTGCCCAAGGGATATAAATGTGGGTAATTTTAGTAGTTGTGTGTGTATTTATAACTAAATGCACTGCATGACGAAAAGTATTTGTACAGTACACCCAAACACTACACCCATATGTGCTTGAGAACATTTAAAGGGGGGGTATCACACACAGTTTCAGCCAATCTCATGTTAGTCTTGAGTACATATAGAGTAACATTGCATCCTTCATATCGCCGAAAAGTCTTTAGTTTTGTCATATTTATAAAAGATAGATACGCTAAACCGAGTCTTTCCGGAAAAAGCCGAGATCCTGGAGGCGTATCTGCCGTCAGTGCCGTGGGCGGGGCTAAAGAGTCACGAGCGCGCGCAGCTTCTGCGATGTCTGCTAGCTGCGACTTCATATAAATACAAAGGGAACAAAAGTGTTCATGTTGTTTAGATTATATGCACTTGCTCGCTGATTGCCAACAAAACACAGACATCTGATTCAGTTTTACTCACCACCTGCGAACTGCAAATCCAGCGCCGAACTGGGACTTGTTTACAAAGTATTCATCACCTAGATCCCAGGAACAAACAAACATACACGCACAACTCCGTTGCTGCCCCGGAAAAACAAACTTCATCCACTGTTCTCTTAAAAAAGGTAATCTTTCCCTCACAACCATAAACACACTCCTTTGATGACAGAAGCTGCGTCTCATTTTGGATGCTTAGTCCTTCGGAGGTCGCATTTGAAGGCTGAATACTACATCAAGGATATCATATTTAAGAAAAGTAACCGTAATAAAATTGACTGATATTCATTGTGAGGTGTAAAATACTGTAATTTCTTTCTTACGTTGCAATCTAATGGGTATTTTTCTTAAATGAGACCAATGATGTATGCAGCCTTCAAAGGGTGCAGCCCCTGAATTGGGACACAGCCATTGTTGAAAAATCTCTCGGCTTCCGTATCCCAAACGAAACGCGTTGATGGGCGTGTTTTGGGTGATGTGTGTGTGTGTGCACGCTTATCAGGGAGAAGTGCCTATACAAGGAATTCAAGTAAATTATCAGAAGCTCGTCACCAAGGCGCTTACACAGATACATATGGGAGCGTTTGAAAGCAGGCGTCTATCGCGGACCAGTCTGCTGAGAGACTCCTGCTTTATTCAGGGGCAGTCGTGGCCTAAGAGATAGAGAGTCGGACTTGTAACCCAAAGGTCATGGGTTCGAGTCTCAGGTCCGGCAGGGATTGTCGGTGAGGGGAGTGAATGTCCAGCGCTCTCCCCACCCTCAATACCACGACTGAGGTGAGACCCTTGAGCAAGGCACCGTACTCCCGACTGCTCCCCGGGCGCCGCAGCAATGGCTGCCTACTGCTCCAGGTGTGTGTTCACGGTGTGTGTGTGTTCACTGCTGTGTGTGTGCACTTGGATGGGTTAAATGCAGAGCACAAATTCCGAGTATGGGTCACCATACTTGGCCACATGTCACTTCACTTCACTTTCAAATTAAAACACTTCCGTGTGCTTTCAAACGCTACCATGCGTTGATCATTGTAGCCAATCTGATGAGCGCGTCAACATAATGACCAATCAGAGGTGTTTACAAATCCGCTCAACAGCTCTGAAAGCATCACATTTTTAAAGGGGTGGTTCATTGCGATTTCACTTTTTTAACTTTAGTTAGTGTGTAATGTTGCTGCTTGAGCATAAACAGTATCTGCAAAGTTACAGCGCTGAAAGTTTAATGCAAACAGAGATATTGTCTTTTAAAGTTATGGCAGTTTAATCCCAGGTAGCCAAAATGATGTGGGCCAATAATGGCCCAGAACCGGCAAGCCAGAAGAAATAACTCGGCCCAGATGCGGTTGCCGGACTCTTGTGAAACACGGGAATGAATGACGCGCCAGAATCAGCTCGAGTCCGGGTGCCGAAACTGAGCCGACACTGCCGGAATAGGGCCACAATCACGGCAGCATAAATTGTACAATTAGCCGGTCCTGGCGCGAGTCTGGGTTCCAAAGGGAAATGTACATGAAATACATAACTACATCTATTTAATTAATAAGAACTACAAAAAAATGCATATGCCTACAAAAACGACCGGTTTGGACTACAACGAGCTTCTTCCCGGGTTCCCCTGCAAAACACGCCCCTGGGAACACGCAACAAAGTGGGCGAGGCCATGTGGAGCAGAAGAGTTGTGTACACCGGACGCGAGCAGCGCGACGTGTCAAAAGATAATAGTGATATCTGTGAATCTGTGATATTTTCTACACTGGATGTGGTGCTGAAGACAGCTTCCAGAATCTACACGAGTTCAATGCTGGATTTGCACTAAGGCTTTTACTGAAAGAAGCAGTTCCCACTTTAAAAGCAGAAGCTGCTGTTTATCGCCCCAAACTGTAAGTACGTTTTATTGTTTGTACATGTCTTTTAAGCTTATAGTTCTGTTGCTATTTTTGGTTGCATCAAGGACTTAAACAAAGACCAACTAGTTTTTGCTTCGCTAGCCAGTTAGCTAAATTCTAGTACTTATCCAACAAACTTCTATGTTCATAGACAAACAGTTGTTCATGCTATAAATTAAAAGCTACTACTCAGTCATGTATTCGGCTACAGTAAAGCTTTAAAGCAGAACTAAGTAACTTTTTTTACCTTCATAAATAGTTTTCTAAGTCCTTACCAAGGTTAATTGACTTGTAGTGGTGTGTTTGAGGCGTGCACTAACACCCTCTGGCACGTCTACTCCAGAAAACAGCACTTGCAAGTTGAGCTGCACCGACCCGACACAATCTCGTCTCATGTTCACGTTCACGCGAGAGTGACAAAATGCTTTACGGTAATTCAAAAACAATGTAAATATTATGACTTTATAAGACAATTTCGAAAATTACCCACCTCCATCGAGATTTCTTGTACTGTATTTGCAAAACTAGTGTGCTGGTGAGCGTTGTAGTCGTTGTAGTCCAGAGCTGCGCTTGGAGTATTTACGACAGTGTGATTCACTGAAGGAACCTGTAGGGGGAGCTTCGCAAATCTTACTGAGTTCCACTTTAATCAGGATAAAACTGTATATTGAAAGCTAACAAACAGCAGTGACAGCATATCTAAACACTTTGACACAAATACAAAATGAAATACCATTCATAAACGTCCTTTAAAAGCTGCGATTGCAGAGGTTCTGCTTGACCCTCTTCATCTGGGTCTGATTCGGCTCAACTTGATACAGCAATATAGACGCCATTATTTACATTTCCACTGAAGCACTAACTACGAATGGTAAGGGGCGTGGCGTTTCCGGAAGCTTCACCGAATCACGATGGCTCTGGATACACTGGACCAGCTAACCAATCTGAGCACATTGCATATTTCGGAGGGTGTGGTATCATAGAAGCAGGAAGTCAAACGAGCCGTTCATATGACAGTGGAAACAGAGGTGTAGAATAAAGGTAAAATATATTAAAAAGACAGCGTTTTCAAAAAAACGAAGCATCAAGACATGTTAAACTGTGCCCCAAAAACACAATCAAACCTAGAAAAAAACACTGAAGCACCCCTTTAAAATTTCAGTACCGAAGATAGGTACCGAAGTCGTAGTAGGTACTTTTGACAACTCTACCAGTCACTGTCTTCTATTTCTGCTTTAAAGTCTTAATTTTCATTTCAGGAGGTCTTAAATTTGTTGTTCTGAAAGCTCAAATGTGTTGCGAAACCAGTGAGGTTCATTCTCGGGTTTGAACTTCCGGAAGAAGTTTGTTCTTATGCGTCTTTCAGGTTCGGTTAAACTTCTGTTTATGTTCGCTGATCAATGTTTACATATGAATAAAAGCCAAAATTAAATCTGTTCATCATAAAAAGCGATTGAGTCTCTTCAGAAAATTTGGACTAAACCACTCAATTCATATGGATTAGTTTTCCCATCTCTTTATGAACTTTTTGAACCGTCAAAATGGTAGTTGCACAATCAGTCAATGGAGCAACAACCTCTCAGAGTTCATCAAAAAGATCTTCATTTGTGTTCCGAAGATGAACGAAAGTCTTACAGGTTTAGAAAGACATGAGTAATTAATGACAGAATTTTGGGGTGAACTAACCCTTGTGTTAATAGATAATTGGACCTCCCTTTGCTGCTTTAACACCTTCCACTCTTCTGGGAAGGTTTGATGCTAAAAATGTTGGATGTTGGATGAAGAGATTTGTTCCCATTTGTACACACGAGCATCAGAGTTCAAGCACTGATGTTGGGTGATTGGTACTGACTCGCAGTTTGTATTTCATTCCAAAGGTCTTCAGTGGGGTTCTGATCTGAACTTTACGCTGGCCAGACATGATTTTGTTCTTGTCGAACAAAATTATTTGGCAGTGTGCATTATTATACATGCATTTTTTGGAATGTATACTGTATGCAAATATGTGCACATACTCTAAGTCTGACAAATCACATGTGATGTAACTTACCAAGGTGTGTGTGTGTTTGTGTAGTGTGTAGTGTACCTGCTGTGGTCCTAATTCTGCCTTCCAGTCTCAGCATCAAACGGCCAGTGTTGTGTAACTGTGAGGTTTGAGCAGCAGTGTCGGGGAAGCTACGCAGGCTACTGATAAATGAAGGTATACAAGTTATGCTTTTAAAGAAGTAGTTAACTACATTGGCTCAACATAGAGTAAAATGTATTTTTCACCTGTGCAATCAAAACATTGTTTATATGGCACAAGTTACAGAATATCTACTCAACAGAATTATGGCAACAGATTAAATATTAATTAAACACAGCTGTTTAGAACAATCAAATCAAATATTTATCAAATAAGCAGCTTAAGAGTGAATCATTTAACATGAGAAACTGCAAATAGATCATATAAAAATTTAACTGATTAAAAAAATATATTTGTGTTTAGGTAGTTCTAAATTGTTTAGTTCCAGACTTTTAAAATTATAATACAATTAAACTAAGTATTAAATAATATTATTAAATTATGACAACTTAAATGTAGGTAAAATACATAATATAGGCTGGCTTGAAATTGTAGCATCCATACTTTGTTAGACAATTTTAAACATTTAACGATGTTTAGCAGAATCAGAGGTGGTTTATTCTGGGTTGGAGTTTATTATGGATATATTTTGTGGATATTTAATTTAACATATTATTATGGGTATTTAAGTTTATACATGAACATAAAAGAAAACATTTGAATATGCTGAGACATGTTTGTTAGAGAATACACAACATCAGCTCTAAGAGATTCTGAAGGCTTATTCACAGCGAGAGAAAAAGCTGCAGTGGTTTAAAGGTTTAGGTGTCATGAGGCTTGAGTGAGGATGAAAGTTGTAAATTGGGTCTGCACTTTCAAACACAGGCTGGTATCAGATATACAGTGATTATATTATGTAAATCAGCCAATTTAAAATCAACAGTATACCCAAAGAGCAGAAAGTTTGATTGGGTAGTTTATAATGCTTTCAATCAAGTCAAGTTACAAACGTCACATGTTACTTTAACTAATATTCTCAAGACTCTTGAGGCTTCTTGTACTGTATTCTTTCAGTCTGTCTAGACCATGAAAGAGCGTGAGAGAAAGTGTGATCCATGAGTCCATATCCCTCACCATAAACACCACAGAGCTGTGAAGTCTGTCACAACTAATTGTAAGGCTGTCAATCTCACTATACATCACCACTGTATCTGAAAACGATGCACACATGATGCAGTCTGACTGCATCTGAAAATCCAGCCAATCAATTTACTCAGCCAGATGATGATGATGATTGATGATGATGGTGATGTGAGTGCTGAAGTGTCTGATCTGTGGCTGTGGCAACTCAATATTTTGCCTCAAGGAGCTCTTGAAGTGTATTTTACTTTTGGACTGATTAAACTGTTCTATCTTGTGAAGCTGTCATTGAGATAATCGCAGTCTAATGAGATAATTACAGACTAATATATATATATATATACACACACATACACACACACAGGAAAAGTTTGAGTTTTTTATTCTTTTATTAAGCAAAAAAGTGACATCAAAACATTTATACTTTTACAAAAGATTTCTATTTCAAATAAATACTGCTCTTTTGAATTTACATTGAAAAGAATAAGAAAAGTTTCTTGAGCAGCAAATCAGCATATTAGAATGTTTTCTGAAGGATCATGTGGCACTGAAGACTGGAGTAATGATGCTGAAAATTTAGATTTGCCATCACAGGAATAAATCACATTTTAAAACATTAAAATCGAAAATATTTTAAATTGTAGTAATATTTCACAATATTACTTTATTTTTGATGGAATTCATGCAGCCTTAGTAAGAATAAGAATGGGTAACACTTTATAATAACTCACGCTATGAAGCTAAGCATTAGTTAAGCACTAGTAAATAGTCAATTCATCATTTATAAAACATTAATAGACTTTTGTAAGCCATTTATAAATACAGCTATAAATGCTTTGTTCTTGATTTAAAAGCATATCTATAATGAGTTTAATAATTGTATTTTCATACTTTATTAATGATCAATTTACCATTTCTAAATTATGTATTACATTATTCACAAACCAGTTATTTAGGAGTTGTCAGTGGTTCATAAGATCATTTAGTAAATGATTAATAAAATATTTAAATTTACATTTATGCATCTGATTATTTAGACATATAGTATTAGTTACCTGTAACCTGAAATAAATGCTTTATTAACACATATTCCTAGTGTCAACTTTAAACATTAGAGAACATCAGCGCAGAAGATCACTGAACCTTTAAATCTCATTTATAAAAGCTTTACAAAGCATAAATAGTCCTCACTTTAGATGAGCTCACAAAAATAGTTAACTGACCACTTCGAAATGTTTTATAATTAGCTGAATTAATCATGAATTAGGAATATGTGTTAATAAAGCATTTATTAACACACTAAGTAACTATTACTATATGTCTAAATAATAAGATGTATAAATGAATGTTTAAATTGTTTTTTAATCATTTACTTACACTTCCTAAATGATCTTATGAACCACTGACAACTCCTAAATAACTGGTTTGTAAATAATGTAATACTTAATTTAGAAATGATAAATTGATTATTAATAAAGTATGAAAATACAATTATTAAACTCATTATAGATATGCTTATAAATCAAGAATAAAGCATTTATGGCTGTATTTATAAACTGCTTACTAATGTCTATTAATGCTTTATGAACTATTTACTAATGCTTAACTAATGCTTCATAGCGTGCAGTTATTATAAAGTGTTACCTAAGAAGGTATTCCAGAAACATTAAGAAATCTTAGCAACCTCAGACTAAATAAGTGTGTTTAGAAAAGCTCACAAATGAAGATAATTCAAAGACATGACAATAATTATCACAAAAACAAAGCGCTGAGGGACCATTAAATGCTTGCAAGTTAGAGCAAAAATTACTGAACTCTTAATTAAAGTTTTTAAAATTCCTCAGGGCATGCTGTGTGATCTCAGCATTTCTCACTTTTTAAAAAATCTGATGAACAATTATCAAATTGGCATCCAGCAGTGTTTTGATTAGGTGAAAAAAAAAACTTTTCACCTATTTTTAGATAATTACTGATCTGTTGATTTGGATTATGTATGGAGGTGCTGAAAGTATGTGAAATGTTTTGAGTACTTGGAGATCTTCCACGGGCAAATAACAAAAAGTGTCCACAGGACTTATTTTATGTCACAAACATAAAAAATCATTATTTCATAAAAAATCTGTAAAATTATAAAGTGAATCTAAATAGTCAATTTAAGTGACGTATTAAATGACAAAAACTTTGATTTGTTAAAGGGATAGTTCCTTTTGACCTTTTATTTAAAAAAAATCACAAAAATCTAACCTTTCATTGAAGTAAAACAATTGAAAATAGGGGGGAAATCTCATTAATGATTTTCAATTGTTCTCAGAAAAAAGGTATGGCGCTGTCACTGGGGCAGTACCCTAAGCTACAAAAGTGAAAAGTTACATCTTTCTACCTTCTTACCCCTAAATGGTGCATATTATTACCTTAAAGGTACATATCAGTACCTATTATTACCTTTTCACTTTTGTACCTTAGGGTACTGCCCCAGTTACAAGCACTATACCTTTTTTTTCTTTTTTTTTTTTCGGTGTATGAAATAAATGTTTTTCTCTAATACACATTGGCCACAATAAATGGCACCTTTTTATTCAATACTTTTTGCAACCTCAAGACAACGCTCAAGTCTTCACCTATAATGCCTGATGAGCTTGAAGACCGTTCCTCCATACAGAATCTCTCCAGATCTCATCACATGTTGATACACTCGCTTCAGTTTTAGGGTTCAGGTCAGGGGACTGGGATGGCCATGGCAGAAGCTTCATTTTGTGCTCAGTGACCCATTTTTCTGTTGATTTTGATGTTTGTTTTTGGATCATTGTCATGATGGAGGATCCACATCCAACCATGGCCAATTATAAGATTTCTAGCAGAGGCTGTCAAGTTTAGATTTTTTATCTGTTGGTATTTGATAGAATCCATGATGCCATGTATCTGAACAAGATGTCCAGGACCTCCAGCAGAAAAATAGGCCCACTATCATGAGGTTATTTTTTATCCCTGTGTGCACCAAACTCATCCCATGCCAAAAAGCTCTCTTTTTTTAGTTTCACCTGACCATAAACCCAGTCCCGTTTAACGTTTGAGTCATGTCTGACAACTGAATATACTGGTTTGTTTTTGGATGAGAACAGATTATATTTCTTGAAACCCTCCCAAACAACATGTGATGATGTAGGCTCTGTTTGATTCTCCATTTCAGCAGCTGATCCTTGGAGAGTCTTTGGCCACTCAATCTATCGTCCTCACTGTACATTAAGACAGACACACATCCTCTTACATGCAGATTTGTAACATTTCCTGTTGATTGGAACTTCTTGATTATTGCCCTGATGGTGGAAATTGGACTTTTCCAATGCTTTAGCTGCTTTTTTTCTGCCATATTTTTATTTTGTGAAGCTTTTGCTGCACATCAGAACTATATTTTTTGGTTTACTCATTGTAATGGATGATTAAGGGAATTTGGCCTTTATGTTTCCTCATATTTATACTCCTGTGAAACAAGAAGTAATGGCTGGATAATTTCATGTACCTAGTCACCCTGCTGTGCTAAAACAATTGTAAAGGGGAATGTTACAATTGTTACAATTATGATTGGTCCAAAGACTTCTTACGTCAGCGCGCTCTAACCTCGTATGTGCTCACACCGTTAATCCTGTTCTTTGTTCACACACACCATACTGGTAATTTACTGGTAATGTTATATTTTTTCCATCACCATGTCCCTTTAGGGGCTCCGAAGAATGTGTCATTTCCTTTCCACACATAGTGTTCGGCTTCAGGCACATCCCTACGGTTACTTCATCATCAGGTCTGTTGACGTAGGAGGACAACCTGTAACCTGCATTTAGCACTGTGTCTTGCTTTATCGTGCTCTGTAAAGAAAGTCATGCCATTTCAAAACCTTGAAGAGGAAGCACTGAGCCAGTCGCAGGAGGTGATCCTGCCATTTCTGTCAGCTGGCCCTTTTAAGATGAGGTCACATCAGCCAGCTTTGTCTCCTCAGGGTGTAAACTTTATCTGGATGTGTCTGCCATCGCGATCACAGCTCCTGCAGTGAAGTCTCACGAGTTTAAGGGTGTAAGATTTGCTCGTTGTTGAAGACGGCTGGTGTGCGTCACTAGAGCAGCAAGCCACAATATTATTCTTTGTAAACTATATCACACAATATTCTTGCTGCATCTCATAAGAGAGCGGAAATGATAAACAGTAAACCACAATATTATTCTCTTGAAACTATATCACACAATATTCGTCTTGCTGTATCTCATATTGGGGAGCGGAAATGATGATCTTCAAATTTTTCAAAATGCTGCGGCCAGACTTTTGACTCGTACAAAGATAAGCGAGAGAATTCAGTTTAGGATTCTGTTGATGGTTTTTAAAGCGTTGTATGGTATTGCCCCAAAATATATTGCTGACCTTTTGATATCTTATCAAAAAACAAGAAATATGAGATCTTCTTGATTCTTCATGTTCCTAAAACTAGATTAAAATCAAAGGGTGATAGGGGCTTGTCTGTGGCTGCTCTACACTTATGAAACCCTCTTCCAATGCACATTAAATCTTCCCCATCTGTGGATGCTTTTAAGTCTAGTTTGAAGTTGAGTGAACAGGATTTAATTTTGTTTGTGTGACTGTAACTTTGCAGTTGTTTTAAATGTGCCATAAAAATCAAATTTGTATTGTATGATTAAAGGCTTCTGAATATTCTCATTTAACAGGCGTATGTACTGTATGTATGTATAAATATGGTGTATTTCATTAGTCACACATACTACACATACATTCATTAGTCATGATTAAACTGCTCTAATGGTGAAGTCTATGATTCTAAACAGATGTGACCTTCAGCACTGACCTTCAAACACTGACACATCTGATGGATCTGATACACCCCCTACTCACACTTTCAAATGAGACACCTTCCCACCTGTTCAACCATCTCTTCCTTGGAGACCCCCAGGCTTCCTCTTCAAGATTATCATGGATATGCATGAGTGGTGTCCACTTTTGGTTAATTTGACCCACAGCAAATACTGCAATGCACTTTATGACTTCAACGTGGATACAAAATGATCTTGATGAAATGTGACCTGTGCATCCCCCTTTGCAGGACAGGAAATTATGGCATTGATGAATACATTTGTTAGGGAATGTTTTTTCTCCTGTCACACTCATTATAGGAAATTTATGTAGATTACCTGTGACAGATGAAATCCAGAGAGGAAAGAGTGGGAAGATTTCACCTGAAGACAGACTCACACACAGTCTTCATACATTTCACATTGGCAGTAAAATTAAAATGTGAAGGAAGCAACAGTGAGTGGACTTTTGGATTAAAATATCCAATCGCCTATCAATGACATCGTACCCGCATTATAGCGTCATATCCTTGATTTACGGTTTTATTTTGTATAAACCATGGAAACACCAAAGATGCTGTAATATATATGGGGCAGTCATGGCCTAATGGATAGAGAGTCGGACTTGTAACCCAAAGGTCATGGGTTCGAGTCTAAGGTCCGGCAGGGATTGTTGTGAGGGGAGTGAATGTCCAGCGCTCTCCCCACCTTCAATACCACGACTGAGGTGAGACCCTTGAGCAAGGCACCGTACCCCCAACTGCTCCCCGGGCGCCGCAGCAATGGCTGCCCACTGCTCCGGGTGTGTGTTCACGGTGTGTGTGTGCACTTGGATGGGTTAAATGCCGAGCACAAATTCCGAGTATGGGTCACCAAATCAGCATATCAGACCCCGTTTACACCTGGTATTAAGATGTGATCACAGGATCACAGATCACAAGTGGACGACGGTAAATACTGTAAACGGGGTCTAAAATGTTTTGAGTTTGTCCACTTCCAGAGGTAGTCGAAAATGCATTTGATCGGAATGCTTTTGTAACAACCACAAAAGACCTCCTACTCTATGCCTACTGACCTAATGTGTAAACATTATGGGAAACACACTAGCCAGATGGGATTTAAAGGATTAGTTCACTTCAGAATTAAAATTTTCTGATAATTTACTCACCCCCATGTCCAAATGAGATTTTTTCGCCCCACTGCAGTACTTCCGCCTACGTCATGCATGACCTTTCCAACGTGATTACGTAATGTTTGGTGCATCACAAAGCAGTGCAAAACGAGCATTTGTGGTTAAAAAGTTTATACATTTTTCTTTTTTTTTTTTTTAGAAAATGGCCGATTGTTTCACTAGATAGATTGTTTCACTTATTCCTCATCTGGGATTGTGTAGAGCGCTTTGAAGTTGCACTGAAACTACAGTTTGGGCCTTCAACCCATTGGCAGCCGATGAAGTCCACTATATGGAGAAAAATCCTGGAATGTTTTCTCCAAAACCATAATTTCTTTTTGACTTAAGAAAGACATAAACATCTTGGGGGTGAGTAAATTGTCAAATTGTCAATTTTAATTCTGAAGTAATCCTTTAAACTTTATTGGCTGAAGACCCAAGTTTGGTTTGAAGATGAAAAACAAGCACAATGTTCTCTTACCATTCCCGATTTTTGATCGATGTGGTCTCCCCTCAAAGAAGTGGTTGAAAGTGGACAAAAGAGACAGATTAAAACACCAGGTGTAAACGTGTTTCCCTCGTCCACTTCTAAAAAACGTAATATCTTAATACCAGGTGTAAACGGCCTTAGATTGATTTCTGAAGGATCAGGTGACACTGAAGACTGGAGTAATGAATACATTAAATTTTAAAATATATTCAAATAGAAAAGTAATTTTAAACTGTAATTAAAAGCAGCATTGGTGAGCATAAGAGACTTTTTCAAAAATATAAAAAAAATCTTACTGACCCCAAATTTTTATTCACTCTTGACTTGTAACTGGAAGTGGTTTCCTTGTCATGCCATGAAAAGAGTTTGTTCTTTGACTCATTAAAAATTATTTTTGTGTGTTTTGAGAATAATTTGATAAACACCATGATTTCCCTTATTTTCTTTCCTCTCAGCAATCAGCTTTCCTTCCTGCCTGTTAAAACTCAAAGATTTACCACACTGTACTCACCAGGTCTACTTTTACTTGTTTCCATATTTTCCTCTCTCTCTTTCCTGCCTCGCTGGTTGTTTGTTAAGGAAGGCGCCTACAGCTCTGTCCGCACTGGTGTTAAAGCATGTTAAGAGGGTGAGCATTTAATCGGAGCATAAAGAAACATAAAAACAAACACACACAGCCTCAAGACATCACTTCCCACACATTTGTACAAGACACATACACACTTACTCAAAATAAGCCTGAGAGACATTAAGTCACCACGGTCACCTGACTCACCAGTGATAACATTTAAGGACAGGAAACATTGAGAACCACCTAACGACCATCCAGAGCCCTCAGGCTTTGTCTCGGACGGTGTACTGCTCTTATCTTCTTCATGATCACTCAAGTTAAGCATTCCCTGGCATCCAGGTCTTTAAAAATACAATAAAATGTCAGTGTTTATATTCTCTTTTATTAGTTTATCTTCATTTAATCGTTGTTTTGCAGTAGATGTCTTTAGATGGTTCTTGTTTCAGTTCACTGTGTTCCCAGGTTTCTGGTTCTTGTGTGTAATGGTTCAGTGTGTGCTTGTAAGTCCCTTTTACACAGGAATCCCGGTAAATTACTGTAAAAAACGACTTTTCCGTTAAATACACAAATGCTGTTCACATGATGAAACTGCACTAATGATGAGGTCTATGAGTCTAAACAGGTGTGACCTTCAAACACTGTCATGTCTAATGGATCTGCCTCCTCACACTTCCAAATGAGACGTCTTCCCACCTGTTCAACCATCCGTTCATTGATTGCTTGGAGACCCCCAGGCTTCCTTCTCAAGATTATCATGGATATGCATGAGTGGTGTCCACCTTTGATTAATTTGACCCACAGCAAATACTGCAATATACTTCATGACCAATAATGATAAACACAACTGCAACATGGATACAAAATGATCTTGATGAAATGTGACCTGTGCTTCCCCCTTTTTGCAGGACAGGAATGTTCCTGGTTAGGGAATGGTTTTTCTCCACTCATTATAGGAAATTTATGTAGATTACCTGTGAAAGATGATGTGTGGAAGGAAATCACTTGGAACAACTTGAGGGTTAGTAAATGATGACAGAATTTTCATTTTTGGGTGAAATATACCTTTAACTCATTCCCTGCTATTGACTGAATTTTCCGCCATTTATGACACAACGCCAAAGGTAAGCCTGCAACCTTAGCCGAAAAAGCGTAATGCCTGCTAATGATAACGCTGCGCTACACAGGGAAGGAGACAAGAGGGCTTTTTTTTTTTTTTTAATGGATGTCAATGGAGGCTTCACAACACTGAATAAACCACTTTTGTGAGAAAATAGCTTATCATTTAATGCATCAACAGCCCATCGGCTGATCTTCAACATGTTTGCTCTTAAACACTGGATCTGGATTACACCCAAAAAATGCTGTTTTATATATGAGAAGTCACGGACAATTGCGCAACAGGTATGATTCAGTTTACAGCCCTTCTCATTCATTTCCAGGGCTGCGTTTAACTCCACTTTCAGAGGCTGCTTCCTTAGAAGGACACAGAATTAAATAGCTACACCTTCGAAGGCCTCGAAGGTCAGAACAAGTGTTGTTAAATGGGACAGTCCAGCCTAAGGAGGATTGTTCTTGTCGCCTAGCAACTGTGACAGCTGCCGTTGATAAGTGGCAGTAATGTTTGTACTGGACTTTTTTTTGTTATATTAAACTGTCTGAAAACAAACTGTCTAAATATGTTCACCATTTCTGCATATAATAAAGAGAATAAACTATATATAATTGCATCTTAGTAAGATATAAATCAACATTTGAATCGATTTAAAGGTTTTTTTATTTTACATTTGCGTCATTATATACAGTGGTATGCGAAAGTTTGGGAACCCCTTGTAGAATCTGTGAAAATGTGAATAATTTTAACAAAATAAGAGAGATCATACTAAACGCATGTTATTTTTTATTTAGTACTGTCCTGAGTAAGATATTTTACATAAAAGATGTTTACATATAATCCATAAGACAAAAAAGTAGCTGAATTTATTAAAATATCTCCGTTCAAAAGTTTGGGAACCTTTGATTCTTAATACTGTGTGTGGTTACCTGGATGATCTATGACTGTTTTTTGTTTTTGTGATGGATGTTCATGAGTCTCTTGTTTGTTCTGAGCAGTTAAACTGAACTCTGTTCTTCAGAAAAAATCATCCAGGTCCTGCAGATTCTTCAGTTTTCAAGGATTTTTTGCATATTTGAACCCTTTCCAGCAGTGACTGTATGATTTTGAGATCTATCTTTTCACACTGAGGACAACTGATGGACTCAAACACAACTATTAAAAAAGATTCAAACATTCACTGATGCTCCAGAAGGAAACACGGTGCATTAAGAGCCGGGGGGTGAAAAAGTGTCATTTGGCAATTTCTCTAAACAAAAAAACAAAACCTTTCGTCACTGGTGCGCAATGAATTCTGGGGTAGGCANGAAGAATTTGCAGGACCTGAAGGATTTTTCTGAAGAACAGAGCTCAGTTTAACTGTTCAGAACAAACAAGGGACTCATGAACAACCATCACAAAACAAAAAAACAGTCATAGATCATCCAGGTAACCACACACAGTATTGAGAATCAAGGGTTCCCAAACTTTTGAACGGAGATATTTTAATAAATTCAGCTACTTTTTTGTCTTGTGGATTATATGTAAACATCTTTTATGTAAAATATCTTACTCAGGACAGTACTAAATAAAAACAACATGCATTTTGTATTATCTCTCTTATTTTGTTAAAATTATTCACATTTTCACAGATTCTGCAAGGGGTTCCCAAACTTTTGCATACCACTGTATTTATGTTGAAACCCAATACTTACATTTAAAAGTGTCATTTGGCAATTTCTCTAAACAAAAAAAACAAAACCTTTCATCACTGGTGCGCAATGAATTCTGGGGTAGGCAAGGCCGGGAAGGATCCATCTGTTGTATCCTTCATTTCATGGGAAACAAGGATGCATTTGAATGCAGCCGAATTGGGATGCAGCCTTAGACATACACTTGAAAACTTTCCTAAGCACTTCCCCTTGAGGGAATACCCACCGCCATTTTGAAGTGCATTCAAAGGGAAGTTAGTGAAGGAAGGGCATAAAAAATTGGACTTAAACGCAGCTCAGAGATGTCTTATGGTATCCGCAAACAGTGATTGACTGTCACACAACTCTGAATGAAATTCAGTGATGTCAAGGCTGTAATGTGATTGATTATCAAGGCACACATACCCAAGTTACGCTTTTTCCAATTGTAGAGCCACGGAGCCTTGTATCCCAATAATAAGACCATCTCTGACAACGCTTCCCTGCCACTAGCTATGTTTCCATCACCTTGTTTTAATGCACATTTTGAAATATCGCATCAGAAACGAGTGATGGAAATGGCAAATTTCGAGAAAAAAAAATCCCTTAATTCGCAAAAAAGTTATGCTCACTTGAGGTGGTTTAGTGAAAAAGTGTTAATGCAAATAATGGGAGATGGAAACACATTTGCCGAATAAATTCTGACGTAGTAAACATTAAACCCACGTGGCTAATCGGCTTTTTCCGCTGATGGTGTTTTTTTTACTGTTGGTTACTAGGTTACCAATACCATAGGTGCGAATTTATGTTTTTGCCAGTGGGTGCCGACACTCCATCGTGTTTTACTCTCCGTGTGATTGTGCTCCTGATGATTTGATTACACAAAAGTTATTCGCGTCCTGCGAAGAGAAAAACACGGACTGCAAATTCATTGAGACTATCGTGGAATTTTCTCACTTAAAACACTGCCTGCTGCTGATTCTGATTGCTTTTAGAGGGAAAAGCTGCCCATAACTGTTGGTCTAGGATCAGTTTTCTCTGTTATAATAGAATATTGGTTTGGCAAACGATCCAGTGCATAAGGTTTCTATATACAACGTGTTTTGCAGCATAGAGCAATGTAGTCAATCACAAATATATCTGTTTATTTCTTGAACTCAGTGGCCAATCAGAGGTGTTTAAGTTAGCACTCAACAAAAACTGGTGTTTTAAGCAGCGAGTGGATTTTGAGTTCTCCATGCTTGCAAAAAATACTCACATAACCAAATAAATACAGTGTAGACATTAATTGTGCAGTCAGCTTTGTTTATTATAACAGAACTTTGTGAGATTGCGATGAACTAAGATGAGAGACAGCTTTTTAATAATTATAAAGGGAGCGCTCTGCACACTTTCTATGCCAAATCACACACACAGTACGCTTGTTTGTTTTTTGATAAAATGAATGGAGAATATCTTGTGTTTTTATGTGGGTGCTCGGCAATCCATGTTTTCACTGTTATATGGTAGGGGGCACAATTACGCATCTTCTGAAAGAGTACAGAATCTCTGGATCCGAACACAGGCGAAGAAGAAGCAGAAACAAGCAATAGAAGAATTGCTTATGCACATAAAATAATGTGATCATTGAACATTAAAAAGCTTATAAATGAAAACTGCCTAACGTTGCCCATATGGGATTTAACCCCAGTAACAAATAGTCTATGTGGAAGAACATAAATGTATGCTGCTGGTTTAAATGACTTGTGACACCACTGCCTCTAGCCATGGGATTTCTACTTGCTTTTTTTTTTTTTAAATAAATAAAATGCCAGAAAAAAAAAGGAAAGGGCCTGAGGCCAGTGGTATAGCAGTCACACAAAGCACACATACACACACTTGTTCTAACTGTTGCTGACATAAAAGCAGGAAAGCACAAAAAAAATTATGTCATAAGGTTTAAGAGGTTAAAGAGCAAGGTATTGATTCTGTCAGTGCACATTTAGTTGCCCTGAAATCAAGACTGGTTGGCTTGTTTCTTTAAATGGTTTAAGCAAGGGCAAATCTCTTTAGCTTGGACTAACAAGACCCTCATTTGATACTTCCTCTTACTGACAAAGTAACACAACAATAGTAAAAAAACATCATTTTCTTTAATTCTCCTCATCTAATAGTAGCCTAGCATTTGATGTTTTTATTGATTAGGTACACAATATAATTTGAAACATGTCTTATTATACCACACACAATATAGCCAACATGTTTCTGTATTTATTTTTTAAATGTTTGCTTCCTGTATAGGAAAGTGTTTGGCAAGACATTAAATGAAAATCTAATTTAAATTGAGCTGTCCAAAAATGTACATTTTAAAACCTTTAGGGGTTTTTGGTTACTTTAATAATGTGTGCGAGTATTAAATAATTTTAATGTATCTTTAATGTGTCAGACCCTATTTTGTTCACTGTTAATGGAAAGTGCAGCCACACTTTCTCTATTAGTCCTTTGGCCTATTCCCTTTTCAGTTCATTCACTGATCTACATTTTAGCAACAAGTAGGATGCCACTTGAGGGGGGCCAAAGAATGTGCTGAACTAAAGTAAGAAATAATGGACATGAGTCAGCATGGACAGGGGTCACAGGAAGCAAAAATGTACTTGCATCCTGTTCTTCTTTGCGACTGCAGTAGGCCATTAGTATTGACCTTTATTCAAAAGCATCTCATAGTGGGGGACAACTTAAAAGGACCTGCCACACAACCTTTCAAGCTGTCATACAGCAGAAGCACAGGCAAGCTGAAGAGGACGCTAGTTCAGAAGACTACTCTGTGGTGAATTTGCCCTTGACCTTTCAGACCAAACAGTTCTAGTCAGTTTGATAGAGAACTAAAGAGAGATGGAGAAAGAGGACAAGACAAAACAGTTCTTTTGCTTGATGGGATTCACAGTGACCTTTTCATATCCTAATTTGTAATGAATATGACTATGAACTCCCAGTACCATTATTTATCATACACTCTAAAAAATTCTGGGTTAAAAACAACCCAAGTTGGGTTGAAAATGGACAAACCCAGCGATTGGGTTGTTTTAACCCAGCGGCTGGGTCAAATGTTTGCCCAACCTGCTGGGTAGTTTTATTTAACCCAAATATTGTTTAAAAATTACTGTATTTCTTGCTTAAAATGAACCCAAAATATGTTGGAAATTAACATTTTATTAATATGTTTAATAAACAAACATTTATTAATACTTTTTTTGAATAATATTTAAACAATAAACATTTATTAAATTGCTTATTAATAAATGCTCAACTTTTTGATTATTATTGTTGCCTCTAGTAATTATGAGTCTGATTTTTAATTTCCAACCTATTTTGGGTTCATTTTAAGCCAGACATATAGTCATTTGTAAACAATTGTTGGGTTAAATAAAACTACCCAGCAGGTTGGGCAAACATTTAACCCAACTGCAGGGTCAAAACAACCCAATCGCTGGGTTTGTCCATTTTCAACCCAACTTGGGTTGTTTTTAACCCAGCATTTTTTAGAGTGTAGCTCAATTTACTAGAGAATAGATTGCAACAACAAATAAAAGTAAAACTCATGTATTTATCAAAATAAAATTTAGCATTTCTTTTTATTATAACATTTAACAATGACTTTTTTTCAGCAGATAGTCAATTCCAAAACTCATGCCACTGGTTAAAGCAATGTTAATGTGCTTGGGATATTCATACCAACAGAAAAATGTTGGCAAAAGTGAGCCACAATGAGGAAATTTATAATCTACATTTTATGAATAAGTAAGTATTTTAACCTTAAAAAAATGAATAACCTGACCCAACATAGCCTCAGGAATCTGGCAAAGTTATGCATGCTGGTTTTCAGGTTAGTGATTTTCAGTGAAGGTATACGTGTTTGACTGCCTTTTTACCTGTTGAACTAAAGAGTAAAGAAAATATGACCCCAAAAATATTTATATACTAAAATCATATCAAAATCTATTCCTGAGAACACTTAGAGATAAAACATCAGACATTGAAATGTCATACTTTTCCCAGATAAGAAACTGTGACATTACACTTTCAGATGATGTGAAATGTCACTTTGTCTCCAATTATTTTTTATTGCTCAGAGATGTCTTGTTTCAAATGAAAACAGGAGCCTCTATTTCACATATTCCACTGGACCTTAGTAGAGCTGTCGAAATATGCCTATTTTCATAAATTCTAAATTTGCCTTTTTTAGCATTAAAGATTCATACTTTGTCAAATTTCAGAACTTCATCTAAGCGCTGCTCACATGGCTGTAGTATATTGCACTGGCTGCAACAAATCAATTGAGAAACACTGCACCCTTGTGGCAAAAAAAATATCAATCCACTGGTTTGGTCATTTCCAACCAAAATTCATTACATTTAGAATTTCACTACATGTACATGTTCTGTACTGTATAACTATGGAGACTTGTTTCCACCATCTCACTATTCTGTTTATATCTCACCATTCTGACCTTTTTTCTCATAAGTGCGAGATATAAACTCACAATTGCGAGTTATAAAGTCAGAATTGTGAGTTATAGTCAGAATTGCAAGATATTAACCGTTCTGAGAAAAAAAAATTTAATTGCAATTTACTACATCTCGCAATTCTGACTTTATAACACGCAATTGAGAAAAAAAGTCAGAATTGTGAGATTAAAAGTCTCAATTACCTTTTTAATTTTTTTAATTCAGTGATGGAAACAAGCTTCCATACATAAGTGTTTGTATGAACAATGAAATATTACTGAAATCTTGTAAGAGGGCAACATCAAAATCTAATCGTTGAGCAAAACAATACAAAACAGCAACAATTTAACAACAAATATAAAAATGTGCACCTGATAATTCACTGTTTTAGTCAAATAAATTAGAATTATGTTTAATTACCAAAGTATATGTACAATTCACTTTTATTTTATATTCTATGCATATAATCCCTTTTAAAGAAACAACTGGCTCTGTCATTCATCCAGAAGTGTCTCAGGTTTGTCGTATCCAAATAATCTGAAGTCTGCTTCATAAAGATTGTAGAGTTTTCTCCTGTCAGCTACTGAAATGTTTGCAAACCAGTCTCTCTCCCAGTTTACAGCCGTCCTATTTCTGTACCCGGGGGGAAAGTGAATCTGATTATCCAGCCCAAGAATCTTCAACAAATGTTCCGTATCCTCATCAAGAGTTTCCAGCTTCCCAACAAAATCATAGTCAATTTGGCATGGATGGCAGAGTCTGTACACATGCTGCCAGTGTTCATTGAAAGGCTTCTCCTTCTCAGTCTGTGGATCTAACAGGTACTGAATAAACTGAGTAAAGGACAGTCTGATACCTGCAGCGAAGGCCTCTTGAGCGGAGTCAGGGGGGTTTGAAATATTAGCATAACGCTGAAGTATTGTGGACCCAAACTGTCTGTAAAAATCCTTATTTGGCTTAGCAAATTTGTTCCGGAAAGCAGAAATAAGTCGTACAAAAGGATCCCGTACAAAAAGGAACTTAGTGTAATTTTTTAGTCTGTGATGCATTAAAGGTCGTGAGAAACGACCAAAGAGCCTCCAAAATTTGTTAAACGTCAGATGTAGAGTAGCATTGTGGGATAACGCTGATGGTATGTCAAGAGGATCCAGATATGGAGCTCCATTTGGTGCCTTCAGGTTCTGGCTGAGCACAATCATTACTCGTTTCCAGTTGGTACATGCTACCTTCGGTACAAAACAGTAAATAACACCATGATGATCATCCACAATGAGATGGTCCAGTGCTTTGTTCGGAATCTGGTCAAATGTCTTAAATTTTCCTGGAAAGTTCAAGCTGCTATTGGCTGAGCAAAGCTCTCTTATAACACGTCTACGATGTGCTTGACGCAGTGCGAGTTGTGTGGGAGAGGACTGCGTAAACGTGTGCAATAGGTAGTTTGAACTGTGGTCATGTTTTGGGTGAGGTGTGATGATTGTCAGGTTTGGTTTGACTGACCTGCTTGACTCTTTCCACATAAATGAATCCTCACTTGTCCTACGTTCAGAGGACGTCATGCTCGTGGGGATATCGGGTGATGATGATGCCACGTGCAGATAAAAAGTCCCATCTCTCACGTCATCCCAGTGAACTATCACGAAGAGTATGATAAATATTGTTCCCAACAGAAGGAAACACTGGAGCTTCTTCAGCATTTTCATCGAAAACAAGTCTGTAACAGATCCGGACTTGAATGCATAACACTATCATCTCTGGAATGAGTCAAGTTGGGAATTCTGGAGAAAAACATACAAATTTAGGACATACTGAAGTTTCAATTCAAAATTACTACCACAAAAGATGATCCATCACTCACCCACATTTTGTCCTCTGGTGCTCTACATTTCATAATGTTCCACATGAAAACTTTGAAGAGGGCAGGAATGCTTGAATGTACATGTATAAACTCACACTAGGGTGTGAACACAGGAGAGAAATGCTCCGCCTTTCGGCCAGAACTAAATCATATGCTGTTATTCCAGAGGGTTCAGCGAAAACTACCACAACTATTCACAGGAAACCACAGCTGAAAATAAACCAA
This sequence comes from Anabarilius grahami, assembly GCA_003731715.1. NCBI lineage: Eukaryota > Metazoa > Chordata > Actinopteri > Cypriniformes > Xenocyprididae > Anabarilius > Anabarilius grahami. The sequence continues at coordinate 81,202 of RJVU01075617.1, read as the reverse complement.
CACGCTTGCAGTGTCGACTCCAGAATGACAAAAAAGTATTATCAAAAACAGCATTGTCACAAAATAACTCTTATGATTTATTTCATTTCAAAATAAAATTCAAAGGTTCACTCGTGTACTAGGTTACAAAAATAGCCGAACCCCTGAGACAGAGTGGCCTCTCGTGGGATTTCAGAGGGATTGCTTTTATGAGGAGAAAGGACAGAGACACAATCTACACACAGAGATTAATCTGAGTTACTAAAATTGATTTATTACTTTATATTTTTAAATCTAAATTCATTTGTATTTCATTTACTTTTTTTCTTCTATTTACACCCATTTATTTTCATAATTTCATTGTTATAATGGAGTGATTTTTTTACTTTAAATTTCCTTTTACTTATTTTACCTTGTCCCCTTTATTTCCCTTTCATTTCTTTGTTAATGTCATCTAATTTAATTATTTGTCTATAAGTGCTTTTATCAATTTTAAAGGTGTGGTTGATTATGATTTCACTCTTTTAACTCTAGTTAGTGTGTAATGTTGCTGTTTGAGCATAAACAGTATCTGCAAAGTTAGGACGCTCAAAGTTCGATGCAAAGGGAGATATTTTCTTTTAAAGAATTCTCTGTTTAAGGACTACAACAAACGGCTGGTAGGGACTACAACGAGCTTCTTCCTGTGTTAGTGACATCACTAACCCTAAAATTTACATAAACCCTGCCCCCGAGAACACAAAACAAGGAGGTGAGGACATGTTATTGCAATACAGTACGTAACACAAATGCAATAGCATGTTATAAAAGCAAGATGACAACATGACAAGTTATAACTGTAATTAAACTAAACTATACCTGTTCTGTCTTCATACAGCACATATTCTCTGGCTCTGTAGGCATCTTACAACCGATTTATAGATTATCATGACAGAATATGCTTATCAATGACTTTAAGATATCATACATCAGCTACATAAATTAAGCAATTAACCATTCAGAAACGTCCTGTTGCATTCTACATGTTGTCACTTCTTCTTGAGTCTCTCCATTATTGTCCGACTCCGGTTTGAACATAAAGGCTGAACAGTTTCTGACATCTTCAGTGAGTCTACGTGAGGTAATCGGCGCTGCTTACACTATGTGCTAACACGAGCTCTTGAAACCCCGCCCTTTGCTTGGGAGCAGCAGCTCATTTGCATTTAAAGGGACACACAACAATGTGTTTTTTCTCACCCTCAAAAAGTTACATATTTAACATGCTATAAAAAATTATCTGTGGGGTATTTTGAGCTAAAACTTCATATACACACTCTGGGGACATCAGATACTTTTTTTTTACATCTTGTAAAAGTGGCATTATATGACCCCTTTAAAAATGTTAACATTCAGTTTTTGAATTTTGAGCTACAGCATGCCATATGTTCTAGAGACAAGGTAGAACAACATCAACATGTCAATATCCACCACCGGTGATAAGCATTTATTACTTTAAACTTTGTGTATAAATTCATTCTATTTGTATTCTATATGCACCCTCCCCCCATTCATTTCTTAATTTTTTTGTACATATCAACATATCATAATATCAAAATCAACAATAATGCCAAAAAAAGAGAGAGTGAAATGCAATGATGCATGAATCAGACGTTGTTCCTTGTCTAGCCCTATCAGATATGGCTATATTATTATGGTTCCAATAATAAAAGTATTTATTAAATAATGGCGAAACTGTTGTATTTGATTTAACTCCTATTTTCGTATATGAGAATGCATCATTCAGGAGACTGGTTCACATGAGGTAGTACAGAATAACATGGCATGCTACAAGGTTCAGATAACAGCTTCATCTACTCCAATGAAACATGAGACTATTTTACCTATTTGAACTGACACATTGTCAAACAGTGATGTAAGCTGATGTTGTTCGCACTCATTTTCACTGAGTTTGACAAGCCTTCAGTTTGTGCCAATGTCATTTAGCTGATATCTCCAAAGTAACTAACGTCAGTTATTACAGTGATGATCCCCACAGAAGAAACCAATATGGGCTTTCATGCCAATTTTTATATAATTTTTATTATAAAACAATGAATTAATTAAATAATCTTATTCCTATGATTTTCTCCAAATAAATTTACTTAAATTTTTTTCAAAACATTAGTATGTATTCTGTAAACAGCATAAAATCTTGAATTATGAGATTTTCAATACATATCTGAGAAAATGCTAAATATTATATTATTAAATATTATAATATTATATTATATATTTTATCTGATAAAATTAAAATAATGTCAATTTGCAACATAGTCTCAGCTGTACATTTTAGTGCAAAAATAGAGAAAAAAAGATTCTCTTGCATAAGAGCCAAAAACTTAAACATATGACTTTTTTACAGTTTGTTTGATTTTTTGCCGTGCTTCATTCTTTTTGTTGACATCGGCCATTCCTTTTTGTCTAGGATTTTCATTGGTGGACTTCTTGTAATTTCCTGGTTGCTGTAGGAGATTGCTGGGGTACGAAACATCTCCTGGGCCTAAAAACATTTTTATTAACTTAGATTGGACTACAAAACAATCCACAGCCTGCCAACGTCATTTCACAATTAAAAACAACATGTTGTTGAATAGCAAGAAAAAAAATCTCACCTCGCTGTCGTTTGCAGATTGCCTGTCCTCGTTTGACATCGGAGTGTTTTTGATGGACAGTGCTGGGCGGTGTTCCCCTGATCTCTAACATCTGAAGCGGCACTTCTCCTAAATTTATATTGACAAAATATCAAAATTTGCAAATTTTTAGGCACATCTCAAGTCTGCGGCACGAACACGCTGATTTTGGCGCACATGTTAAAAAGCCAGAAAAACTCAGTGAAATCACTTTATGTTCTGCATTTTCTAACAGAGATCTAAGCGCTAGCCTGAACAACAATTTAGCTTGAGTTTTGGAAAACAAATCTGTGAAACTGAAACAGATGTAGTTCTGTACCTGTAAAGTGAGAGACGGGGTTCTTCATTTTAGTTACTGGGGGTGTCGCAGGGTTTCCAGCACCACCGTTGAGTGGCTGGATCATGTTAAATGCTGGTCGCACAAGGCGGTTGTCTGAGATGCTCTCCAAAGCTGGATATCTGGAAGGGTTTTGTCTTGGTTTTTGTACCTGCGCCTCCTTTAAGAGTGTAACCTGAAATTTACAGTTTTTGCATCTATTTAGATACAAACCTATTTTCTCAATGTAATTATTAGGTTATCATTTGTCTTGGTCCCAATGAAAAAAAAAATGCAAAAGCACATTGTAAAAGTGATAGATTGTTTGAAGGGATGAAAAACTGTATGTGATATTAGACAAAGAACAAAAAAGAAATATGTGGCAAGCAGGGCAGGGCCGAGAGCCATGGGAACGGAGTGAGGCCGGTGGCGAGAGTGATTATAAGTGCCACCTGCGTGCCACACCTGACGCTGGTCCTTTGGATCTCCAGAATAATAAAAGGGAGTGATGACAGTAAGGGACGAGAGAGGACCAGGCCTGTATTTTATGTTGTGTTTTATTATGTTTACATGTGGCAGTTATCCACGAGGTGTGGTGTGCAGGTAACGCTCATTATCACTCACTCGCTCAGTTCCCACAGCTCTCGGCCCTGCCCCGCTTGCCACAAAATATATAATAAATGAAATAATTTATCTCACAATGATTTAAAGACAGCCAATGAAAATACAGTGCAGTGATAAAATTTCAAATTGGCTTTTTTTTTTTACATACCCCATATAATACACTAATGTACAAACGTTTGGGGTCAGTAAGATGTTGATGAAAGAAGTCTCTTATACTAACAGAGGCTGCACAAAAATACTGTAAAAATTTTGAAAATTATTATAATTTTAAATAACTGTTTTCTGTTTTAATACATTGAAAAATGTAATTTATTCCTGTGATGGCAACGCTGGATTTTCAGCATCATTACCTCAGTCTTCAGGGTCACATGATCCTTCAGAAATCATTCTAATATGCTGATTTGGTGCATTTCTTATTATTATTACAGCTGAAAACAGTTGTGCTTAACCCTCTGGTGTTGTTAATTTGGGGGTCACACTTGTGTTGTTTGTGTTGTGTTGTATTTTCAGTAAAATCAATATATTTTTGTTCAATAATATTTTATTTTGTATTTTGAGAGAATTTCATTGTACTAATTAATATTTATGCAATTTATAAAATTTTTCCCCATTCAAAATAATAAAAAAAATTCTAATTTTTTTAATTACTTTTCAATTATGGCATTATTGCATGTTAAAACAGAGGCAATGCCTTTAAAATCCAATTTTTGAAGGCAGATTAGTGCCATCTGGTGGGAGAAAAACATCTGTAATGCCCTACTAGATTCCTATATAGCTCAGTATAAAAAGGCTTATAAATTCTCTAGTTGTGTTTAGGCATAAATACTTATTTTTATTAAGTTGTGGATTTGGATATATATTTAGACATTCTCACAGACAACTTTTTGAAAAGGTTTAGTTTTTTTTTGTTTGTTTGAAATGTTGGTTTGAAGTGTCAGTTTTAGCATTATATTTTGTTACACAACATCAAAATTCAACAGAAATGTAACAAAAATGAACAGGAATGTTTTATCAGAGGTTAATCAACCTGATTTCAACCTCTTATTTGAGTCTTGAGTCTAGGTGGAATGTGTCTATTTTGCACTCTTGATATTTTAGAGTGTCACCCCTTCATTGCTGTGCACTTTTTTCTGTATTGTGGATGATTTGTAGATTGTACACACAAAAAATGATCTGTATTTTTCGCATATTTACGATACATTTCCTATGACGGTCATTTTTGACCTCAAACAAAACAAGCGTGACTATTTTTTATGACCATTTTCCAAATCAAGTCCATGATTTTTTTGTGGTCACAGCAACTGCCACAAAAAAGTCATTGAGTTTCGTGCCAATTTTTAAAATTTCAGTCTAAAAAACAAAACAAAAAAAACATACTGATTACAAACCTTTGAACAGCAGTGTATATATTTAGCATAACCAAAGCTCACTGAAAAAACAGATGTGCTCATACCCTTTTGGTTGGTTCAATAGATCTGGACCGCTTCTTGCGCTGTTGTTTCTCAGGCAGCTCCATTCTGCCATCGGTTCTCTTTGGGTCCTGCTTCAAATGGGAGCTGCCTCTATATCTTGGGGGGTTTCTTTTGACCTCCACGGACTCATCTGCCAAAGTAGAAACTAGACTGTCCATGCTCATTGAGGACTTGTGTCCTGCGGCCAAAGCCACACTGGCCACCCTGGAATTAGACTGCTTTGCTTGCAGGTGTGAGCGGCGTTTTGCAGCAATGACTGAGATGCTCTTGGTGTCACTGACAATTTCCCTCAGAGTGTCTGGACTCACAGCTTCAGTAGGACATACGGGAGTCGAATTCTTAACAGCACAAGCCTGCTCAAAGACATTCAGACACATTACAATCTTCACAAAACTTTATCTATGCAAAACGTCAAAGTATCACTATAAATCAACGTGCTATGTCATCTAAATCAATTGTAGACTAATTTCAAAATAGAGTAAGATCTGGAAATTATATAGTTACATCAAGTTGAGTTCATGTTGACCTGTTCAATTTAATTTATTGATTATTTTCATTCTGATAGCAAAAAAGTGTTTCTGATGTAAATTGGTTTATATACACATTAAAGGATGAGACTGACAGTCAAGGTGGCTCAGTGTCTACAAGTGCTTCTGTGTGTTTACCTTCATCACAAGAGTTGGGCTAGAAGATAAGTGGTGCTGTCTATGTGGTTGAATTTTAGACAATGATTTGAAAACTCTGTTACTGTCACTGTCACGAAAAGTAAGAGAGAAAATACAAACAAAATGAAAGCATACTACGTCTGTTGTACCAGATGAACATACAGTAGCAGTTTACTTTTCTAATTACATACTTTACCTGTCATACTCCAGCCCAGAGGAAGCAGAATCTCGGGCAGGTTTATCTAAAGGACTGAACTTCCTGCTGTTTTGCTGTGTTTTCTCTAGCTCTTCTAAATCGGAGATGGCATCAAGTCTCAGTTGCCTTGCCATAATAATAATAGAGTTATCCTGTATAAACAGAAATAAATTGATATACTACCGTTCAAAAGTTTGGGGACAGTAAGGTGTTTTAATACTTTTATTCCTTAAAGGGTTGATTCACCCAAAAATGAAAATTCTGTCATTAATTACTCACCCTCGTGTCATTCCACATCGATAAGACCTTTGTTCATCTTCGGAACACAAATTAAGATATTTTTAATTAAATCCAAGAGGTTTCTGTCCCTCCATAGAGATCCAATGCAACTACCACGTTCAAGGTCCAAAAAAAGTAGGAAAGGCATCATTAAAGTAATCCATGTGACTCTAGTGGTTTAACCTCAATTTTATAAAGTGACGTGAGTGCTTTGTTTGCACAAAAAAATATAATTTACCACTTTATTTATGAAAATATTGATCTGCAACGTGCGTTCACGAGAGCATCACAATGCATGCATGTTGTGTTCAGACTCGCGCATCAACTCAACGCACATGCTTGAGTGTTCACGAGAGCACCACGACGCATGCGTTTTGTACTTATAAAGCACTTACGTCGCTTTATAAAATTGAGGTTAAACCAATGATGTCTTTCCTACCTTTCTGGACCTTGAGAGTGGTAGTTGCGTTGGATCTCTATGGAGGGACAGAAAGCTCTCAGATTTTATCAAAAATATCTTCATTTGTGTTCCAAAGATGAACAAAGGTCTTATGGGTTTGGAACGACATGAGGGTTAGTAATTAATGACAGAATTTTTGGGTGAACTAACCCTTTAAGAATGCATTAAATCGCTCAAACTGTATTCAACATTGAATAATTAGAATGTTTCTTGAGCAGCAAATCAACGTATTAGAATGATTTCTGAAGGATCATGTGACACTGAAGACTAGAGTAAAGCCCAAAGTATACGTAATGGTCTGTGCACTGTCCGTTTGACGTAATTTTCATCAGTTTTCATCATCAAGTGCAGTCCAAGTGTCTGCGCAGACGTTACACGTACAACAGCGCATGTGTGAGTGACTTGAGCACTTGGAAAACAAAGTTCACTAGATAGTACACACATGCCGAACGCGTCTTTCTATGCTCTCGTTCAAAGGAGTATACTTTGAAAGGCTTGCGCTCTCAACTCTGCGTGAAACAGAGCGGAACGCAAAAAATGAAGTATACTCGGGCCTTAATGGCTGCTGAAATTTCAGCTTTGCTATCACAGAAATACATTACAATTTAAAATATATTAAAGAAAACAATTATTTTAAATTGTAAATTATTCACATTGTTACTGTTTTTATTGTATTATTAATGAAATATATGCAGCCCTGGTGAGCATTAGAGACTCCTTTAAAAACATTTAAAAAATCTTACTGACCCCAAACTTTTGAACGGTAATGTATATTTAAAAATCAAAAGAGACTGTTGAAACTGAATGAAAAGGGACAAGAAAAGGAGAAAGAAAGGCAGAGATCAAATAGAATAAAAAACGAGTGTTGCTTACCGCTCTGGGGTTTGTGGCGAAAGCGTGAAGGTTGAGAATTTGGTCGACGCTTGCATCACTTAATTCACCAAAGTATAGTGAATAAAGCTCTTGTAATTCCTCAGGTACACAAAGTCCTTGATCTAATAAATACATTAGATAAAATATAACAAATGTCAGATGCTATAATCTGTCTTTTTAAAGACATCTGCCCATTTGAGTGACCCACACCTTCAATTAGAGCCTTTTGCTGGTGTATGATGTCATCACAGAGTGTCCGCTGCTGCTCATGGCGCTGAATGATGAAGTCTTTTGTTCGGAGAACGTTTTCTTTACAGAGAACAGCTGACTGGATTTCAGTTTTTTCAAGCTCCAGCTCATGGACTTTACAAAGCAGTGTCAGAATGTCTCTCTGCTCACTGTTACTTATGCGTTTAGGGAGCAACTCCTCAATCTTAGATGACTTCAGTTTCATGTTCAATAATTTTTCCTCCAGTTCACACTGAAAAAAAGAGTGGAAACCAAAGACCAACAAATTTTGGCAAACAAAATTACAAATATTTTATAATGCCTCCTAATCAAGCTGAGGTCATAAAACACTGCAGGACACTGCTGTCACTGCTTTACATGTCAGATGTCTATTTGCTTTCATGAGTCATTCAAAATGAGTCTTAAAGGGATAGTTCACCCAAAAATTTGATGTTTATCTGCTTACCCCCAGGGCATCCAAGATGTAGGTGACTTTGTTTCTTCAGTAGAACACAAATGATGATTTTTAACTCCAACCGTTCCAGTCTGTCAGTCGTATAATGCGTGTCAATAGGAACTCCATCTATAAGAGTCAAAAAAACACGCACAGACAAATCCAAATGAAACCCTGCGGCTCGTGACGACACACTGATGCCCTAAGACACAAAACGATCGGTTTGTGTGAGAAACCGAACAGTATTTATATCATTTTTTACCTCTAATACACCACTATGTCCAACTGCCCTGCGCATCCGGTAAGCGAGGTCAGAAAACGCTTTCTGATGATGGAAGTGATGTCTCGCGCTTGCTTCAATGAGTGCGAGACATCACTGCCGTTGTCAGAGCGCGTTCAGACCTCACTAACCGGATGTGAAGGGCAGTTGGACAAAATGATATAAATACTGTTCGGTTTCTCACACAAACCGATCGTTTCGTGTCTTAGGGCATCAATGTGTCGTCAGGAGCCGCAGAGTTTAATTTGGATTTGTCTGTGCGTGTTTTTTTGACTCTTATAGATGGAGTTCCTATTGAAGCATAATACGGCTGACAGACGGCAACAGTTGGAGTTAAAAATCATCATTTGTGTTCTACTGAAGAAACAAAGTCGCCTACATCTTGGATGCCCTGGGGGTAAGCAGATAAACATCAAATTTTCATTTTTGGGTGAACTATCGCTTTAATTAAACTTGTTTACTTTCAGCTCCATTGTTTTTCTCTGTTCAGCCAGTAGGGGGCCGATCTCCTCTCGAGCTGCTGTAACATACTGTGGCTCCTCTGGCCCACTCTCTTGCCCTTCATCCTTATCTCTGTCTCTTTTCTCTCCGTTTACTTCATCTCTCCCTCTCTGGGCACGTGCTTGATCACGCTCCCAACTGTCAGATGAGGAAAAGAGAAAGAGGGTAGATGTGAGATGAAAATGAGAATAAGATGAAATACTATATATATAATGTAATCAGGAAGATTTATGATTACTTAAAATAAAAAAGACACATTTAAAACATTTATCATTTATTGTCCTGTGATGATGTAGATTTTTAATATTGTGTGAGATGGCAATGATGTAAGGTGGTAATGACATATTTGGAGGACAAGCCCAAAATAGACACACTGTCAAAATTACCATTTCAACACTCTTAGAAATATGGGGAAAGTAATTAAAGAGACACAATAACATTTAAATTATATTTAAACTTTATAATTTTACATAAATTTTACATTAATATTAGACACTAATCATTGTTGTTTTAGTATCTTTGAGATACTGTTATAGTTTTTATTAATATTTTTAATTAGCATGTATATTTATATTTTTCATTTTCACTTTAAAGTTTTTGTAATATTGTGTTTGTCATTTTTATGATATTTTTTAATGCCTATATAGTTTTTATTAATTTATATTTCAGTTTGTTATTTTAGTACATTGCTAAACTAAACGAAAATGAGAAATTTTGAAGTTTTTTATATTTTATTTCAGTTAAAGTCGACATGAAATGAAGTTGCAATCTTCCTTTTTGTCCTATTGTGACTTATATGTGAAATGGCTTCTTGAACAAGAACAAATGTAGGGCAGAACTTGATGTTCTCCATCATAGAAGAGAAGAGATGTTGCTGCAAGAGGGAGGGGAAGTTATTTTGATTAAAGACTGAGGGCACATGAATAAAAAAATAAAAAATGATGTGCATGGATAAATCATTAATAATAATAAAAACGGCAATATTCCACAAAAAAAAAGAAAATTGTTCACTTTGATTTCAAGGTGACTTTAACGTTTAATGTTTTTTTTTTTTTATTGTTTTAGTTTTCTTTAACGATAACAACCCTGCCCCTAATTGAAAACTTGCTGATCACTGGAACTCTGTTTATATATACTGTTCATGTGTTACTTGGTGTTTACTCTGAGATGGTGAGCAGATGTCTGGATGTGTCTATGTGGAGTTCCATATTGCAGTTCTCCAGCTCCATCAAGCTGCGTCTGATCTCCATCTGCTCCCTGAAGGCAGACAAGAGCTGCTCCTGCAGTAAAGCCATCTCACCATGACTGTACTGTTGCACCTCAGCTAAGAACAGCCCATACAGAGAAATCAGATGGCAATCATAAAAAACTCTTTTACTGCTATTTCAAGAAAAAAACTCCTCATTGACGATACTAAAACAGCAAGATCTCATATTATTGCTCATACTTGCATAATTTAGGAATTTGAACGACTAAAGTATTAAACTTTGGTCAGTAACTTGTCCAGTGTGTACATCTGCCGTTTTCGACCCTCGAAAACTGAGACTTTCGAAAATGCTTTTTAGTTTGAAAATGCCAGGGTTGCGTTTCAGTGTAAACGGACCAAAACGGAGACTTTTGAAAATGATGGCATGGCTGCCCACATTCGCTCTGCGTATCCTTGACGAACATGTAAACAATAATATGGAGACTGAACTGCAATCTTTGCTGGCTTTGTTGTCATTTTTAGCAGCCATTGTGCAGTTAAACTCTGCATTTTTATAATACTGCAGCTACCATCATGCACAAGAGGCAACTGTTTACACTTGTACTCGCATGCCCAGTGTGCATGAACGGTCATGTGACATGTGTTTTCAGTCGTGTAGTGTAGACGGAGATCGTTTCTGAACCGCCGTGGTAATGCCAGTGTAGACGAGGATCGTTTTCATTTTAAAATGCCGTTTTAAAACGAAAGTAGTGTAAAATGCTGATGTTTAAGTTTCACTATGTAGCTTTTGGCCCTCTAGTGGTTAAAAAACAAAACCGCATGCATTTTGCAGAAGAACATTGTTTTGGTTGTGCTTCGATTCTGCCCGACTGTACAGATGAATATGGCTTTTTCTCATAACTAAAAAAAAAAAGAGTCGATTATTCTACTGCTCATAAAACATTCTCCACTAGGCTTAAGAGATATAACCAGTTTTGATGGAAAGAATCTTGAAGCTGACTAGCTAAAGACGTTACTGTAGCTTTACCCATTAATAGACACAGTACTTCCTTGAAAATAAATTCCAGCTCAGCACTTCGAGCATTTAGCTGCTTCATGTCAACATTTCTCGCTCATTGTGACAACTAACCAATGTCACTCCCACGCCATACATGTACGCAACTTCACACGAAAACCATCCCGTCAGGTCTAAAATATAAACACTTATAACAGGCTTACCATAGTGAATCAGGGTAAGACAAAAAAAACATTTTAGAAGAAGGACTGATAATGTATTCAATTTAGTTAATTTTGAATAAAAAAAGGTTGTTTATTTCAATATTGTCAGCTACTGTTCTCAAATACAAACACAAAATTGAACACACCTTGATTGTCACAAATGTCTGCTTTCTCTCCTTTCTGTTGCTCTTGACTCTGTTGGTCAATCTTTGCACGAAGTCGGTCGATTTCACTCCGCAGCTCAGCAATAATGCTGGTGTATTGGGCCAGGTGATATGAAACATTCATCAAATTACGCTTCACCTAGAAGAGTTTAAAACAGGATAGCTAGAGAGGACCTGGACTGCATCTCAACACAATGAAATCACTAATGCAAAAACAATTGGGCAATCAGACACTGAATATTAAGAGAAGATCTCATTAATATCCATAATATTTATGGAGTAAAGATTGTAAACATAATTATGAAAAATAATTTCAATATAATGCTGAATTAATCATGTTAAACCATAACAGAAAATAATTTATCAGTGAAATAGACACTACTGTTCAATAGTTTGTGGTCAATAAGATTTTTTTAATTCTATTCAGAGGGGATGGATTAAATTGATTAAAAGTGACAGTAAAAGCTTTTACATTGTTAAATGTAATCAGTTTGCACAATTTTTTTTTACATTTTAAAATATATATATATATATAAAAACTTTTTTCAACTGTAATAATATTTTACAATATAATAATAAATGCAGTCTTGTTGAGAGACTATTCAAAAACATAGAAAAATCTTTTTCTGACACAAAACTTTTGAGTGGTAGTGTACTGTAAATTTCCTCATAGACCTAAACTTAATACATTTTATTGCTTAATTCTGTTTGTGTAATATGTATTCAATGTTTATTTTAAAATAGTTTTCCAGTATTAAGTTGTGGTTGATACAGATTGTCTAGACAAGTGGTTCCCAAACTTTTTAGCTTGGAGTACCCCCTGAAGGGATTACCATCCTTCTGCGTACCTCCTCTCTTCCACTTTGACTGCAGTCACACCTTTACCATTAAGGGACAATATTTACCCCTAAATGGATTTTCCATTGCATATTTTTACCTTTATGAATGACTTTATAAAATAATGTTTTATATAAAAATGTTCAATAGAGAAATATGCAATGGTAAAACTTTTAAATATTAAACTAAAACCGCCAATAGGTGGCAGCAAGTCACTGTTTTTATGAGTGAATCATCGAGTCATTCATTCAGTAATGAAGCAAGTGGCTGTGAATGAATCATTGAATCATTGACTCTCACGATTCGTTCAAACTTTAAAGCCGCAAAATTGTTCGCAAAACAGACGTGTGTTGTAGTTCTGCTGCGGTTTTCGTTAGAACTATTATTTCATTGCAAAATAGAGTAAATACTGACAGTATTGTGTTTTTGACCTGTTGTATAATAATGTCACATTTGCAGTCATGTGGATATTTGGGAACGATTGCATTCTTGCTCGTTATCATCATTAAATACAAGAACTCACACGAGGTATGTTTTTGTATCGGAGAAAGTTTGAGTCTTAAATCGAAATTAATCCATTATCTGTGTCTATATTTGTTCTTCATGCGAGTAAGTGCTAAATTCCCACTTTTACAAAGGGGCATTGTCGAGAACGACAGTAATTTAGCACGATTTAAGGCAGCAGATTCTGCACGAAATCTATCATATGCGCTGCTTGTGTGGATACAGTCATTTTTGACAGCAAATGATGAGGTAATTTGAATAAATGTTCTGGATTTACGACATTTTGGCAGTTAGAAAAACATGCCCGGCTTTAATATTATTTTAAGGTAGAATTAAATGAACTACTCAGAATTTTGTTCGCGTCCCTCCTTTTGTCACCTCACGTATACCCCAGTTTGGGAACCACTGGTCTTGACAAATACTATTAAGTATGTGTGTTTACCTTGTTTCGAATATTTTTGGCTTTGTCTGCATAAACCAGTGTGTTTCTTGACTCCTCAAAGTTGGAGCTGGCAGGACTAATATGGGTAATCATGACTGTGCGACTGTTTCCTCCTAAAGCATCCTGAAATCCACATCAAAACTTGCAAATGTGTGACAACTGTGCAAACCAAGTCTTTCAATAAAGACGTTTGTAAACATTTGTGGGATACAGTATTTCAAACAGTGTGCTCTGGTTGTACACTTTACATTATCTAAATGTAGTAGCTCATCTGGGTATTCCATACAAAAATACAGAAATAATATCAGCAATATGTTAGTAAGCTATTGTATATCATATATATATCTCATACACTCCTCAAGGCTGCATTTATTTGATCAGAAATACAGAAAAACAGTAATATTGTGAAATATTATTACAATTTAAAATAATGGTTTTCTATTTTAAAGTACTTTAAAATATAATTTATTTCTGTGATGCAAAGCTGAATTTTCATCAGCCATTATTCTAGTCATCAGTGTCACATGATCATTCAGTAATCATTCTGATATGCTGATTTATTATGAATGTTGGAAACAGTTGTGCTGCTTAATATTTTTTTATAACATGAGATACTTTTTTCAGGATTCTTTGATGATTAAAAAGTTAAAAAAGAACAGCATTTATTTAAAATATACATTACCGTTCAAAAGTTTGGGGTCAGTATTTTAAATTTTTTTTTGAAAGAAATTAATACTTTTATTCAGCAAGGATGTGTTAAATTGATAAAAAGTGATAGCAAAGACTTATTTTGTTAGAAAAGATTTCTATTTTGAATAAATGCCATTCTTTTTTAACTTTTTATTCATCAAAGAATCCTGAAAAAAGTATCACAGGTTTTAAAAAAAATCTTAAGCCGCACAACTGTTTCCAACATTCATAATAAATCAGCATATTAGAATGATTTCTGAAGGATCATGTGACACTGAAGAGGGATGAAAATTTAGCTTTGTATCACAGAAATAAATTATATTTTAAAGTTTTCATTTCATTATTTTAAATTGTAATAATATTTCACAATATTACAGTTTTTTTCTGTATTTTTGATCAAATAAATGCAGGCTCGATGAGCATTACAGAATCTATTTGAATGAGGAGATTTGTTAAACATGTTGTAGCCTGGCTGGTTTTGCCCACCTTAAGAAGTCGAGTGAGTTTGCTGTCTCTGTAGTTGACAAACTGAGCACCTTTCCCACCCTTTTCACTCAAGGCATTGATGCAGTTGGCCAGTGCTAATAGGGAACGGTTTATATGTGCTCCTTCTTTCATTCTCTTTCCTCTGTTTTGAGTCTGAGAGAAGAGAATATGTGCTTCAGAAAAGGACAAATGACTGTCTGTTGGTGTTAATAGACAAAGCAATTGTGTGTAAGAATGTTTGAATTTAACGAAGGATGTTTGTGATGTTTTGGCTGCCATATGAGAGGTGACATGCTCAAATTCCTTAATCAGTCTCACATTATTTGCATATGAATAATGAAGGATAGAAGAACTTAAATATTCATTTCAATGAAAGATGAGAGAGGGCACCAGACTATAAAATCTGGCACCTTTGAGGAATCTTGTGTTTCCACTTCAGCACATCTACACACACAGCACGTACCTGTGATGCTCGCTCAGTTCCTGCCAAGTCTACCATGAATAGCTTCCCCACCCTGACCTCCTCGTTGATATCCTTTACGCGACTCTTTTGCTTGACTGTCACCTGTGGAGCAGACAAAGGAAGAGGTGCACACTCAGACTACAGTGCCAATTTGAGGTCATGCACATGGTTATTGTGTGTGTGTCTCTGTTTTAGGCTTGCCTGAAGTATAGCATGTGAGCGAGATGATGTCTTGTTAGCAGCTGTCGACTCCTGGGTCCTCTGTTTATTCCCTTTGGTCAAAAGAGCCATTATCTAAAATCACAAGCAAAAACCAGGTTCAGAAGGACATCTTCCTTTAATGGAGACAATATAAGGAGTAGACAGGCCAATCATGGGAAATGAATTGGTGGCAAAGATGGCCACCAAGTGGAATGACTTGCTTCAAAAAAGAGTCTGCGCTCTAAACAATCAAATTCCACATTCAGACCCAAAAGGATGACACTTTCACTGACATGCTCACATTATTTTAACTTATGTAACTTCTAATAACTAGACTGTTTAAAAGTTTGGAGGTTAAAGAAGTATCTTATGCTCATTAAAGCTGCATTTGATAAAAAATTTAAAAATTAAATCCTGTGATGGCAAATCTGATTTTTCAGCATCATTACTTCAGTCTTCAGTGTCACATGATCCTTCAGAAATCATTCTAATAGGCTGATTTGGTTCTCAAGAAACATTTCTTATTATTATTATTATCATGCTTAATATTTTTGTGGAAACCGTAATATATATTTTTTCAGAATTCTTTAATGAATAAAAAGTAAAAAAAACAAAAACAAAACACAGCATCTATATGAAAGAGAAATTGTTTGTAACATTATAAATACCTCTACTGTCACATTTGAACAATTTAAAGGGATAGTTCACCCAAAAATGAACATTTGCTGTTCATTTACTCAGTTCACCAAGGACCACGCTTTCAGCCAAAAATCTTCTTTACTGTTATACTGAAGAAAAAGACACCTACATCTTGGATGGCCTGAGGATGAGTAAATTTACAGCAAATGTTCATTTTTGGGTGAACTTACCCTTTAATGCAGACTTGCTGAATAAAAGTATTCATTTCTTAAAGAAAATAATGATAAAATCCTCAAATCATCATAAAATCAAAGTACCTCTTTAGCATTACATGTAGAGAATTCAGTGATGCCTGCAATTCGTATTTCCCCTTTAGCATCCTCACGCAGCTCAAGGTATCCAGAAGATGGATTCAACAGATCTCTGATCATCTCATTATAAATCTGCAAAAAAGTTAATTAGTGTTTAGTACATTCAGGACACACTCTGTTTGTATAAAGTCCCAGAAGGACAGTACCAAAAATTATGTCATATCTTTTAATCTCTTCAAAACAATAAACTGACCTCAATATATGACATATAAACACTGCAATTCAAGTCCTCAGTGCTGTCTTCAATGGCCCTGAAGAGATCATTGAGCGTTCGGATGTAAATGCCAGGCTCAGAATCTAAGCCTAACATAGTGTATGTCTTTCCAGCTCCTAATAAAAGAAGAGATTGTTAGAAATTGTGAATGCAGATATCCTGGTTAGTTTCTTGTTCTCCTCTTAGTAATATGCTTAAATTTAGAGGGTTGTCTCATCTGATCTGAGGTAGTATGTGATAAGTTGCAAACCTAATCAATGCTATTATGTGGCCCTCAAAAAGTCATGGCTCGGAACCCATGGTCAATTTAAAATGAGCATTTTTGTTTACCTAAGGATTTTCATTTAGGGTAATCACAATTTTGTAGGGAATTGGGATATACAGTAGTAGTGTTTTTTATCCAAACACCAAAAAGAAAAATTCACATCTACATTACCTGTAGGTCCATATGCAAAGACGGTGGCATTATAACCAGCAATCACACCATCAATAAGATTTTTTGTTGTTGCCACATAAACATCCTCCTGAAGTAAAGAAAAAAGTAAATAACATTGAGGCCTGGAACTATGATCATGCTGAATCCTGCAAAACCTTACGGGTGCAGTAAGCGATTTCTGAGAAACGCTGGTGATATTTGAAATCACCAAAACAAACACGGCCCCCAATTGAGTGTATACGCCCCTGACTGCTGATTGGCTACAAGTGTGTTTTGGTGCTCGGTCCGATCCACATTCAACTGCGTTTCTCAGAAATCGCTTACTGCACTTTTAAATGACCTAAACACAAAAAATAATTTGAAAACAGATGACTTTCTTTCAAGAACGGCACCTAAAAAATCTTAATAAACATGTAGAATGAGGATCAAGTATCCCAAAACCTATAAAAATTGTAAATCTTTTGTGTGTAAGAGCATCACTTCTACACACCTGGGTTGCAGTATAATCAAATGCCACATCAAACATGTATGTTTTTTCACGTGAGCGGTTGGCCCTCAGGACATTGTCAGCATCCTCACAGGGGTCCATCAACACCACCATCTGAAGAAAGTAATTAGACATGAGAATGAACTCCAACTATTAGATCAATTCTGCAATGTTTAAACATTAACTGCAAAATGAATGACCTGAAATATGTTGAGACTGATGTCCACACTCTCTGTGACATACTGTACACTACTGTTCAAAAGTTTGGTGTCAGTGAGATTTTTTAATGTTTCTGAAAGTTTTATTACAATTTTTTTCCATACCATTTTAAAATGTCATTTATTTATTTTTTTGAAGGTAAAGCTGAATTTTCAGCAGTAATATTTATTATCAATGTTGAAAACAGTTGTGCTGGTTAATATTTTATGTGTAAAGAGGATGCTTTGATTAAAAGACAGTTTAATTCACAACAGCATTTAATTAAAATACTTTTTTGTAATAGTTTAAAAGTTTTTACTGTCACTTTTGATCAGTTTAATGCTTCCTTGCTGTATAAAAGTATTATTCTTTTTTTCTTCTTTTTTTTTTAACAGATATTACTGACCCCAAACTTTTTTACATGTAGAAAGTAGTATATATGACAAGAAAAATGTTCATGTTGTGGTGTTGGAACTGGGTTCTAATTAAATGGGGGTCGTGTTTCAGTCATCCTTCCCTTAACAAAGCCTCTTTTCGACCCTCTGGCCGAAACGTTCTTGTTCCTTAACCATTCCATTCCGTGCCGATCCAGACCAGCCGGTACGGATTTGGTTTCATTTTCCACTAAGGGGCTGATAACAGAACTCTTTGGAATGTAATACAAATGCATCAGTTGTTGCCAATTGTGCTGAGAATTCCGGACCGAGAACGGTTTGTAATCATGCCGAACCAAGCTCAAGTGGAAATAACTGGAACCGTTCTTTGCACAGTTTGGCCGGACGATGGAAAAGTGGCTAAAGTCTCTGAGAACCTGACATCTAATTCAGGTATATAGTTCTGGAAAATGGTGGCATGCATTGATTGCATTCTAAAAAGTTCCTGGTGGCTTTAAGATGACTGTAATTTTTTGCAGGTATTTTG
>RJVU01075617.1:46719-60954 GCA_003731715.1 Anabarilius grahami | reverse complement strand
AAAAAAAAAAAAACTCAAATTCTCAAGAAACTCAAAAGAAAAAGAAAGTTCTAAATACTCATAACTCATAATTTGTTCAATTTAAGTTTTAAATTTTATACACATACATACATACATATATTTAATATATATATATATATATGACTCTGGACCACAAAACCAGTCATAAGTCGCACGGGTATATTTGTAGCAATAGCCAACAATACGTTGTATGGGTCAAATTTATAGATTTTTCTTTTATGCCAAAAATCATTAGGATGTAAAGATCATGTTCCATGAAGATATTTTGTAAATTTACAACTGTAAATATATATAAAATATATTTTTTGTAAGTAATAATCATTGCTAAGGACTTAATTTGGACAACTTTAAAGGCGATTTTCTCAATATTTAGATTTTTTTGCACCCTCAGATTTTCAAATAGTTGTATCTCAGCCAAATATTAACAAACCATACATCAATGAAAAGCTTTCAGATGAATAAATAATAAAAAATTTACCCTTATGACTGGTTTTGTGGTCCAAGGCTGCCTTTATTTGATAAAAAAAAAAAGTAAAATCAGTAATATATTGTAAACTGTGAAGATATTATCACAATTTAAGATAACTTTAAAACTTTTATTTTAATATGTTTTAAAAATATGTATTATAAAATGTAATTTATTCCTGTGATGGCAAAGCTGAATTTTCAGCATCATTACTCCAGTCTTCAGTGTCACATGATCCTTCAGAAATCATTCTAATATGCGATTTGGTGCTCAAGAAAACATTTCTTATTATTATCAATGTTAAAAATAGTTGTGCAGCTTAATATTTTTGAAGAAAAGCATGATAGATTTTTTTCAGGATTGTTTGATTAGAATGTTCAGAATAACAGGATTTATTTGAAACAGAAATCTTTTGTAACATTATAAATGTCTTTACTGTCACATTTGATTTATAGGTATTAACCAAGGTATTCATTTCTTTCTTTCTTTCAAAAAAAAAAAAATTACCACACTTTTGAATGGTAATGCAAGTTGTCTTACTTGCTGCTACATGTATTATTTTGCATTTCATGATTGTTTGTTTTGTTGATGAACCATTAAAAAACAAATATATTACATTTTAAACACTGTTATGTTGTGATAGATGGCCTTTAGTTTTAGTTTTTTGCCAATAACCACTAGGCTCCCTTTTGACATCTTTTTATAATATCGTTTAATATGTCTATGCACAGACTATCAAAACATTAAACTACACAGAGAATATTCACTAAAAAAAGTGGCAATTTCTGCAGCTCTAGTCTCCAAATGTAGTGACGTACTAACAAAAGTTATTATAAAGTGTTATCATTTGTTATCACAACAAGAGAAACGCTCTGTTCCTAATGTGATTCTCCCCAGGCTGTCCCACAGGAGCCACATTATCATGCATCTCTGTGAGAAGCCTGTACTGTCTTCCTGCGGGACATTCGCCCAAGTAGCCTATTTTTGCGCGTGCAAGTGACAGGTGTTCAACCTTACTGCTGAATGAACTGTGGTGCTTTAATAAAAGATCCACAGCCTACCGTGAGCTGATGGTCCTTCCACTCTCCTCGTAAATCCTTCATCTTTTTATTCCCAAGTTTCTCCAATCGTGTGCTCTATCAAAGCCTGTTTTTTAACAGACAAGATCAAAATACGCCTCAGCTAGTGCCACGCTAGAATATACTGGTGATTTACCTCGGGTAAGTTAATCTCCTTGATGGCTGGGTAATCTCATTGTGAGGCAGGACCTGTGCTGGCCCCTGCGGAGGTCCTGGATTCACCAGCGGACTGTTGTTAACGGTGATAAAACCCCTAGTGGTGTGAAACAACCCAACGCGTCCCTACCATGCTGTGACTATGTCAACCCATCCTCTCCAGTGCAGCTAAAAGAACAGTTTTATCAGTCCAAACCGTAGTCATCCTCATATTTACGCTGATATTTAAGAGTAAACGTGTGTGAAGGATTCAAAAAGTAAAGGATAAAGGTGTTTGCGCGCCTCTTGAAACCAGTCAAGACACTGGCGCGAGAAAACTGTTACTGTTGCCATGGAGACAAGTAAACACTCGTTTGGTTACTTTGGCAAGTTTTTGTGTCAAAATAAGTCAGTATAAGTATACTGACTTATTTTGTATTGACACAAAATAAGTTTTGTGTCAATATTTCTAATTTTTTGTCGTTTTCCGATGCTAATTTGCTCACATTTGCAAATCAATTTAACTTGCAGAAACGCACATACTGTACTAAATATATTCTTTTTTTTTTTGAAGTTTTAAAAAAGTTGTAATTACTCTATACAGACTATTTCAGTAGTGAAAATGCAAATATTATACAATTAGAAAATGTTATAAAGTTTTATTTATCATAATGCTGCCATATTTATTATGTTTTATTTTTGTATTGTGTTTTTTGTTATAATGTTTTGATCTGTTTTCATAGTGTGATATTTGGATTAAAGGTGCAATATGTAAGATTTATGTCCGCTAGAGGCCTATTCAAAACAAAGGCGTAGCTTGATGACGGCAAGTTTGAGCGCGGAATCTTGGGACATGTGGTCTTCACATCACAGCCGGTGGAAACAATCGGGGTAGGACTCAGGAAGAAATCGTGTTCATGGATGCGATTATTAACGTTACTGTAGTATGAAGCAGAGCAGGACCGAGTGTTGTGGGAGCTGAATGAGGCCGCTGGAGCGATTGCGCAACACACGCCTCACGAGCAGCGGAACTTTTATTATGACACAGTCGCCGGCGCCGCTTCCGCTTTTCCGGTCATGAGTATGAGGTAACGCAGCTCTGTTTATCATATTAAATACATTTGAGAGTGTTGAAAATGATGTTATAATGTTACTCTGTGCGTTCGCTCGGCAGCTGCTGTGAGACACTTGTTACACACTGCTGTAAGTTAGATCGATTTTAGAATATCATATTAATGCTGGATGGCTTGTGTTGATAAATGGCATGGAATTAATTTAAAAACTACTAATTTTATATTTTTAATTTTAAAACTATGAATTAATACTAAAAATAAAGCTGCATCTGATTATGCTATGTTAGCTACTTGACAAAATAGTGTTTTTCTCTGAGGCATGGTAAAGCACGGTACTCGCAAAAAATCACGAAAATTAGATTTAAACAATAAGACTAAACGTGTTGAGATATATAACAACAATTCGTTTTCTCACGATTTACAAATAGTTGGAAACATTTGGGATATTGAAAGTACTCAAGTGAACAAAATATATAACACTGGCCTAGTGGTTTTTGGATATTTTACTGCAAAAATCTTACATATTGCACCTTTAATTTATTAAAACCAGTTAGGGTCAGTTTGACCAAGAAACACCATCATTATTATTTATAATAATAACAAAAATAATTATTTAAAAAAACAAACATAAAAATTTATTGTCCCCGTATTAAAATGAGATAACAGATAATGAATGACATGTGAGATTTCAATGATATTTTGGCTGTAATGACCTCACTGTGTTTGTGCAATATTAAACCACAGAAGAAACATTTAGTCGTTTACATTTATTACAGGGGAGTAAACATACACAATCTTGTATGTTTGTATGGAAGCTTTAAAACAATTTCATTTTTTGGGAAATTCAAGTAAAATACAAAGAAATTTCTCATATTAAAAATTGATGATGCTGGCTCATATCATAAATTACACTTGCCTAACAAATGTTTCAACACGTTTGTTTTAAAATTCTCTTATAATTATTTTTAATTAAGTGCAGCTTGGATTTGACATTATGACTTGGTATTACCTCTGGAAGGATGGTGGAAAAAAATAAGAAGTTTCCTTAGTGAACAAAATGCTCTTATACGAAAGACCAGACCACAGTACAAAAGAAATTCCTCTCCTGTATCAGAAATATTTTCTTTTGAGAAGCGATAACCCACAAAACAGAACCATTTTCTTGCTCTGTCAGAAGAATAGCAAATGATAAATCACTGCCCTTTACAGCTTTCAGTGATTGCTACAAGAACATTGTATGAAGGGAGATTTAAAGGGATAGTTCACCCAAAAATGAAATTTCTGTCATTAATTACTCACCCTGATGTCGTTCCAAACCTGTAAGACCTTTGTTCATCTTCGGAACACAAATTAAGATATTTTTGATGAAATCCGAGTTTTTTTTATCCTCCATTAAAAGCAATCAAATTACCACATTCAAAGTCCAGAAAAGTAGTAAAAATATTGTTAAAATAGTCATTCTGACGTAGAACCTGGAAGCACTGCAACGTAAATAGCATGAATGACAGGAGAGACAAATTTGTTGAACAAAGTCGTTATTTTTGCTTTGTTTTTGTGCACAAAAAGTATTCTCGTCGCTTCATAACATTAAGGTTAAACCACTGAAGTCACATTAACTGTTTTAAATATGTCTTTACTACTTTTCTTTGATCTTGAATGTGGTCATTTCGTTGCTTTCAATGGAGGATAAAAAACCTCTCATATTTCATCAAAATATCTTAATTTGTGTTCCGAAGATGAACGAAGGTCTTATGGGTGTGGAACGACATGAGGGTGAGTAATTAATGACAGAAATTTCATTTTTTGGTGAACTAACCCTTTAAGAGTATGAGCTCTTACTTAAAATTCAACTTAAAATTAAACAACATCCCTTCTCAGCAGGAATATGTGAATCAGTAAGTGTGTTTACAAGCACTTTAAAAGTTTGAATTTAGTTCGACTTAAACAACAATTCATCAATTTTAAATGTCATGTAAATGCTTTAGTCTGACCTGTCATGTAAATGCTTTAGTCTGACCGAAATCGTACCAGTCTGGTTTTTGCGAAGTCAACAGATCTAGCTCAGCTTCGTCCAGCATGTTTAAACATTAATCAGACTACAGTTGGCCTCAGCTTTGAACAGTTGCTCCAAAACACAGAGGTTTTTTTCATTCTTTAAAGTCACCATGAAATCAAAATGGATAATTCTTGGTTTATGGAATATTGCATGCAGCATTTATTATAAATGATTTATCCGTGCACATCATTATTTTTTTTTTTAATTCATGTGCCTTCATAATATTTCATTAAAATAACTTCTCCTCCCTCTTGCAGTGACATCTCTTCTCTTCTGTGATGACGGGTTTACTGGCGTGAGGGCGGGACAACCTGTCACTCACATGACATCACAGCAATAGCAAACCACAACCATCCAATCAATTCCTGATGGACAAAATTAAGTCCCACCCTAAATTTTTTCTTGTTCGAGAAGCTGTTTTACTTGGATATACATCACAATAGGGAAGAAAAGACAATCGCAACTCTTGTTTCATGGCGACTTTAAATTTTCATTTGCATACTTGTGTGAACTTTTTGCTCGACTACGCAAAAACCCGCTTTATTATAACTGTGCATGTCAACATACTTAGTGTCTCTCATACAAAGCACTTGTAAAGGACCTGTGGTGGTGACCTCTGGGGGTGAGTATTTTGTCTTAGAGCTGGAAACACGGGTGCTTTCCATGTAGGTCTACTTCAGATCTCAGAGAGAAATGATCTCTTCACTGATGAAGAACTCGATGGTTTCCTCTTCCCAGTCCTCCACATTACTGTCCAGCTCATCTGTGTCCACACCTGAGAGATGATATATCAGTGCAACTCATGAACTTCTCAGGAAAATATTTTTACTTTTTTATTTTAGGGCACTCTGATAAACAATGTGTGTACTGTTCATAAAGCTGCATTATGGGTAATCTGTTGAGATGGGCTGCAGTGTGCATCTGCAGTCATTTAATCAGGGTGGGACCGAGAGCCGTGGGAACAGAGTGAGGCCGGTGGTGCGAGTGCTAATGAGCGAGGAGGGATGACAGTGGAAGACAAGAGAGGCCCAGGCCTGGACTTTATGTTGTTAATTTATGTTTATATGCGTCAGTCGTCCGTGAGGGACTTTACCGCTTTACTTTCGTTTTGTTGTTTGTTTATTTTTGGATTAAAGTTATGTTTAAAGTTCGCCGGTTCCTGGCTCCTTCTTCCCTGAACACAAACCTTGATACAATTACTATTTAAAATGGCAAAATAAATTAATTTAATAAACTATTTAAACTTTATGTTGTGTTCCGGTCATTCCTCATTGATATTCTTTTTGACAAAAATGCTAGTTGATGTTTTCAAATTGGACTAAAAATTACTGACTCTGCTCAGACAGGGTATAACAACTTCCCAAAAACTTTTAATAATATTTGTGCTTTTTTCTCCCACCTTGTTACATTTGTGGTGTTCCTGATCAAAAATGACCAGCCAACAAAAAATTGCTTATAAATCTCGTTATGCAACGTTACTGCCAAACATTGGATATTTGAACCTCAGATGAGCCTACGATCAATCAGTTTTTAAAAAGAAATACAAAACCTGTGCTAACTATGGAAGCTTGTTTCCTCCACTAAATAATAAAAAAAAGGTATAATTGTGACTTTTTGATCTCACAAATCTGACTTTTTTTTCACAATTGTTATATATAAACTCACAATTGCGAGAAATAAAGTCAGAATTGCATGATAAAGTCGCAATTGCGAGAAATAGTCAGAAATGCGAGTTATAAAGTCCAATTCTGAGGAAAAAAAGACAGACTTTTTTTCCTTAGAAGTTTATATCTCGCAATTCTGACTTTATAACTCGCAGTTTTGAGAAAAAAAGTCAGAATTGTGAGATAAAAAGCCACAATTACAATTACTTTTTTTTTTATTCAGTGGCAGAAACAAGCTTCCATAGCTAACTCAAAGAAAACAAGTTGACAAAAAGATTGAACCAAATCTTTGGTGATAATATAGCATAATGAAAGATTTAAAGGGATAGTCAAGGGATAGATCACCCCAAAAAAATGAAAATTTTGTCATCACTTACTCACCCTTCCATCCTATGGAAGTCAATGGCTACCGTCAACTGTCTGGTTACCAACATTCTTTAAAATATCTTCTTTTGTGTTCAACAGAAGAAAGAAACTCATTCAGGGTTGGAACAACATGAGGGTGAGTAAATGATGCCAAAATTTTTGGGTGAACTATCCCTTTAAAAGCAATTTAAAAGGCTGGTCATTTTTGACCAGGAACACCAAATAAGGTAAAGGATTTTCAACACAGCACAAGGGTTTATTATGGGCAAAAACAGTTGCTATAGCATAAGAAAGGGATGTACAGACATGATGGAAATGTCAAGAGAGAATGAAAACAATAGAGAGAAAGAATAAAGGAAAGACAGAGGTGTTTCTCACCTCCTCTGAGCTGAAGGCGCAGCTCTCTCTGCTGGTTGTAAAGCTGAATGGCACTTTCTTTGTACTGCCTGTATTCTTCCATCATCAGATGACGTTTGTCCACTAACTCCTGCATCAAGAGCATTGCAGAAACATTGTATCAACACATTAAAGGCTTAGTTCACCCAAAAATGACAATTCTGTCATTAATTACTCACCCTCATGTCGCTCCACACCCGTAAGACCTTCGTTCATCTTCAGAACACAAATTAAGATATTTTTGATAAAATCTGAGAGGTATATGACTCGTCCATAGACAGCAATTTAACCGACATTTTCAAGGTCCAGAAAGATACCAAAGACATTGTTAAAGACTTTGGTTCAACCTTAATTTTATGAAGTGACGAGAATACTTTTTGTGCACAAAAACAAAACAAAAAAAACAACTTTATGCAACAATCTCTTCTCTTACCTGTCATTATCCTTAGGTAATTGACAGTAAGCACAGTGAAGGCTTCTGTGTTTAAGTCCGAACGCCGGTTCAGTATTGGCCAAAGCTGTTCACGTGAGCAGCACGACGCATGCGTGTGATGCTGACGCAGGAGCTGGCCAATATTGAGTCGGCGTTCTGACGTAGAACCTGGAAGCACTGGACGTAAACAACGTATGAGAATGACACAAAAGAGAAGAGATTGTTGAATAAAGTCGTTATTTTTGTATTGTGATTCTCGTCTCTTCATAAAATTAAGGTTGCAGTCACGTTGACTATTTTAATGATGTCTTTAGTACCTTTCTGGACCTTGAACATGTTGGTTAAATTACTGTCTTATGGAAGAGTCAAAAATATTTTAATTTGTGTTCCGAAGATGAACAAAGGTCTTACGGGTTTGGAAAAACATGAGGGTGAGTAATAAATGACAGAATTTTCATTTTTGGGTGAACTAACCCTTTAATTAAATTTTTTTTAAATTACATAATTATGTCAATAAATACAGCAAATTAATCAGGTAATAATCACAACCAGTTAAAGGTCCCTAGATTCAGAAATTTAATTTACCTCGGCATAGTTAAATAACAAGAGTTCAGTACATGGAAAAGACATACAGTGAGTCTCAAACTTTTTATGTTGTTTAAGGCAAGCGCGAGCTCTGTGGGCGTGGAGCACGAGATTTAAAGGGCCACACACCCTGAATCGGCTCATTTCTAATTATGCCCCAAAATTGGCAGTTCAAAAAATGAATTAAAAAAAATCTATGGGGTATTTTGAGCTGAAACTTCACAGACACATTCAGTGGACACCTTAGACTTATATTACATCTTTTTAAAAAAAATTCTAGGGCACCTTTAAACATTTATAGAAAAAGAAAGAAAGAAAGAAAGACAAACTGACCTTGGAAGCTTTAGATTGGCTCAGTCTGTCCTTTTGCTCAAAGATTTTTGAATACTTCTTGAGGTCCTTCTTAATTGCCTGTTAAAATAAAGAAAACCTCAGTCTCCTTATAACCTTCACAGTTAAAATTCTGAGTAGACGTTACAAAGGTAAACAACATCACCTTTATTTGCTCTTGACTGAGTAAAGAAGGAGGGCGTGGTCTCCATAACAACTGGCAGAATCTGTCTTTGTTGTTCTTTTGCAGAAGGCGTCCCTGGAACGTCCAAAGCCAGTATGCATTGTCCACCTGTATGCAAAGTAAATAAAAGTATGAGGGGTAAATAAAAAAAGCCTAATGAGGATAAACATATTAAGGAAGTGAACATGTCAAATTTTACTTTGTGGCTCCACCAGGAAACAGAAGTAACCACATATCTGCCTGTAGGGTCCCATTCCACATCAGAGGCCATGTAATGCTCTGCGATATACATAATGGTACAATCCGATGTGTCCACAAATGCAAGCGCACCGTTCATACTGCACAGAAAAAGAAGAGAAATATCACCTGTAAGCAATTAAGACTTATGAAAAACTTTTGGCCATGAACACAGATCACTATCATTCAAAAGTTTGGGGTCAGTAGGATTTTATTTTTGTTTTTAAAGAAACTGATCATTGGATGCATTAAATTGATCAAAAGTGTCAGTAAAGAGATTCATAATGCAAATAAACATTTCTGTTTCAAATAAATGCTGTTATTTTAAAGGGCACCTATTATGCAAAATTCACTTTTACATGGTGTTTGTACATAAATGTGTATTGGCAGTGTGTACACAACCACCTTATAATGATAAAAATCCATCCTCTCCTTTTTTTTAATTCCCATTAAACATCAACAGTCTCATAGAACAAGCCGCTTTCATTTTCTGTACATTGTGACATCACATTGTACAAACCCCGCCCACAACCGCTAAGAGACTCTGCCGTATTAACATAGTTTCCGCCCTGAGGGAGTTGTACACTGTCCGCCATTGTCTAGACGCCGGAGCAGCTGTAGCGACAAGAATATTTCGTAAGCGATTGAGGTGTTTGTTGTTGGATGTAACAGTCATTTTACTCCCGAAATCTGAGCAGCTGAAGACGCAGAGGATTAGTTTTATAATATATATAATATACACATGTGATTTCTGTCCCTGCTGTTTACGTTCACAGATATATATCCAACTGTTTGTGAACTTTGTGTGTTTTTGACATAATCTTGTGTATCTGCCCGTTTAAATACAATAAGACATGAAAGAGAAGTTTAATACTCACAAGACATGCCATCTGACAGCCAGCTTTCTGTGCGTGTGCTTTAGATGTGTGCACTCAGAAAAATAAAAAATTTGTTTTTAGTTTAAAGGATTAGTTCACTTCTGAATTAATATTTCCTGATAATTTACTCACCCCCATGGCATCCAAAATGTTTGTCTTTCTTCAGGTGAAAAGAAATGAAGGTTTTTGAGGAAAACATTCCAGGATTTTTCTCCATATAGTGGACTTCAACAGTTCCCAACAGTTTCAGTTTCAGTACAGCTTCAAAGGACTCCACACGATCCCAGCCAAAGAATAAGGGTCTTATCTAGCGAAAAGATCGATTTTCAAAAAAAAAAAGAATATCCTTTTTAACCACGAATGCTCAACTTGCACTGCTCTGCGATCCGCCATGCATTACGTAATCACGTAGGAAAGGTCGTGTGACGTAGGCGGAAGTACAGAGCAAGTGTCTACAATGCGAATGTGCAAAGACTAAAGTCAAACGACTTTACAAAAAAAGTTAAAACAACGATGTTGGACGATTTTGAAGTTGGAGGAGAAAATTTGAGTTTTTCGCCCTACCCCGGTACTTTTGCCTACGTCACGCGTAACCTTTCCAATGTGATTACGTTATGTGTAGCGGATTGCAGAGCAGTGCAAGATGAGCATTTGTGGTTAAAAGTATATACATTTTTTTTTTTTTATAAAATATACATAAAATATATACATTTTTTTTTATTTATAAAATGATCAATTGTTTCGCTAGATAAGACCCTTATTCCTCGGATGGGATCATGTAGAGCCCTCTGGAGTTGCACTAAAACTGCAATATGGACCTTCCACCCGGTGAACCCCCGTGAAGTCCACTATATGGAGAAAAATCCTGGAATGTTTTCCTCAAAAACCTTTCTTTTCGACTTGAAAGACAGACATGAACATCTTGGATGACATGGGCGTGAGTAAATTATCAGGAAATTTTAATACAGAAGTGAACTAATCCATTAAACTGATATAGTTTTAAAACGCATGCCGATAATAAACTTTCATGATGAAGAAGAACTGCAATGTCCGTGAGCGTGATCACGATATAGATGATAATCAAAACCAAGCAGATGTTATGTTAGTATTTGGCAGAGTATCCAATGCAGGCAGGAGCTGTTGAAGGAAGCGCTATTCTGGAAAAGGGGCGGGGAGCAGCAGCTCATTTGCAATTAAAGACAAATGCATGAAAACAGTGTGTTTTTGCATGCACTCAAAAATGGGTATTTACAACATGGTATAATGATCTGTGAGGTATTTTGAGCTGAAACTTCACAGACACATTCTGGGGATACCTGAGACTTAAATTACATCTTGAAAAAAGGGGCATAATAGACAATTAAACATTTTATTCATCATAGAATCCTAAAAAAAGTCCATCACAGAAATTGATTACAATTTAAAATATACAAAAATTGTTAAGAATTATTTTAAAATGTAATAATATTTCACAATATTACTGTTTTTACTGCATTTTTGATCAATTAAATGTAGCCTTGGTGAGCATAAGATACTTTAAAAAAACAAAAACATAAAAAATCTTACCAACCCCAAATTTTTGAACTGTATATCTAATTTAATACTTATAATATATATATAAATTAACCTCCGCAGTCCTGCCAGTACCATGAACTGACCCTGAGGACTCCAAAAGATACTGTTGGCCTGCTGCTTATCAAACATCTCTGGAAAACCACAGAATAGTCACAAAAAATCCCTGCGAGTACCAAATCAATCAGGATAATATTACTTGCATATATTTGCATAGTATTAGATATACTAACATAGATTTACATCTATATTTCATGAGTGACATTAAGATTGGCACTTACTTATGAGCTCAATCTTCCCGTTGCTTTTGACGTGGTAAAATGAGGCATTTATTCTGGGAGATTCTCCATGTAGTACCGCAAACTTACTGCCGTTGGGCTCCCAGGCAAATGCAATGATGCTCTCTAATAAAGATTCAGATGTTAAGATAAAGATCAAAACCAAATATTTTGTGATTGTGACTAGATCACTATATTTTATTAAATGCTATAGAAGGCTTTTAAGAGCATTTAAGGCCTTGGTTACCTTTCATCTCCACCACATCAACAGGAACCTGTTTCTCTCTCATGCGGAAAATCTCAAAGTTTGTGACGACACCCTATTGAAGAGCAGAAAACAAATCAGGGAGGTATAAAGATAGGTAATAAAAGAGCTATAATGAAATGATTAGAGGACTTTCTACAAACAAACACACCCACCTGTGTTCCTCTGGGTGTTCGGTCCACCTTCACACACAAGTAGTCACCCTGCCGTTGCCAGTGAAGCTTGCAGTCAACCACGTTGAAAAGATTCCGCACCCGAATCTCTAAACGGGATGGGAACTGCATTAGCGTTACCCTGGCTGGAATGTCCTTGTCTTCTGGGACCCAAAAGGCAATGATGTTGTCTCCCGGTGACCAAGAGAAATCTCTATCGAACAGGGAAAAACTTTAGGGTGGCATTTCACAATCAACTGACTTCTTGGTAACACTCAAAGATAAATCATTTTCAATAATTCAAAAGTTGCCCTTACATTGTAGATATTTTAAAGGAATAATTTTCAACATCATATTATTCTGTGTGAAATGATGACAGAATTTTCTTTTTTGAATGAGATTGTGATTAGAGTTATGTAGCATCTGCAACCGATCAGAATTTAGCGGGCGCCCCATAAACTGTGATTACGCTTCAACCCACTGAACTTTGAATTACAAATCAGAACTTGGCGCCGATCTGGCGGACACGTACAGATCTCCCGGACATCTTTATGGCTGTGTGATAGATCCCCGAACACCTCCAGTGCGACTGCAAACAATCATGATTGTCTCGGATCACGTTACCATGGGCCATGTGGCAACACGGCATTTCAATATCAAACACGCGCACACACAGAGACACACACACACCCACACACACACGCACACACGCATAAGGACTTTATATACTTATATGACTATGCCAAATTTGTATCTGAGTAGCATGTCTAAGTGTATGCATGTTTTCCTAATGTTTAGACTTAGCAAATAACTGTTTGAGTTAATTTTAGTTTTAATGATGGAATTTTGTCTGTAAACCATAACTTCTTTTATATGCCTTTCTGATCTATCGAGTTTGATCTCTCCGTAAAGCTCCGGACTCGAGCTATTCACTAAAGTATGTCACATAGCTGACAAATGCATTTTTCTATGTGTGTAATGATATGGTGAAGTAAATACTCCGTCTCGGAGTCCGATCTGATATCCATCAGTATGCAAATTCAGCGAGGAGACCAAACCAAGGAGTTTTGCCCATCAAATAGTGCTGCGCATCTATTGGCCGTTACAATTCAGGAGGTGTGTTAGTTTGGTTTTCCATAAAAACAACGACACACAAATTCTCGTGTGTTCTCCCGATTGTCTCCTGCTACCTCGAGCACGTCCCTCCCGGACGCCTCTGGACCACGCGCCTCCATCGCGCTCATTTTCGGGACCACCAACTTCTTCCAGTGAAACTAACTCTCAAGTCCTCAGTTCAAACCTTCCCGCGGAACGGAAGAAGTCAACGAACTGCACCAGCGCTAAACTGAAACTCAACACGCAACTCCAATGCAAGTAACCGTTTCTTATCTAGATAATGAAACTGCTTTCTGTGCTGGCTTTCCTGGACTGTTAGATTTTGCTATTTGCTCTCTCTCTTTCCTTCCTTTCATGTCTCTACGTTCCCTTTTGTATATATTTGTATATTATGTATTTAGACGTATAACCTCTGTAGTCGTAGTTTGCATATTAAACACGTTATTCACGCTCGATTGTTCTGCTTGTTCATTCAACCGAAAACCAAGTCACTTTAACGTTTTCGATCACTTTATGCTTTGATGCTATAATAGGAATTTATTCTTGTGGCCAAAAGAATAAATCTATTTCAATATTTTATGAGGAACTATTAGTTTGCTGGACAAACGAACAGTTTCTCTAAATAATTATTAAACCAGAACTAATCATATACATAATTGATTATAATTCGTTGTAATTAATTAACAATATATGTTTAATTCCCCCTTGGGTCGGTATGTGCATAATAATTATTCATAAAACGTTATGAATTATTATATTCATATTCCACCCATAAATTGATTAATGACTGTACGGACCGCTACAACCGTTACAGTTAACTAAAACTAATAGCCATAAAAAATATTTCCATTACTTGAAATGAAATAAATGTTAACTGAAATAAAATAAGTGTTTTATAAGTATTTATATTTGTGTTATATATATTATTTTTATATTATATATAACTAAC
>RJVU01075617.1:16003-46298 GCA_003731715.1 Anabarilius grahami | reverse complement strand
TATATATATATATATATATATATATATGTGTGTGTGTGTGTGTGTGTGTGTGTGTATATGTATGTATGTTAGGGCTGAATTATGCCTTTAATTACTTTCTACAATCCTGGATTACTTACTTTATTCCACTTATTTTTAAACTCTTCTTATCTAGCAGACCCATTGACTGGAAGAAATTAACAAGGTATTATTAAAAAAAGAGTAAGTACAGGAACTACATATTAATTGAAGATAAAAGCTTATCTTACAGGGGTTTCATAGATGCTGAGAGTATCTTGTGTCATTCTGGCAAAGAATTTCCCATCCTGACTCCACCTGTGAGAGATGCAATTTAGAAGTGCTTATTATCTGAATGAAAAGTACATGAATGCGGACAAACAAAGGGTAATTAATTCACTCACTTAAAAATAGGCCAGTGTGCCGAACTCTCACAATGGAAGCCTCGCTTCTTCTGTCCGGTCAGGATGTCCCAGATGATGATGGCTTGAGGGTCTTCTTTAGTGTCCATCAGTGGGCTGAATGTCACCACATACCTGACACAAATTTTTTATGTGTTATTCACATCTTTGACTCTGTAACAGCTGCTTTTGCATCCTCTCGGGTGTTTACCTCTCACACGGGGAGAAGTCAATGAGAGACACACCCTGGTGGCTGAATCTTTGTATCTGCTTGAACTTCTCTCCACCCCACAATGCAATTCCTCGTTGGTGAAAAGTGGCCAGGTACGTCCCTTTGGGTGACCAGCGGACGTAAGTCTCTGTCCAGCGCTGTAAAAATATCCAACTCCTCGAGTTAGTACTGTAAGGCTTATATCACAATTGCTTTGTAGAGTGACATGACAAGATATGTAGATGCCAGTACTTCATAAATTAAACTACTGAACAGTAAAAAATACTGTTGATGAATCACTGTGCATGTTAACTAACATAACTATTCCTCTAGCTGATGTCTAGATGAAAACCTCTAGCTAAGGCCCTTTCACACCAAGAACAATAACTATAATAATAACTATAATAGCGTCCACACCAGTGCACATTATCGTTCTGTTTATTCTAAGCACGCGCTGCAGTTTTGTCGTCTGCTGCTTTAAATGCTCAAACTCTTCAAAGCAGGATGGATTCTGATTGGCTGTCAATGTTTTTATCGTTCATCAGCTGGAACGATATCATTCCTCTGTTGTAATAGTTCCTCTGTTATTGTAATAGTGGTGTGAAATCTGCGATTCTTTTATATTTGGAAAGATTTTTAGAACAATTTCCTTATCGTTATCATTATACCAAATTTTAAGAAAATCTGTGTTGTTATTGTTAGCTAAAAGTATTAAAATATATATATTTTTTTAAATCATTAACTGAAATAAAGATGAAATATAAATATTAGATGAAAAACATATAGTAAACTTAAAAACTTAAATTAAAATTAGAAACTAAAACTAAAATACATTAAAGCTAAATAGAAATATGAACAAGATTACTAAAACTTAAAATAAAACGAAAACTGAAAATATAAAAAAAAGCCAATTTAAAATATTAATAAAATACTATAAAAAATACTAAAATAACACTAAAATAAGCAAATTTGTTCATATAGTATTAATTATTTAAAAGTATATATTTAAAACTAAAATAAAGCAAATCTGTTTGAAAAGAAACATGCTCACAGCTCTCTCTTCAACCAGTATCGCCTCCTTCGGGTCATTGGAAAAAATGGCAGTTCGTTCTCCTGATTCATAAATTACACTGTATTGATCACGACAGTCTGCATCCTCAAGCCAGTGCCTCATGTTGCCCTGGTAAACAGTGACAGAACATGATGTAATGCCAAGTTGCCATTGGCTACTCACTAAAAACATAGAGAAAAACAAAAACAAAACAAAAAACAGATAGCAAGCCATACACTAACATGCTCATATTCCAGTAATCTTGGAATGTCTTAATTATAGTGTATTTCAAAACCAAGCTTTTAAGTATACAGACAAGGCAGTCACAAATAAATAATTAACACCAAGCTTGACTTAAAAAATACGTACAAAGTCTTTAAAAGGCTGTTTTTCAGGGGTTTCCCATTGGTCATTGATGTTCATGTACCTGAAACACACGGATCAATGGCCCATAAGCATTGAACCTCAATATTTGTATAGTAACTTTTTTTGCAGTTCACAATAAAATAGTCATAAACCAGTCATAACCAGTTGTGTTTTGCTTCCAAACACATGAACCCTTTCAAAACTTACTTATCAAAATCTGTGAACAGATTTACTCTGAATGTGTGCTGTTTGTCCAGCTTGTAACCATCTGCATTCTTAACTGCCTCCAGAGCCTGGTTAGGGGACAAATACTCCAGAAAGATATACCTGAGAACAAGTAACACAGCAATTATTTCACATTTGTCACTAAATCGTGTTCTGTAAAGAATCAGCATCATTGCAATTAGGGCTGGGCATTGACACAAATTTCACGATTTAATTCGATTTCGATTCACAATCTTGTGATTTGATTCAGATGTGATTTCAATTCCGTTCGATTCAATATTGATTAATCGGGTATGGTACATGGCAAATTTCCTCAAAGAAAAAAATATCTCTCAACTAATGCTGTAAAATATACAGGAACCTCAGCTGGTACATTACTATAATATTAAAGGTTAAAAATGAACTGATTTGTTGGCTACTTACATTTAAATTACAGATTTTTAATGACATATATATATATATTTCTACTCATTTTTTATATAAACATTGGCTGTCATAAAACCATGATGTATTTACTCAAACATACACACATACATTAATTCAAACAAATATTGAAGAACAGGTTAAGTAAAAATGCAATAAATATGCAATAGTGCATATATTTAGAAAAATGCTCCTCTCTAGAGCTTATTTTTCTAGCTGACTAACGAGATTTTGGACATTGAATGGCTTTTCTGAGGTAAATGTAACATTACACAACATATTGTTTACAAACTGTTTTATTGGCGTCTTTCAGCAGTTGAAAGGATTACATGAGATGTGATATGGATTTTGGTAAGTTGTACTGTATCTTTCAACATACTGTACCTTCTGATGTTCATTCATGTTTATTTCGTGCTGTAACTAGTAGTAAAGAGGAAGAGATGATCAGTTCATGTGTGATTCGCTTGAACTGAGGCACTACAGCGATCTGTTGCGCCATAATAAAGAGTGCAAAAAAACATTATTTATTGTTTGAATTTTGTAATAAAATTGACAGAATTTAAAAGTCGAGACTTTGTTTCATATCAAAAGCAACAAAGCACAAAATTTATAACGATTTATTGGATGGGAAGCATGATGCAAACTTTGTTCATTCATCAACTGAAAACAGCATAGACTGAAAGATCGATTCATGGGATTTAAGAATCGATAACGGTTCTTCAAAATGAAAATCGAGAAAAAAATAGTTTTATCTACTAAAATGTATAATCTTAAAGTTAGTAACTCACCCTTTGGTGGTCCCAGCCGCATCAGGGTAAAATTCATTAGTGATTTTTCCGAACTTGGAGAAGATTTTATGGATCACATTTTTCAGTTTCTCCAGACGTTCAGGGCCCACCTGGGGAACGTTGTCCACCACGACCACCGAATCAATCCCATCAGCCTCCAAAGGTCTCTCCCTTAAAACATCCTCCAACAATTCTGCATAAAATGGCACAGATAACTTGCCACTAGAAATTTCTAGAAGTACAAATTGGCCTACTTGGAAAACTTGGAAACTGTTACTGTAGATGTGCATTATGATATTTATTGCCTGAATGAAATGTTTTAAATAGATCCTGCAATTGTGCAGTATACAGAATGTAGAGTTCAGTTTTACTGAAGTAGAGGAAAAAATCAGCCTGCTGTTTTGCACAGAAAGCATAAAACTTCTCACGCTCTCCCTTACCATTGTCCATCAAAATATTATAGTTACTATTATAAAATCATAATAAAATTTAATATTATTATTATTTAAAAGTGTACAATTTAAAAAGTGAAACCATAAGAAGCTATTTTTACCTAATCTGGAAGATTTAGTGTAAACTAAAGTAGATTCATTCATTTCATATTATATTTTTGACTTAAATATAACCAGTTAATTTAGATGTTTACATATGAAGAACATTTTAAGTGAACGGATGAAACAAGTTTGAAAACATTTCATTTTTTATGTTTTTGAAAGAACTGTCCTATGCTCACAAAGGCTGCATATATTTAATCAAAAATACAGTAAAAACAGTAATATTGCAAAATGTTATTACATTTTAAAATAACTGTTTTCTATTTAAATATATTTTAAAATGTAATTTATTCCTGTGATAACAAGGTTAAATTTTCAGCATCATTACTCCAGTCTTCAGTGTGACATGATCCTTCAGAATTTATTCTAATATGCTGATTTGCTGCTCAAGAAACATTCTTCTTATTATAATCAGTGTTGAAAACAGTTGTGCTGCTTAACATTTTTGTGGAAATGGATTCTTTGATAAATAGAAAGTTTTTCACAACATTTATTACATTTATTTATTAAATCTATTTTAGCATTTATTAAATAGAAATCTTTCGTAACACTATAAATGTCTTCACTGTCACTTTTGATCAATTTAATGCATCCCTGATGAATAAAAAATATTAATTTCTTTCTTTTTTTAATCTTACCACAAATGTTTGATTGGTAACATTGTTTGAATTGTATCACTGTTTACAACATTGATAATAAGATAAGAAATATTTCTTGAGCAGCATATTAAAATAATTTATAAAGGATCATGTGACACTGAAGACTGACGTAATAATGCGTAAAAATTCAGCTTTGCCATCACAGGAATAAATTACATTTAAAATAAAAAACAGTTATTTTAATTTGTAATAATATTACTGTTTTTACTGTATTTTTGTTTAAATAAATGCAGCCTTGGTAAAGAGACTTCTTTCAAAATCAGTAAAAAATTGTAATTACCAAACTTTTGACAGGTACTGTTCAAATTAATAAATAAATTAATACATTTTAATCTATTTCAAAAGTAGACTAATATGTTTGATGGAAATGGTGTACCAAGTTATTAATATGCAGTTTTAATGGAGTAACAATAACTGTACCTCCATTGTATTATGGAGGAAACTATGTTACCATGGTAAATATTTTTGCAAGGACCGAATGTAGCCAAAACTAAATTGAATGGATATAAAATCTAATCTCATAAGAAATCATTTTCAAGACTAGCAGACATAAATGCATGTCACGTTTGTCTGCTTGCTGTCAAATCAGCAGATCGTCCTTTTATTCCACAGAAATAAACTGTAATAAAATATAGTATTACAAATATTTTAAAATCCTCAAATAAGCCTGTAATTTAAGCAGTTTTAGTTCATCTGATGTGCATGGTGACTGTCTCATGTTGAGGCCGCGCGCATAGCGGAATGCGGATTTCATTGCAGCCTCTTCACCTTCATCATCGATGTCTTCCACAAAATCCTCCGGATCGCTGAACAAAGGCTCCTCTTCTTCATCAAATTCTGATTCAGCCGCCATATTTACCGTATCCTGCATTTGACGGGCTTGAATTTGAATGCAGTATGTTTGCTTTTAGTTAGACAACTAGTAGAAATGCGTCAGATAATATTGATGCTGATTGCCTCCTATCTGCGCAGTTAGGAGCTCTTAAAGCGTCCGCCGCAACCATGTGTGTGAGTGAGAGGCGGTTAGGCTATTGAAGAACATTAACGTGCGCAGGATTTGCGCATAAGTAGCTGGAAGCTTCGACGCTCTGCATGTAGTTTTTTTTATGTCCTTTCCTGCACGCCGTACGGAGCGAAAGTAAGTGCAGCCAACTTTTGACACCAAACAATGCGAATGAAAAGGTGTGTTTTATTCAGTGTTGTTACGTTTAGAGTGTAGAGTTTGTTTCCCCACTTGCTTTTGAATGTCTTGTTGCATTCATTTGAATCATTTCTCCATACTTGCGTACCCTGTTGTGATGTTCTCTAGGTTACTAACTTTTTGTTGCCACTTGCAGTTCGATTTGATCCTATGTGCTGGTGACTCGGGGACTTGGATACCATGGACAGTGACTGCTTAACTTTGCTACCAGCGGTCTGTCTGGTACTGGCCGACCCGAAGCAGTCTCCACCTGACGACACCTCGTTAGAGAAGCTCCTTGATTGGTTCAAAGAGCTGCACAGCCAAAGTGAGTTGCCTGAAAACAAATTGATACACATTTTTGACTAGTTGAGACCAAGATTTGGTAGAGTAATATGTTGTATGTCTGTGCTTGTAGTGTTTGAGGGAAATTCAATTATTTTACTTCAGAGATTACACATTACACATCTCTATCTATCTATCTATCTATCTATCTATCTATCTATCTATCTATCTATCTATCTATCTATCTATCTCTATCTATGGACATACATATACATATTAGTGCTGTCAATCAAGTGAAAAAGCTAATTTATCACACATTTTTCACAATTTTTTGCACCTTACATTACAAATATCTTTTTTATATTTGATACATATTTCACATTGACTCTCCAAATTAATATTAAAACAACAAAGATGGTAAATTTTAAATATTTGTTTAAAGGTGCCATAGAACGTTTTTTCACAAGATGTAATATAAGTCTAAGGTGTCCCCTGAATGTGTCTGTGAAGTTTCAGCTTAAAATACCCCATAGATTTTTTTTATTCAGTTTTTTAACTGCCTATTTTGGGGCATCATTAAATATGCGGCGATTCAGCGCGCGTCCCCTTTAATTGTTTGCGCTCCCCACCCCCAAGCTCGCAACTCTATAATACATTGCATAAACAAAGTTCACACAACTAATATAACCCTCAAAATGGATCTTTAC
The DNA here is from genome assembly GCA_003731715.1 of Anabarilius grahami. Lineage (NCBI taxonomy): Eukaryota > Metazoa > Chordata > Actinopteri > Cypriniformes > Xenocyprididae > Anabarilius > Anabarilius grahami. The sequence continues at coordinate 39,451 of RJVU01075617.1, read as the reverse complement.
AAAGTGTTCATCATGCATGCTGCATGAATACATCAGATCATGTGAGTATAGTATTTATTTGGATGTTTATATTTGATTCTGAATGAGTTTTATAGTAGCCTATGTGTGGCTAACGGGCTAAAGCTATCGTTACACACTGTTGGAGAAATTTATAAAGAATGAAGTTGTGTTTATGAATTATACAGACTGCAAGTGTTTAATAATGAAATTATGAAGTTATGTTATGTTGAGATTCGCCTGTTCTTCAGAGGTCTTTTGCACAAATAAAATTTACATAAGAAGGAGGAAACAATGGTGTTTGAGACTCACTGTATGTCATGTCCATGTACAGAACTCTAATTATTTAACTATGCCGAGGTAAATAAAATTTTCAATTCTAGGGCACATTTAAAGGTGCAATATGTACGATTTTTGCTGTAAAATATCCAAAAACCACTAGACCAGTGTNAAACAATGGTAACTTTAACCACATTTAACAGTACATTAGCAACATGCTAACGAAACATTTAGAAAGACAATTTACAAATATCACTAAAAATATCATGATATCATGGATCATGTCAGTTATTATTGCTCCATCTGCCATTTTTTGCTATTGTCCTTGCTGGCTTACCTGCATAAAGTCTGTTGACTCAGCTGTGCTGATCCAGACATTAATACCGGCTTGTCTAATGCCTTGAACACGAGCTGGCATATGCAAATATTGGGGGCGTACATATTAATGATCCCTACTGTTGCGTCACAGTCGGTGTTATGTTGAGATTCGCCTGTTCTTCAGAGGTCTTTTGCACAAATCAAATTTACATAAGAAGGAGGAAACAATGGTGTTTGAGACCCACTGTATGTCATGTCCATGTACAGAACTCTAATTATTTAACTATGCCGAGGTAAATTCAATTTTCAATTCTAGGGCACCTTTAAAGGTGCAATATGTAAGACTTTTGCTGTAAAATATCCAAAAACCACTAGACCAGTGTTATATATTTTGTTCACTTGAGTACTTAAAATATCCCAAATGTTTCCAACTATTTGTAAATCGTGAGAAAATTGCAATTTTAACCAAGGCTCCGGGACGTGTGAGGAGTCGCCTGTCAGTTGCGTCATACCCGCGTTACCCTCGGTTTCCGGTTTTATTTTGTAAAAAACATGGAAACACCAAAGACGCTTTAATATATTACATGTTTTAATAGACAAGGGAAAAACTGTTTGGTTACGTTTATAGACAGAAAACTAATTGTTGTTATATAGCTCAACACGTTTAGTCTTATTGTTTAAATCTAATTTTCGTGATTTTTTGCGAGTACCATGCTTTACCATGCCTCAGAGAAAAACACTATTTTGTCAAGTAGCTAACATAGCATAATCAGATGCAGCTTTATTTTTAGTAACAGTAATACAGAATTTTCTCCGTCATACAATACGTTTTAAATTGAATTGCCATTATCAACACAAGCCATCCAGCATTTAATATGATATTCTAAAATCGATCTAACTTTCTGCAGTGTGTAACAAGTGTCTCACAGCAGCTGCCGAGCGAATGCTCAGAGTAACATTATAACATCATTTTCAACACACTCAATGTATCTAAACGGAGCTGTGTTACCTCATACTCATGACCGGAGAAGCGGCAGCGGCAACTGTGTCATAATAAAAGTTCTGCTGCTCGCTGCGTGTGTTGCGCAATCGCTCCAGCGGCCTCGATCAGCTCCCACAACACTCGGTCCTGCTCTGCTTCATACTACAGTAACGTTAATAATCGCATCCATGAACATGATTTCTTCCTGAGTCCTATCCCGATTGTTTCCACCGGCTGTGAGGTGAAGACCACATGTCCCAAGATTCCGCACTCAAAGCTACGCCTTTGTTTTAAATAGGCCTCTAGTGACCTCTAGCGGACAGAAATCTTACATATTGCACCTTTAATGGCATCTTTTTACTACCTACTATGAATGATGGTCAGTATCATTGATATCAATACTGTTACTGATGTTTGTTTCAATTTCTGGGGATGAAATGAGTAGCCAAATTGCAGCCATTCAACATTACAGTATAATTAAAATCTTTTTTTTTTTTTTTTTTTTTTTTTTTACATTTAATAGGTTTAAAAAAGACTATTAACTCTGTCAATATTAACTCTCTCTGTTTTAGTAAAAGCTATCAGTTAATTTTTCCACACTAAGTTTAATTTGGGCATTAATTTTACAATAAGAAAATTACTAGGTAAAACATTTGGTATCCATATTTTTATGTGAGGATCGATCCTCTCAATACTTCAGTAGCGCTAGTATTTACACATATTTTTGCACTTACACCTGCGTGTCTTAATTATTGAGACAAGCACGTTACTGACAGGATCATCAAAAACAAGCTGCCAGATGGAGCTTGAAACATGTTAGCGTCCTTTGAGTCTCGCATATCACGCACATTCCCATCGGCCTCCCAAAGGGAAGTGTGATAAGGTGAGCTTTTGTTGCCACATGTGAACCATTCTCGGTCAGCCGCTCTCTCTCGCTTAAAGGAACTGGTGTGTGGAACCCGGATAGTGTGTTTATATACTGTAAGGCTAGTCAAAGGATGTCAGGAAGGGGAAAAAACAGATGCTGTGTTAAACTGCAAATATTAATCGCAGAAATCAACACTATATTTTTGACAGCTTTTATACATATACACCCAACGCGCACACACAAGCGCATGTATATATCTACTGCACATACTGTCTGATAGTGATTACTACGTGTTTCCTCAGGTAATGAACAGGTGCTTTTGCAGCATCAACCGTGCCTCAAGGAGTTCATTTCCAGTGTTTGTGCGTCTAAAACTACAGATCCTGCTATCCTGTCTTTCACCCTCAAACTCACTGGACTTTTGGTTGGCACAAAGCAGGGTTTCCACTTGCTTGAGGTGAGGCAGTTTCCACTATACTGTCACAATATCTGCGACAGATTACTAGCTCGCTCACAGTGATGTCTAGGACAGTGGTTTCGTTCTCAACATTTCTGACTCCAATATTTTAGACAATATTTGATGGCCACCCAAAATATTTCTGGATGATGCTTGTTTTTAGTGTTTTCAAAAGATGCTAGAAATTAAGAAATTTACAGAATACAGGATTGGCAGTATATAAAAATATTTCAATAAAATAATAATTCAAATAATTAAACAGAGTTTACACTTTTCCACTAATTAATTTAAATGTATTTTCTCATTATTTGTGACTACAGTTTTTAAAATACTTTTTTTTTTACTTACAAATAGCAATTTCTACCCAATAAAATATTTTAAAGCTCGACATAACTAGAAAAATGTTTATTCACTATAATAAATGGCCATGCCATTTTAGGATTTTATTAATTTACATGACTTTTCCTGGTCTAGATATCACACTTTTAAAATTCCCATGTATATACAGGTTTTCCAAGACTCTGGTTCTTCATTCATTCCCTCAACAAATGCATTTTTATTTAAGAAATGTGATCTCAGTTTACATGATTTTTATGTTTTAGTTTATTTTAATGGTTGTTTTTTGTTCTATTTAAATCATTTTAAGTCATCTTTCACCCCCCTTGGAAGTTTGCAGATGACCCACTGGTGTAGCACTAACACCAAAAAGTACTATGGTATTCTTGCAGTGTTTTCCAGTTACATCCTGTTTTTATGTTCTCTGTTTTTGGGAATAAGGAGGGAGGTCTTTTGGTGTGTGTGTATGATCGGGAAGCCTGGTGTGTGTGTGATCTTTGGGAGGATGCCTCAGTTCGCAGTGGCTGGATGCAGGGACTGTTGAATATGCTGAAACACCGGCAAGCTCTGGATTTCATCTGTCAAAAGGGTGAGAATTGTCATCACCCATCATCCAAAATTATTCAGAATTATGTTGATTCTAGATTGTTGCCTGTTAGTTGATGTTTAGGTTCAGATGAAACAATGAAAAAAAAAAAAAGATTTTCAAGTCTTAAGTCTGATATTCCATGCTATCCACAGGACTCATCAAAGTGATTCTCCAGCTGCAGAACGACAGGAGTCTGTTTGTTGCCTGTTTGGCTAATCAGCTTTTAGTGCACATTCTAAACTTCCTCACATCATCAAACATGACCAACGGCAGTAATGCTGTGGGATCAAGTGAATCATCTTTGAGCCCTGATTGGGTCTCGGTCTCCACAGAGATTATGAATGGCGTGGTTGAGGCGTTGAGCTCAGATGATCATCCTCGGGTCATCCAGGGTTTACGGCTTCTGTCATCGGTTACCTCTCAGTGTGGAGAGCCTATCAAAAGCATGCTATGGAAAGATGTGCTAGTACCTCTGGAAGTCTTGATCAACAGGGGGTCTGAATCATTGACTCAGCCTCTAATGTCTGTTCTTCAAGCTGCTGTGAGGTGAATTGAATAGGACATTTCTTACATTTTATTCATCTATTCATTTGAGTTTAAATATTTTTATTACCAAAAACGTATTATAATAACATATAAATGTTAATGCTAATAAAATTCTGTAATTCTGCTGTGCATCTAGGTTTATTCCATGATAATGGCATAACATTATCCCTTTCATATTTCATTGGGGTTACATTTCATTAATCCTGATTCCTGATTATTTGTGGTTAAAGGATTAGTTCACTTTCAAATGAAAATTACCCCAAGCTTTACTCACTCTCAAGCCATCCTTGGTGTATATGACTCTTCTTTCTGATGAACACAATCAGAGATATATTAATAAATATCCTGATGCATCCAAGCTTTAGAATGGCAGTGAACGAGACCAATGAGTATAAAAGAAAGTGCCTCCACCCATCATAAACATACTCCACATGGCTCCAGGGGGTTAATAAAGGCCTTCTGAAGTGAAGTGATGCATTTGTGTAAGAAAAATATCCATATTTAACAAGTTATAATGTAAAATATCTAACTTCTGCCAGACCACCTTCCTTATTCAACTTACGAAGAAACTGTAATGCCTCTCACAGTTCAAAACGCTTACGCTACGTTCTACGCCTTCTCTATTCAACTTATGAAAAAAGCTTCATTAGTTTCACTCGGATACGCTTTCTTCCTAAGTTGAATACGGAAGGCGGTCTGGCTAGATATTTTACTTTATAACTTGTTAAATATGGATATTTTTCTTACACAAATGCATCTCTTCACTTCAGAAGGCCTTTGTTACCACTTTATTAGCACTTTCTTCAGCTTCATAGTTCGTTGGTCCCATTCACTGCCATTATAAAGCTTGGATGCATCAGGATATTTATTAATATAACTCCGATTGTGTTCATCAGAAAGAAGAAAGTCATATACACCTAGGATTGCTTGAGGGTGAGTAAAGCTTGGGGTAATTTTCATTTTAAAGTGAACTAATCCTTTAAAGTGATATAATTTAAAAGCTTTTTTTTTCTATAAAATAAATTAAAAAATGATTATATTATACAGTATTACTATAGTTTATTTCTGTTACTCATTATGGAAAGTAAATATTGTTTAATTGTCTTCCCTTAAAAATGTATTCAGTGTAATGCAAGGATGCAGAGAATTGTTTATCATCTGTTACAGGACACCTCTGCTCGGAAAATCAGAGTATAAAGTGGAGAAATTATTGGAAGCCATGTTAGGTTCTGGAAACAAAAAGGAGAGTTTTCAGTGTGCTGCACTAATCATAATGCTGGAGAAATGGTGACTACCGAAGACTTTTCACATATACATAGTGCAGCATTAGGGGTGGGCGATATACTGGTCGACATGATAAACCAGTAAATATTTGAGATTATCATCTCTATTGCGATTACGTTCATGTGACATTGCAGTTCTGCGCCATCTTGAAAGTTTATTATTGGCATGCTCTTTCAAGTCTTGGGTTTTCTGGTGGTTTTCTGAGCAATCACAGAAAGCCGTCTTTCATACAGCATGTGGATACTGAACTGGGTTCTCTTTCAAGACTTATTGTGATTAAACTGTCAGATACACACAAGGTTATGTCATGGTTATAACTTTAGTATTTCTTTAGTATTGTTACCTGAATAATACTTAGATTTACCTGAAAAAAATCACAAGTTATTTTATTTGTATCTTTGTTCTTTTGTATTTATCCTAGTTCTTGTAACAGGTTTCTTTTTCTTATTTTGTTACTGACTGACTGTTTACTTACTTCGTCTTTTACTTACATTACTTAGGCTAGTAGTTTTGCTGTGATATTTAGTAGTTTTGCTGTGATATCGAAATTTGTGAATTTGAGAATTGAAAATTTCCATCAAAAATAAGTTTATATATATATAAACATATATATATATATATATATATAATTATTTAAAGTGATATAAAATTATATATAAAAAGATTTTTTGGTCATATCGTCCACCCCATGCAACATACACACATTTCAAATAGCAGTCAGTTATGTGTTGTGTAATTTCTCTTTATTTCTCTCTCTGTGTATTCTTTAGTCCTGAGGTTTTAAAGAGGAAGGCCATTGATATCATCTTGCTTCCCCTGCAGTGTGTGTCAGCCCAGTCTCAAGACACTGGTATCACACATTCACAGAATTGTGCCTTTTATATTATAAAAATCATGCAGTTGTACTTACGGAAGTCTTCATATCTCCAGCAGAAAAGATGAATTTAGTCCTAAAGGAGCAGCTATCCCAGAAAGCCTCATGTATTTCCCTCCTCATGCAGAGTTTATCAAGTCTAGCAGAGCTGGCATACACTGTAAGTAGACTTTTGCTTCACTCTAAAGATTTTCTTAGAGGCGGTGCACACACTGTGCTGCTTTTTTTATTGTTTTTTATGTAAACATGCACTAGATGGATGTCTTTGACCGTTGTGTCATGTCTCACTGCTTTTTCAGCATCTCGCACATGAGCAAAGCCTTTTTTTAGTAAGATATAAGAGATTGTGTCAAGTTCAAACTTTAAGTTCAGGATGTATTCTATCTCTAAACGCAGCTCTCGTTCTCTCTGCAGTTAAAAACTATTGTGCGGTCTCTTGCTTTTTTGAAAGCAAAAACATGTTCTGTGTTCCTGGTCTTCCTGGAATTTTGCTTTAAAGGTGATACAGAGGATCTTTTCGTCGACTGAGAAACCAAAGACTGTTAGTGAGTTTTTGAAATGAGCGCATGTGTAAGAACAACCCCCCTCCTTCACAGCTCATTTCGAGGGAACGCCTCCCAAAACTCGTGCACGAGTATTGGAACACGAGTGTTTGTTTACCACCGGCATTCGCTGTGTCGTGTTAGGGGGGTCGCACACCGGACGCGAAGCTCAGCGCCACGACACGTCTTTAAAATTCCAACGCATTGTTTTCTATGAATGTACGCACACCGGCGGCGACATTCGGCGCCTGTCCGCGGCGCCCAGCTACGACTCAGAAAACAATAGAAAACAATGCGTTCGAATTTTAAAGACGTGTCGCGGCGCTGAGCTTCGCGTCCGGTGTGCGACCCCCTTTAGTGGATTCATTATGTCGGACTCACCGCAGGTAACTCATAATCTGCAGTTGTTACTCCTGTCTCCTGACAAAAACATTGCATGCGGCGCCTGTGGAGTGTGGAAAGTTACTGGAGCGCGCAGCCGCGTGCCTCTCACAAGGAACGTCATGGCAGTGATTGACAAGCCAGAGGGCCAACCGTTTACACGATGATCGCGTAAACGATTGGCTGATGTTTTTAAGGTCCTACCTCGTGCACAGATGATGTATATTAATAATATTCCTTTCAGTGCACCTAATAAATAGTCTTTTATCAGTTAGTAAAGACAGTTTCAAGTAATATTGCAAAAATGTATAAAACAAAACATCCTCTTTAGCACCTTTAATGTATACTACACAATGAAATTTGTCCCTTTCTTTTGTTAGAAATACCAGTTTGATGGCATTTCCATTCACCCGGTCACCTGCTCTGTGGTGTTGCTTCTGAGGATTTGCTTTGGGCATTGTCCCTCCTCTTTGTTACATATTAATGCATCCACTCATCTGATTGGCTGCTGCAAGGTTCAGAGGTGTGGCCTGGATACATTAGGCGCTCTCAGCATGTATGAAGGTAAAGAATCCTTCAGATAGAATTTGAGTTTCACCTTATGTTGATATATTGATATGACAGGGATGAGTAAAACATACAGTAATTAATTACAAAAGATAACCTTATCAATATACACAATATTTATGCATAATTACACTACCATTGAAAAGATTTAAAGGTAAGATTTTTTAAATGGCTTTTTTTTTTCTTTTTTTTTTAAGTCTCTTATGCTCACCAAGGCTGCATTTATATGATCACAAATATAGTAATATTGTGAAATATTACTACAGTTTAAAAATAACTGTTCTCTATTTGAATATATTTTAAAATGTAATTTATTCCTCTGATGGCAAAACTGAATTTTCAGCAGCTTTATTCCAGTCTTCAGTGTCACATGATCCTTCAGAAATCATTCTAATATGATATTTGATGACAGTTTTGCTGCTTAATATTTTTGTGGACACCCTAATACATTTCAGGACATTTTGATGATTAGAATGTTCAAAATAATAGCCTTTATTTGAAATGTTTAACAATGTAAAAGTCTTTACAGTCACACTCAATCAATTTAATAAATCCTTGCTGAATAAAATTAATTTATAAAAAATGATAAAAGTGTATGTATATAAAAACCTTATTGATCTCAAACTTTTGAACAGCAGTGTACATGAAATATATGAGTAGATACATGAAACAACCTGATCACACAATACAGTTTGGTGGAGAGCAAAGTATTTATAGTTTTATAGTTACATGGCTTACATGGCAGATGCTATTTGCTAGCAGAACTATCCTTTTAATTTGACCTGGACTATTAATTATGAATGTGTATTAGTTAGTAAAAAAAAAAAAAAAGTCCAAAGCCTACTGGCTGCCCTTATTTTGGAATCATTGACCTTGAAAGTGATTGGTATTGAATTGGTATTGGATTGGCTGTAATATCTGATTAATCTTTCTACATATAGAAAATGTGGATATGAGGAAGGACATATTTAGTGTCCTCTTGGACTATCTACAGAGTCCAGATTCCCATGCTACAGTAAGTACACACACTTCCTTATATCTTACTAATATCAGAGTTTTGCCTTCAAAGCAGATCTGTTGTTGAAGCTCCTTATTTACTTGAAGCTACTGTGATTTCCAAGGTCTTGAAGAAAACATATCAGGCCACTGTGAGGTGGATTGCTGTGTGTTCGCCTTTCCCTGATCTCCTGCACTTTATCAGCCATGGTGAGGAGGATGTCAGCCTCATTTTTAATTTTTATCATTCAGATTGATAGTCCAACCACATGAAAATTGTCATAATTTACTCTCCCTCGTGTTGTTCCAAACTTGTATGACTTTCTGTCTTCTGCTGAACATAAGATTTTTTTTTTAAGAATGTTGGTAACTAAAGTTTTGGGTGCCATTGACTTCCTTTGTATGGTGTGTGTGTATGGTGTGTGTGTATATAATATATAAAATGGAAGTCAATGGGAACTTAAAATATTTGGCAACCAACATTCTTCAAAATATCTTATTTTGTGTTCCACAGTAGAAAGAAAGTATTAATTGATACAAAAATTATCCGATTGTTTTGGAAGATTCGACAACAGCACAATTAAAAAATAGATCGACATCAAAATGCCACCATAGTGAGCAATTGTGAATATTTTCACATTATATGGTCACAAAGTAAGCATATGTATTCTGCAGACCTCTTTCCTGTATTGGAGAAACGGACGTGTGATTTGCGATGGGAAGTGAGAGACTCCACACTAGAGTTCATCACACAGCTGACTGTTGCCCTCAACGGTACCACAAGCATATTTATCATTACGCTTTTACTATTTCATCTATTGCTCTGCAGAGTATTTTAGAGATAGTTTTCAATGTAATTGTACTTTTTGTCTCTTTCTCCCAGGTAACATTGGTTTCATTGAAGCTCTCCACACCAGCGGGATGGTCTCTGTTCTTCTCTCTTCACTGGCAGATGCAGAAGGCTATGTAAGAGCTAGTGCTGTGGCTGCCGTCGGGGAGGCAGTTACCTCTTCTGTCCAACAGATGGTGCTTGTGAGCAACAACAACCTGCTGGTGAGACGATTACTCATATCTTTATGATATGATCTTTAGGATGGTCCTGCATTTTTCCTTAGCAAGTGATGAAATTGATTGTTTCTGATCAATGTAGAACCTGTTCCATCAATCCCACATTTTCAAAGCTGTTTGTTCTTGTCATAAAAGAAAGCAAGAAAACAAAATGACCAGTGACGTATAGCTTTTCATTTAAAAGTACTGCTGCAAGGGCAAAAAAACATTGTATGGACTTCCAATACAAATGCCATAGTTACCATAGATATAATACTGTTTACAGCTGCTCATGAAGCCCTGGAGCTGAAACCTGATTATGGTAAATGGTGTTAGTTTTCCAACACACTTTAACAGGCTGACCAATCACTACAGACTGAGGCGGGCTTTAAAGAGACAGGAACAAAAACAGAGCATTCCAGGCAGAGCATGAAGCGTGTGTTTTTTGTAATTCATGTAAATGTTTTCTGTCAGACCCCAAAATTCAAGTAATAAACTTGTAAATTAGCATGATATGGGCACTTTAATGGAAAATTCATTTTTGTTGCTCAAAGGTAAGTGCAATCTCACCAACAAAATGTATTATTGTTTCAACGTTTAAAAAAAAAAATACTTTCATGGAAAATATATGGGAAATAACACTACAAATATTAACAATACAACTGTTTTTGAAGAGTAAAAATGTCAAAAGAATATGAGTGTTTCATATAATCCAGTCATAATCAGTATATAGTTTATTTACTATATAGATAAGTAATATATATGTAAAGTATATTTTCATCAAAAGACAAAAAAAAAAAATGGTGCTGTACAATGAAACATGTTAAACAAGCAATATCTCAACGCTGACTGTTGCACCCCACCAGCTGAGAAGCAGTAGTTTGGACCACAAAAACCAAACGTGTTTCACTCAAATGTATCTAAAAATGAGTTTTGGACCACAAGTGTGAAAAAGGCCATTCTGACCTCAGTGGATTTGTCAAGTGGTCCAATTATAGCTCATTGTTCATTTTAAAGGCACAATATGTAATTTTAACCACTAGAGGTCGCTTATTCAAAACAAAGGCATAGCTTTTTGACACCTTGATTTCGAGGAATCAGGGGAGGTGTTGTCTTCACGTCTACAGTCGGTTGAAAAGAATCCGATGAGACTCGGGCTGAAATCATATTCATGAGCATTAAGCAGGATGGAGCTGAAAACCATCGGAACGGCTTGAGAGCAGTGGAGCTTTTATGCTGCAGACAGCCGCTTCCGCTTCCGCTTCTTCTGGTTATGAGTATGTGGGGTAACACAGCGCTGTTTTATCATATTAAGATACATTTGTGTGTTGAAAGTTTTTATAATGCTACTCTGTGCACTTGCTTGGCGGCTACTATTGGCAGTTTTGCACTGCGTGGTACGACTCAGCTCGGCTTGGCACTACTCAGCTCTCTTTACTTTCGGTTTGCTTTTCCACTGCAGTTTAGTACCGCTTCAAAGTGGGTGGGATTATAGACTGATCGTTATAGTTGCGCCGCCTTTACTGCCGTGGATCCGCTCCTCGGCTACCAATGAGTCTGCACCTCATCTACTGACAACGATACAGCCATTTCTTTTTTCAAGTTGCGTGCGACGGTCGTTTAAAGCAAGTAGTTTAAAAAAGTTGCGCCAACAAATGATACTGCGGTGGCTGTTACTGACTATTTAAATCTAGTTGGTTTGGTGTCTCATGTTTCAAATCCAATGATGCTGGTAGTGAGGATTCTCTATTACCAATCATTGATCTTCAGTGTTTATACGTCACATTTAGTATCGGTACGGCATGCTTGGAACCTCCACTGAGGTGGTACTATTTAAGCGAGCTGTACCGAACCGTACCATGCAGTGGAAGAGCGCCAAATGAGACACTTGTTGCACACTGCAGTAAGATAGATCGATATTAGGCATGGTAAAACATGGTACTCACTGTAAATCAAGAAAACGAGATTTAAACAATAAGAATTACTGTGTCAAGTTCTATACAGTAACAATGAATGTATCTAAACAGTTGCTCACCTGTCTAATAAAACATATATTATAGCGTCTTTGGTGTTTCCATGGTTTCTACAAAATAAAACTGGAAATCGAGGGTAACGCGGCTAAGATAGGCGACTCATGATCACAGTTCGTGTTCTGGTTAAAACTGCTTATTTCTATGGATTGTTGGAAACATTTGGGATAATGTAAGTACACAAGTCAACAAAATATATAACATTGTTCTAGTGGTTTTTGGATATTTTAATCCAAATATCTTGCATATTGTGCCTTTAATGATTGGACACTTGACATCATGTTGATATTCTTGTTTCATTTTCTTTCTCAGTCTAATCTCATGTTCTTTATGTTTTGTTGAACTTTAGGAGGAGGCTTTGAAGCAGATAATGACCATTCTCTCTCAGGACACAGAGGGCTTCCCACGTAGAGCAGTGGTCAAAGTCTTCACATCATGGCTGGAAGGATCACACCTCCTAACAGCCGTACACCCGTCCCTGAGCTCCGTCCTGTCACTGGGAGGCAACGATTTTGACTGGGAAGTGAAAATGCACACACTGGAGCTAGCAGAAGTGTTGATGGAGAAGACACTGACCTGCTGTCCGTACGCAGTCCAGAACTTTGGTTCCTCTGAAAAGACGCACTTGACGCAGGCCTTCAGCAAATTGAAAGAATTTGGGCTGTTTGACTTGCTGTTTAACTGTTTGTTTGACTGCGACAGACCAGTGTGTGAGAAAGCCTGCGCACTCTTGCTCAAACTCAGAACACTTATATCTGAGTGCACAGACTTTGATTACGCTCTTGTCTTAAATGTAAATGGGAACAGATGGGGGGACGAGGTGCAGAGCAGATACATCAACAAACAACAGGGCAAAGGATCTGTGTGTGTGACTAATGGAGTTACAGCATCTGATGAGAGAACAGACAGTGATCTACACTGCATCAAAGACATTAGCCTACCCATGATACTGCACATACTCGATCTTGATGACATGCAGAGGACGTTGAAGTTCAGTAGTGATCATGTTGTGAATTCGCCCCGATCATTAATGGAGGACATTCTTTCAGCAGCCCAGCAGAGTGAGGATAATACAGTAGATTGCTATTGAGAATATATTGTGTTGCAGTTTGAGACTTTTTTAGGGTAATTTTAATTTAATAAAGCATGATGTACAGTCTGTTCAATATGTTGTATAGTCTCAAGGTCTATTTAATATTTACAACCTGTATTTGAGTTTTTGTAACGTTTTATTTTTTATTTGGGAAAAAAAAAAAAAAATTAGGGCTGCACAACTTGGCCAAAAGTTTATATTGTGATTATGTTTGTCCAATATTGTAATACATTAGCTTTTCAGCAACTCATAAACCTCCTTTTGGGAAACCCTGTCTTACAGGATTGGAAATTCTTTGAGGTTCCTGCGCATTACTGTGTCTTCAACAGTCTTGAACACATCACAAAAATTTTCTATGTCCACTGCAGTGATCATGTGATAGAAAACCGGCCGGCTGTAATTCCCTGTCCTCTTTTTAAAACTTTGAATCAAGAATTCCTGTACATCCTCCAGCCTGTGAGGATCACCTTGGAACTCAGGAAAATGCTTCCGGATATCTGCAGTCTGTACTTTTTCTGCCAGCAGGTCCATTTTGTTAAAGAAGAGGATGATGATGTCGTTGAGGAACATCTCTTTATTGTAGAGGTACTCAAATGACTGAACCAGGCAGTTGTACTTTCCAGAAATTCGGTCATAATCACTGGATCCAATAATATAGTGGATTGGACACTTGATAGGAAATATCCGAGACAAAGGCTTTCTCAAACGCCATACTGCAACAAGGAAAGGGCTATCACGGAGAACAAAATAATGCTCTTCTATGCTCCGGTATTTGTGTATAAAACTTGCTCCCATATGCATCATGTGATGTTTTATTGGTCAGGTGCAGAAAAAACACTTCACGGAATGTGATGCAGAAATGTAGCCAACTTTTACATTTTTTTATTTTATACATAACTATACTTCATTTTATCTCAGCATTTAATAAAAAAAATAAAAAAAACAGTAACCATTGCTGTGAGGGGTTTCCTAATACAGTAAAGGGTTAGTTCACCCAAAAATGAAAATTGTTTAATTAAAGGCAGGGTAGGTAAAAAAATGTATAAAAAACTTTTTTTCAAAATTTGTTTAAACTTTATTTATATATCAATACATAATTAAAATGTAAGTACTCTGAAAAAGAAAGTATAAAAATCGAGTGTCTGTAGACCTCTCACGACTGTTTTAAAGACAGCTCATTATTTCCATTCACTCCACCCCCTCCCTTCTGGGCTCCTTCCAAAGCCACGCCCCCAAAACACATGAACGCGCGACTCCGACCACTGAGCTGGAAGACGCATTATTTACCTGAGACGAGCGGAGGGGAAAGAGCACAGTGCATGTAGTGACATCATGTCAGAATCACATGTAATAAAAATAACTTTATAATTATGAAGATAAACAAACAAGATGTATTATATTGATATTGGTAAAGTTTAAAATATATATTTTTTGATTCGCTAACGAGCTAGTTATCTATAAGGCAAAGCTAAAAACAGGTTCCTAGATGCGGAGTAACGTTAGGCCTACTATCTGTTAAACATGTATTTAGTTATCTAAAGCAAAATTATGCACAATTCAACACTATAGCTATCATCTTGAGCTAGGCCTATAGATTATTTATCGTCTCTACTACGGCTCGCTAAGTAATGTTATGTTAGCTATATTACGCAGCTACGTGTGCTAATGACACATGCTTCATGAAAAAATAAACAAAAAAATATGTATGATCAAAATACAAAAAGAAAGACTTACCTGTCCAGCAGAAATAAAGCCATCAAGGAGTCATTTTTCAGCCCCTTGAGTTCCCTCAGTTCTCGCCATCGCTGGAAAGCCACGCCGATATTAACTCGCGTTTTATTTCTTTGTTTATCCAAAGACTTTTTGTTCATTGCCTTTTCTTGTACTGTTACTGTCTTCCTTTTTTTGCCTGGTTTGCCTTCACTAACTGCATAGGCCGGTACTGTGAATTTTGCTTGCTGTTTCTCTGCCATTGTTTTGGTATTCCTAGAATCCGTGCCTCTTGAATTCCTCAAATCAAACGTGTGCGCGCAAGTGGGCAGGTCATGTGTGGCAAAAGGGTGGTTGCCATGGTTGCGAGAGAGTGACAGTCGCCTAAGCCAATCCTATGTTTCGTCCCGAATGGAAATAACGAGCTGTGTTTAATACAGATTAAATGGTCTAGAGTCACTCGATTTTTATACTCTTTTTATCAGAGTACTTACATTTTAATTATGCATTGATATATATAGAAAGTTTAAACAAATTTGGGAGAAAGTTGTTTATAAATTTTTAAGCTACCCTGTCATTAATTACTCACCCTCATGTCGTTCCACACCTATAAGACCTTCGTTCATCTTCAAAACACAAATTAAGATATTTTTGATAAAATCTAATGGCTCAGTGAGGCCTGCATCGCCAGCAATAACACTTCCTTTTTCAATGCCCAGAAGGGTACTAAAAAAATATTTAAAATAGTTCACGTGACTACAGTGGTTCAACCGTAATATTATAAAGTGACAAGAATACATTTTGTCTGCCAAAAATAACAAAATAGCGACTTTATTCCACAATATATAGTGATGGGCGATTTCTTCTTCATGAAGCTTCAAAGCTTAACGAATCATTTGTTTCGAATCAGTGGTTCAGAGCGCCAAAATTGCATGATTTCAGTAAACGAGGCTTCGTTACATCGTAAGTGTTTTGAAACTTAAATAGTTCATGTGACTTTGGCAGTTTGATACACGCTCCAAACCACTGATTCAAAACAAATGATTCGTTAAGCTTTGAAGCTTCATGAAGCAGTGTTTTGAAATTGCCCATCACTAGATATTGTTGAATAAAGTTGCTATTTTGTTATTTTTGGTGCACAAAAAGTATTCTAGTCGCTTTATAATATTAAGGTTAAACCACTATAGTCACATGAACTGTTATAGATGTTTTTTGTAGCTTTCTGGGCATTGAAAAAGGGAATGTTATTGCTGTCGATGCAGGCCTCACTGAGCCATCATATTTTATCGAAAATATCTTAATTAGTGTTCCAAAGGTGAACAAAGGTCTTATGGGTGTGGAACGACATGAGGGTGACTAATTAATGACATCATTTTCATTTTTGGGTGAACTAACCCTTTAAATTTGTAGATTTTGATAGATTTATTCTTTTGCTCTTGGTACAAATAAGAAAATAATATTTGCTATGGTCTCCCATTTACCTCTAAAGAAGTTTACCCTGCTGGTGTTAACTTCAACAGTCCAAACCTTAAACTGCAAAGGGTCTATGTGACCATAAATAATAATTATTGATGTCCGATTACTTAAGCCAAATATGTGCTAGCATTTCACATCACCTCAGCAAATACTTGTGATTTACTCAACTACTCACCAGTTGGCCAATATGATGAATGTTGTCAAAGTAGTACTTTACTGATTCATACTGCATAAAAACAGAAAATATGAGTGTGTAATTTTTATGGCATCCCCATGGGCATTCATTGGAACAGTATGGTTAGTTCTAATCTTTCTTTCATTGAGCACATGATGACATTAGGCATTTTCAAATTCTTTACATTTTAGTAAGTTTTTAGGGAAATGTTGTAATATTGCAACGTTGGGCCTAGTTAGGAGCAGATGTTCTGTATTTGTACTCACTTTGTCTGAACAGATATACAGAGCATTTAAGCATTCATTTGCAGGGTTGATTGCTTACTTTGCCCCATAACGGTATATATCATGAGTAATAATCACACAACAATCATATTTTTAATGAATAAGCATTTATTAATAAAAATATTGAGAAAATTTGTATTTATAAAACTTTTTCTTCTATCACTTTCAGTGTGGTTTGAATGAAGTCTGTGTTTTGCAGTGATAGTCCCTAAGACAGTTCTTTTCATCTGAGAAGCACATGCGAACATTGCACTTGCAACACAGTGTTTTTGTGTATCCATTATTGCAGTGTCTGCAGCGTCCTCTCTTCGTCTTTACTGGGAAATGTGCAATCATGTCTTTGCGTACATCCAGTTGATGGTGGTCCGATGACATCTTGGCATTCTGAAATGGAAAAAGTAAAAAAATAAATAAGTGAATAATACATATGGGTCTTATATTGTAGTAGATAAACTGAAAGAATAGACAGGGCGGTAGACCATGTGTCGAGGGTAGAGATCTAAGTATTATCCATCAAAGTATTATAATTTCAATGCAAATGCTAATCAAAATTCCACTACTACATTCAAACAATACTGTCTGGCTGGCCTATTATGCTCTCTACTTATCATACTAAAAGAACACATGCATCCCCCCCAGAGCACTTACAGGTTCATGTTCAAGACCATTCACACCTGTCCCTGAACAATGCAACAGGTATCCCCCCAAAAATCCAGAACATTCAGAGCCTGTTTTTCTATCTCCTAATGCTATAAACTGCTACTTGGGAAACACTCATAAAAAATCTCAGGATCATTTAGAAGTTAAAAAACTACAAAGATACAGGGAGTTTCAGATACTGCTCTAGATGATGGAGTTTCAAATTCCACATACAATGTATTCCTGTGTTTAATTATGGTATAAGCTAAACTAAGTACTAACTTAGTTCAAATGAATCATCTAACAGTTTAAATTTCAGTTTGTGACCATGTGAGAAGTGCAGTGTCCTTATGTAATGTGGAAGGAGCACAGGCTGTTTTGACTACCACTCTGGCCCAACGTTGTAGAATTACAACATGGACTTAACAAGCTCTAAATCAAATTTGATCAATGTTTTCCAAAATAACTAAATATGTATGTGTTCTAGCCATTGTAATAAACTCAAAAAAAAATATGTAAGGAATTTGAGTGAGTTCGTGGCCAGATGACCGGACCTATAAACACTTCTTCTATCCAATAGCATTGTGAGGACAAACAATAGAACCCATTAACTACGTAAATGTGGTCTTGAGAAAAAAAAAACATTTGCAGGTATTTTTTATTTTATTTTTGAAAGTGATGTTGTAATTCTGCAACAGTGGGCTTTACAGGGTTAAGCGAAAAATAACAGTTTAAGCGTTGTGTACTTTCACTTACAGATTACTCTCAGCAGGGAATAGGATGTAGATTACTGTAGGGCAGGCCTCTATATCCGTCTTATTCAAGAAGGAGGGAGGTGTGGTGCTGTTGTTGTAATGGGCACAATAGGTCCCCCCAAAGTTTATTTATATAGCTCGATTTATACAGCAACAGCTGACCAATGTGCTTTACATCATAAATCATTAATCAAATAATATAAAAAAAAAAGAAAAAAAAAAGTGGAGGAGTTTAAAATCAACTCTAAAATGAACCGGCAACCAGTGAAGTGATGGTAAAATTAGGCTAAACTAAAAACAATGAAATGTTCATCCATTATTTGATCAAAGGAAAAAGAATTAAATAATTAAAGGGATTTTAAAGGAATAATGTAAAAGAACTTGAATTTATTGTAAAGTAGCCTAATGCATTTGAACTATTTACAAACAATATTTTTCATTTTAAAATATGCACACAATTACTCCTAACCCATTTGTGCCAACATTTTTCTGAATGGTTTCATGCAGATAGATAGTCATAGTTTATGTTAATATAGTGTTCTATGTGAACACGTTCTGCATTTATTTTTCCCCAGGTTTTTCTATCTTTTCTTGAAAATCGTATTTGAATGTGCGGCAACTATAGTTGCCGGTGGGCAAATATGTTGTATGCACCCGTTCAATGTCAAATTTGAATAGGAGGAGAACATTTGACATCTAACTCAAAATAACTGCTTTCAACAGATCAACCTTTATTCATAAACAAATTTATTATGTATAAGACTACACATGTATAAGAACATTATGTTGAAGAACATTCGACGCAAACCCAAACAACAACAAACAACAAACAACAAATCCATTTGACTTAAAATGGTGGAACACAGTGCAGAACAAAGTGCAGCCATTAAGTTGCCCCAACAGGGCACTGTGTAACAAAAAGTTAAATGAAAATAAATAAAATAAAATAAACAGAATGAAGAAAAAAAAATGACATCCATATAACAAACAACAATTTCTTTCAAAAGTCATTCGGAATGGGAAGTTATGTCATACGTGTCCTCCCCGCTCCCCTTTTCTATCTCTCTTCTCCCTCCACTCCTCTCTCTCCCGGCTAGAGTTTTAGTGGTTTGCATGACATTTCTTGAAGCACTCAACATGCAAGGCAACACTGCATTTCTCACATGCAAAGGAAGTGCATCCATCACTATCAAATTAAAGTCTACTGTCAACCCAGAAGTTATGTTTTAGGTTGGATATTATGTAAGCAAAAAGCACCAAACAAGACCAATAACCTTGATTTATTAACCTATTAACACACCCCATTTCCCCATGATACACCATGTAGGCAAGTTGATTTTCTGATCATATTTTTTTTCCAGGCACATTTTACCAATTCCAAACCACATCAATCTTAATAACTACTATTAATTTTGTATTTAATCATTTATAAGTTATATAAAATTGTTTATGAAGGCTGTAGAATGAAAAAACTCCTTATATTCAGGTGTGCATAATTATTAGGCAGGTTTTNCCCCATTTCCCCATGATACACCATGTAGGCAAGTTGATTTTCTGATCATATTTTTTTTCCAGGCACATTTTACCAATTCCAAACCACATCAATCTTAATAACTACTATTAATTTTGTATTCAATCATTTATAAGTGATATAAAATTGTTTATGAAGGCTGTAGAATGAAAAAACTCCTTATATTCAGGTGTGCATAATTATTAGGCAGGTTTTCTTTTACAGGCACCATGAGCCAAAAAAGACAATTGAACATTTGGAAGACATTGGTTGGATTCCCCTGATCTCTGATCGATTGCTCCTGCTCCTGTCTGCCTCGCTGCTCAGAGTGGTATTTTTTAGAGTGTTCAATGAGACGATTCAGTAACAAACTGTTTACTCTAGTTACCTTGAAACAGCTTCATTTGTGTGTCTGTGGTGGATGTAGTAGCTTTGCAATTCTTTTCGACACTAATAATTCCTTTTCTTTAAGAGGTAGTCCGTTTGGTAGATTCTGCGACTTACAAATCCAAGTAAATGCCACTTTCAGTGTTTGCCACGTTGAGAGATTGGTAAGCTTTGATATACCTTGGAGGACAGCAGCAGTTACTTTAAGATCTCTTCTGATCTCTAGATCATCAACATGTATATTGTGCTCCTCTGTTGTTAGTGCCCGATAAACTTCCTGCATTATCTTTTCAGTTTTGGATTCATGGGGAATGAAGCAGTTAAGTTCTAGAAACCATATCTGTTGTCTCCATCTCTGAACATCGATTAACTACTCCAGTGAGCAGCACATTTACCTTGAATTCTTGGACAGATACATCTGGTTCTTGAATTGTTTCTTGAGTTTTTTCTTTGACAAACAGGTGATCTTCCTGTACATCTTGGATCTGAGTTTCAATTAAAAGAGACTTGTCAACATGGCACTTATCAAACACCTTTTCACTAGGCACACTACATTTTTTTTAGTAACAGAAATTCTGTTAACAGTAACAACAGAATGCCCAGCTTCATTCTTGTGGTCACGGTTTCCTTCCAAGGTCCCATTGACAACCCATCCCAATAGGGTTCTAACAGCATATGGTCCATTAGCATAGCTATTGATTACCTCCCAAGGCTCCGTTACTTGGGATGCATTGGCTCCAATCAGCAAATCGACATTAGCCCTAATGCTTGGAATTTTAACCTAGTTGAGATATGGCCATTTGGATTTTTCTTTTTGAGTAAAGATGTTGTCAGAGTTGACAGGCATATTCTGTAGTGTGTAGACAGCAGGAAGTGGGAAGAAATGGTTGGTGCTTATACCACAAATTTCTAGGCCATCAATAATACTACAGGACACAGACTGTTCCTCACCCATGGTGCGAAGAAGTATATTAACCCTCTTTCCACACAAATTCAGCTCATTTTTTAAATGTTCTGAACAAAAGGTAGCTGAGCTTCCTGGGTCCGGAAAAGCATATGTCTGCATTACTTTGTTACCTTTAGCCTTTACTTGAACCAGTATGATGGGCATTAGACTCAGACTCATTCACAAATCAAGCGACTGTCACATTCCTTACTCAAATGTCCTGTCTTTAGGCAACCAAAACAAATTCCTTTGGTTTTCAGGAATTCAATCTTGTCTCCTTGAGTCTTCTTCAAAGCAAGATATCTTTCCAACGGATGCTGATTTGCACAGAACAAACAGTTTCCATTAGACTTAGATACAGGATAGTAACCTTGATGTTATGACACATGGCTAGTTTTATTAGCTGAAACTGAAACAGAGACATCAGTGGCAAAACTACTCCTTGTAAATGTTTGACGTACTTGACTTTATGGTTTATCTATGCCATGTTTGTCCTGGATATCTCCAAACACAGGATCAGATGCTATCTTAAACTGTTTTTCAACAAACTCAACCACGTGTGAGAATTTTGCTCTGCTCTGAATAGACTCCATAATCTCACAAGCCTTAGCTCTCCATTGCTCTCTCAGCTTGTAAGGTAACTTGGTTCCAACAGTTTTCATGTTGCTAGGCATGTTAAATTCTTGCATGTATGAGAGTTCCTCCATTGTGTTGCAACATGTACGCAAAAACAAAGCATAAGCCTGCAATCCCTGCACATCCTCAGCCTTTAAAATGGGCCAACCTAAGACTTTCTCCATATAGGCAGTAGATACCTTAAATTCATTGCCAAAATGTTCTTTTAGCAATCTTTTGGCCAATGCATAGCCTCTGTCTGGGGCCATATGTTGGCAACTGCGGACCAGGTCTCTAGGCTGCCCTCTTGTAAACTGCTCAAGGAAATACAAGCAATCCTTTTTGCTGGTTGTTTTCAGCTCAACGCCATGTTCCAATGATCTAATGAATGACATATATTGCAATGGGTTACCATCAAAGACTGGGATCTCCCTTTTTGGTAAGACAGGAGGATTTGCTTGCTGTTGAACAAGGCAAGTTGTTAATTCCTCTTGCCTTTTCAGAACTTCAAGCAAGGGATCCCCCATAGGCGGAAGAACGTTATTATCATGTTGCATTTGAGCAGAATATTGGAAGTTGGATTGCTCAGATGTGTGGAATATTTGTTGATCATTCCATCCACTCCTCTGATTCTGTGTTGCAGCTTGTGATGGCGGGACACCAGCAGCTCCAGTTGTATTCACTGGCATTGAATTCACAGGCACATCACCAGCATTGGGGTTCAAACATTTTGACCAAGAAGAATCAAAATTGAGGGTGTCAGTTGCATTGACCACACCTTGTTCACTCTGCTTTAGTTTTGAACTTGTACTGCGTGAACACTTACTTTGATTATCAGACGTTTGCAACACAGTGATCTTTCCAGTTGAAGCTGCTATTTGAGCATCCAACTCCAATTGCTCCTTTTTCCCCATCTCAATTCCTCCTCCTGAGCTTCAATGGCATGTTTAGCTTTGACATCGCTAGCTTTTTAATCTTTTAATCTTGCTATCACAACGCGTTAGCATTTCACTAGCCTGTTAACTTATCCATGCATCCGTATTCTCTCTCGCGCTCCCTTTTCTACGAGTCCATCAAACAATTGTGGTAAGTCAGATCAGTCTACAAACATGGCGAGTCATGTCATCCTCTCCTTTTGTTGTTACCTGCTCTGCCTGTCACATGCATAGTATAGCTTTCTCTGTCAGCGACAAGAGATTCACATGTCATAAATGCAGGGAGATAGTCAGGCTGACAGAGAAAATCTCAGAATTAGAGACACGCATCCAAACTTTAATCGAGGATAGTAAGAATGCAGTGGCGAGCGGTGATGGGTATGCTGTGTGGTGCGTCATGTAAATAAATGTGGCCAATGCAGTTACGTTGAATGGGTTTATATAGCTAATATGTTAGTTTACTCATTTGCTTGCTCATGACAAATAGCAACACAGTGAAAAGTATTTCTAATATGTTGGACCTTTTATTGAGAGTAGCCCATATTTACCTGTTGAGACGTGCCTTCACAAGCGCCTGTAAGAGCTTTTGTGATGTTTGAGTCGACAGAGGCGCGACATGCGAAAGGTGCGTTTGCAAAATATGCTGTATTTTTGTAATCCGCTAGGTGCCCCTAGTGTCACACAAACAACATACTTCACCTTTACAGGTCCTTCTCAAAAAATTAGCATATTGTGATAAAGTTCATTATTTTCCATAATGTAATGATAAAAATTAAACTTTCATATATTTTAGATTCATTGCACACCAACTGAAATATTTCAGGTCTTTT
>RJVU01075617.1:0-15145 GCA_003731715.1 Anabarilius grahami | reverse complement strand
TGACCATGGTATTACTGTGCTCAATTGGCCTGCCAACTCTCCTGACCTGAACCCCATAGAGAATCTGTGGGATATTGTGAAGAGAAAGTTGAGAGACGCAAGACCCAACACTCTGGATGAGCTTAAGGCCGCTATCGAAGCATGGGCCTCCATAACACCTCAGCAGTGCCACAGGCTGATTGCCTCCATGCCACGCTGCATTGAAGCAGTCATTTCTGCAAAAGGATTCCCGACCAAGTATTGAGTGCATAACTGAACATAATTATTTGAAGGTTGACTTTTTTTGTATTAAAAACACTTTTCTTTTATTGGTTGGATGAAATATGCTAATTTTTTGAGATAGGAATTTTGGGTTTTCATGAGCTGTATGCCAAAATCATCAGTATTAAAAGAATAAAAGACCTGAAATATTTCAGTTGGTGTGCAATGAATCTAAAATATATGAAAGTTTAATTTTTATCATTACATTATGGAAAAGAATGAACTTTATCACAATATGCTAATTTTTTGAGAAGGACCTGTAAATGTATCAGTTTAGGACACAGATCTAAATCAGACAGGACAAATAAAAAACACCATGGCGTCAATTTAAATGTATGCCAGAAGTAGGCCTGCTTTTTAAATGAATAATTAAAAATAAGTATAACATAATTAGTATTAGCAGCCTATTATAAATAAAAAATAAAATGTAATTATAATAAATATAAGTAGGCTATAATAAATAAAAATATCAGTAGGCTATTCTTTAAAGGGTCATGAAACCCCAAAACACTTTTTTTGAGATGTAAACAGATATGTATAGGCTGCACATCATTGAAAACACTAAAGGTACTCATTAATGTTATTCATAAGTGAAAAATAGTTATTTTTGCATTATTCAGAGCGATTTCTGTCTTCCGGTTTTAAAAGCTGAGCCGGAGCAACGTCACAAAATCTGACATCATTGTGTACTTTCGGCCCAAGTATGGGCATGGTCGAACATGCTGACGTAGACCGTTTCGAGCGATTCTCGACATATATTCATGACATAAAGCTCTGCCTGCTCTAGCTGCATTCAAACACGCGAGCCGTGTGTATGTTTCCCCCAGCAGCACGTGTTGTTTGTATTTTGCTTGCGATGTGGTCAGAGCTAGAGTTTGAATACGAACACATGAAAAATACGATTGTTATTATGATATACACGCGGAGCGCGCATATGATCCGTTTCAGCGCGGAGCTTTGCGTTGTGTTTAACAACACTAGCCATGTGGCACATAGCTCATACAAAATAAAGTATCCGTGTTTAAAGTTTTTATTTCACACATTCTCCTGCACCAAACACTAACCAGCACGGTGTAGTTATGCACACATATTTCATCAAGTCTTCTTCAAATGAATTATATGTGCACACTGGACACTGACATCGTGGTGCAGCCTATCTGAACGCGACGACACGATTATTCTAATAGACAAAAGACTGATTTTGAGTGCAGTGCTCGTAAACGTAATCAAAGTAGCCTATTATTAGCCCTATTAAATATTCTTTCGCATTTCTCCCTTGTGCTTGGGAGTTTGTTGTCATTTTCTCCGTGCTGATATATTAATATTCATAATGAGTGTGGTCTGTGCTTCATTGGTTGTTCTCTCCCCTCTTCTCCCCCTCTACACTCCCACTTTTCCAGAGCTTTACATGCCCATTTTAACAGACTTTTCTGAGCTTTGAGGTGTGAACGACCAGGGTAAAGCAGGGGGGTTTCATGACCCTTTAAAAAAAAGTTGAATTTATGCAAACGCAAAGACTATCGATTAACATCCTCTGATAGGCCTAGTTACAGATCTGTCAGCAGCTAATTTTTCCTCTTGGGCAAGTGATCTGTTCACAGCTTATCCTGCCCATGTAATTTGCCATAGACCAGCAAACCAATGAGAACGCGGGACAATGATGACGTTCCATAACAAAAGAGCGAAGGCGCAAAAGCTGTCTCCGTAACTGGCAGATTTAAGGAAAATTACCGTCGTTTGGCAAATAAATAAATTACAGACAGTTACATACACATTACCAATGGCTTTATGGTACATCTCAAACAAGGGATTTAATAGTAATTAATACTATTAATATTAATTGCAGAGTCCACGAATGGCTTGGGTATGCAGAGCAATCGCAGCTTATATGGACCGCACGCCACTGCCATATAGCCTACTGTTGCTATTCCGGGGTCTAAAACAAGAATACAAGCTATTATAACATATAGGCTACATGAAAAATGTAAAAAAAAATTAGACAACTCTGGGACACCGTGATGCAGCAGCAAGCATCACAACAGAGAAAGGAACCTCAAGGATGATCCAGGTAAATATGTGCAATAATTGTTTAGGGCCCCATTGCTATATTTTGTCTTGGGCCCCCAAAATCCGTGGATACCTTTGGTTGATGTGTCCTTTTTCTAGGTCACGAAGAAAACCTGTTTTTCATTTTTTTCACAACCTAGTGATTTCTGTTCACAGATTTAGATAAATTTGTTTGCATAGATGTATATGGACTAGAGTGTATTTGATGATTCTGACACAACATGAATAATAGCTTTTGTAAAAAAAAAAAATTCTTCAACTTTTAGTTTAATAGGATTCAACAAAAGCATTTAAATGTTCGATCTTCTGCAAGTTGAATTTATTTCCTGAATATATATGTATATACTTTTTATAATATACTTTTTATATAAATATTCAAATAGGCCTATAATGGTATGTAAAAGCGCGTTCAGGAGAGAGAGAGCAGCGGCGCACCTTTCTGAGAAACCAAATGAAAACTCGATTCAAACACGACTCCTCCTTTTGTGGAGAAAGAACGGCATTCGAACAACTACAGGATGAGCAGATACTAGGCTCATTGAAGGTGAGTAAAGATTATCATTTTGGGGTGAACCCAGAAGTAGGCGATGGTATGTGCATAACACTACAATTTAAGATCTAAAAAACTGAAAACATGGAAGACTAACAAACGCGAGTGTGGTGAAACAGGTGTTCGTTGGGTGGGGAACATAAATGTTGGTAATGTGTTACTGAAAGCCAAAGTAAATAATTACGCCGAATCTTCACTTTGAATAGATAGGCTTGTAGCGCATAATCTCATGGCAATTCATAACTATTTTACGTTTAGGCGAATGCCAGATGCAAATGTACAGAAAATTAACATGCCGGATTTAAATCATGTTATTTTTTTCGTTTCTTTTTCTTTTTTTGTCAAACGTTAGCTACTAAAGCATTTCCTGTTTTTTTTTTGTTTTTTTTAAATAAACAAATCACTCTTACAGGCCTAATTATAAAGGTTAGTTTTGAATTATGAACATTTTAAAGTGCTGCATGAATTCTCTGTATTATATTATTGTTTTTCTTAGTGAGTTTTTTTGTTTCTAAACAGTTCTTGAACATGAAGAATGCTGTTTTAAACCAGATGAACCATCTCATTATCAAAGTAATTTNTATTTCGTCTTGGCTAAATCTTAGAAACAGGTGACACGTACAGACTGCACCTACGTGTTGCGGTTGGTACTGCCTTCGTCAGGGTGTGAGTAACAAACACACTGACAGTTTATTTTGAGCAGCATTTATTTAGTCTAATGACAATCAACTGGTTGTGCTACACAGGACAAACAGAAACGAGGAAGTTTCGAGGATTACATATCAAATTATATCAAACACAGTATAATCAATATATTTCTAAAAAAAAGAAAAAAAAGATAAAGTATAACTCAGACTCCACAATTCAATGAATATAATCAATAATATACATAGTATAACTTAAATTACTGAAGAGAAAAAGAAAAAAAAATTGTCTCAATTATCACAATTTTAATAATGTCACAAATCAATAAACATTGTAATTTATACATTTTATTTTAATTTTAATTTAAGTTACTCTATGTATATTATTGATTATATTCATTGAATTTTTAAAATATTTTTTTACTTAATTCGATTGCCGTGGATTATCCACAAGTTTACAAGTTTAATTATCCCTTGCATCCAAAGAGCACCAAGACGGAACTTACAGCACTTCTTTGACATTGTTTTTCTTAGTGAGTTTTTTTGTTTCTAAACAGTTCTTGAACATGAAGAATGCTGTTTTAAACCAGATGAACCATCTCATTATCAAAGTAATTTAAAAAGAATGTTGTCTGAAGGAAAGATCAATGTTTATGCTATTTTCACATTGTGTGTGAGTTTAGGCTATAGTGATGAGAATATTTTGATGTAGTACATTGTAAATTCAGAATTCAACAGTCCTTTTTGTGTTTTTCTCCAGAACTCCCAACTTGATTCATTCCAGACACAATAACATTTAGCATTCAATCTCTTTTGAGAATCTGGTATAGACGTCCAGCGAATATGGGAATGCAGCGGCAGCTCCAGTGTTTCTTTCTTGTGGGAACAGTATTTGTCACATTCTTCATAATAATTTTCTGGGAAGAGATAAGAGATGGGACTTTTTCCCTACACACGGCTTCATCACAAGATCTCACACACCTCAAACTGCGTCAAGCACATCGTAGACATGTTATAAGAGAGCTTTGCTCGGCCAATAGCAGCCTGAATTTTAAAGAGAAATTAATCACATTTGACCAGATTCCGAACAAAGCCTTGGATCATCTCATCGTGGATGATCATCATGGTGTTATTTATTGTTTTGTACCGAAGGTAGCATGTACCAACTGGAAAAGAGTCATGATTGTGCTCAGCCAGAACCTGAAGGCACCTAATGGAGCTCCATATCTGGATCCTCTTGACGTACCACCAGTGTTATCCCACGAGTTTTGGAGGCTCTTTGGTAATTTCTCACGTCCTTTAATGAATCACAAAGTAAAGAATTACACAAAGTTTCTTTTTGTACGGGATCCTTTTGTACGACTTATTTCTGCTTTCCGGAACAAGTTTTCTAAGCCAGATGAGTATTTCTACAGAACGTATGGCTCCACAATACTTCAGCGTTATGCTAATATTTCAAACCCCCCTGACTCCGCTCAAGAGGCCTTCGCTGCAGGTATCAGACTGTCCTTTACTCACTTTATTCAGTACCTGTTAGATCCACAGACTGAGAAGGAGAAGCCTTTCAATGAACACTGGCAGCAGGTGTACAGACTCTGCCATCCATGCCAAATTGACTATGATTTTGTTGGGAAGCTGGAAAGTCTTGATGAGGATACAGAACATTTGTTGAAGATTCTTGGGCTGGAAAATATTCACTTTCCCCCAGGGCACATGGATAGGACATCAGTAGACTGGGAGCGAGATTGGTTTGCAAACCTTTCCATAGCTGACAGGAGAAAACTCTACAATCTTTATGAAACAGACTTTAAATTATTTGAATACGAGAAACCTGAGACACTTCTGGATGAGTGACGAGTATCGCTGATTGTTTTTGCATTGCAGAGAAATTATATTGAATCCCATGAAACCTGTCAAGAACATCTCAGTCATATTTAAATTCAGTGCAAGTGTAAGTTCGGTGTACTCCAGAAAGTTGGTCCAATATCAAAATGAAGCGGGCAAACAAGCAGGTTGAGGATGCCTTGTCAATGTTTTGTAAAAAAACCCGAAAACATCTTTGAGGAATGATGATTTTTTAGTGTGTGTGTTAAATACATTTAAGACTCCTGTTTTATGATCCTAATCTAGATTTTTAGGGCCCGAGCACTTTTTGTACGGGATCCTTTTGTAAAGACTTATTTCTGCTTTCCGGAACAATTTTGGTGTGAGGACCCTATTGGAATTGGTCTGTTATTCTTCTTCTCCGAAATGAATCGCAATTTTGAGGGCCTAAACATGCTCGAAAACTCATGAAACTTTGCACACGCATCAGAAGTGGTGAAAATTTACATCTGATATGAGTTTCAGAATTGGTTGTGGCAAAATGATTCAGTAGCACCACCTACAATATTTCAATTAAGTGCCCTTTGCTCTACGTTTCATGTAGAAGTATGAAATTCAGTAGACACGTGTATCAGCCCAGTACCTACAAAAAAGTCCCTGGGAGCAAAATCTGAAAACCCAACAGGAAGTGAGATATTTTAAAATTTTTGCAGTTTTTGCCATTTCCAGATGTTGTACTTTAATGAACTCCTCCCAGAGATTTTATCAGATAACCATCATATTTGCTCAGTCTAATCTAAAGGCCTTTGTGACGTTAAAGGGTTAGTTGACCCAAAAATGAAAATTCTGTCATTTATTACTTACCCTCATGCCGTTCCACACCCGTAAGACCTTCGTTCATCTTCAGAACACCAATTAAAATAATTTAAGTTGAAATCCGATGGCTCCGTGAGGCCTTCATAGGGAGCAATGACACTTCCTCTCTCAAGATCCATAAAGGTACTAAAAACATATCTAAATCAGTTCATGTGAGTACAGTGGTTCAATATTAATATTATAAAGCGACAAGAATATTTTTGGAGCGCCAAAAAAACCAAATAACGACTTATTTAGTGATGGCCGATTTCCAAACAATGCTTCAGGAAGCATCGGAGCACAAATGAATCATCGTTTATACAAGGGACTTTATTCCTTTTGAGCGCCCACACATCCCAACCTGTAAAACAGCTAAAAAGTGGAAACATCTAGAAGTGATTGCTGATGAAATGCCTGCACGGATGGATTGTGGAATGGGTCTTTTGATCGACTATGATTGCTCCAGAGCACTGGCACCTCGACAGGTCATCACTGGTGGCGATGAAGAGCCTTATGCCATCAAGACTGACCTGGGCTGGAGCATCATAGGAGGAACTCCACAGAGTGTCAACTTTAAGAATATGACCGGTTTAGGCCTATGTCACTATATGTCAGTTAAAGAGCTTCCCCCTGTGACATCTACTGCTGTTATTATAGCACTTGAGCTGGATTTTGTAGATACGCAGTTAGGAGAAAAGAGTATATCACAGGATGATGTTCATCTCCTGCAAGTTGCAAAGGAAGGTGTCCATCAGAATGAATGTGGCACTCTTGAGACGCCCCTTCCTTTTAAAACACATTCCCACCTTTCAAATAATAAGATCTTTATGCGAAGAAATGGTGGAAGCAGGTGCGCTATTTGTGCGAACGGTTTTTGGATTAGATGGAGGATAGATTATCTCGCTAACATCTCCCTTGGGCAAAGATGGTACACACTGAAAGGGAATGTGCAAGTTGCTAGTTCTTGTAGTCATGAGTTGAAAGATAAAATTGCCCTTTCACTTTATTAGAATCTTAGTCCCATTTGTATTAATTTGTATCTTGATCATGTGTTGATTTTGTGTTTTGTGTGTTTAACATTGGTTAATATTAAATTATGTGATTATATGGTGGACAAATTTGTTCATTTGTAGCTGAAGAATATGCAATTATGAATTGTGAGGTTTTGAATCATGTTGGTTTGATTTCATGTTATGTTGATGAAATTACCATTGATTATGTGACTATTGATTATGTCTACCAGCTGAATGTCATGTGACTCTTCCTGATTACTTAACCTGTACTTGTATTAGCGCCAACGGTATGGCGATACGTGAATTCAGACACACATGTTAGTGCTGACCGTTCTACTGCTGGTTACCATGCAAACACGGTAAAAATGTTAATATTTTGTATATCCTTTAGTTGATTTGTGGTTTAGTGGTGTTGTGTGTAAAACTATGTTTGTTGTTTCTGTTTGTGTCTAGTTTTCACGGTGTTCCATAAATAAAAACGCATGGACATCAGTACTTTGGAATCGTGGAGTGTTTAATAACCAGTCAGTACTTACACTTGGGATGCATTGGCTCCAATCAGCAAATCAACATTAGCCCTAATGCTTGGAATTTTAAGCTTGTTGAGATATGGCCATTTGGATTTTTAAAGATGTTGT
Organism: Anabarilius grahami; assembly: GCA_003731715.1. Taxonomy (NCBI): domain Eukaryota; kingdom Metazoa; phylum Chordata; class Actinopteri; order Cypriniformes; family Xenocyprididae; genus Anabarilius; species Anabarilius grahami. The sequence goes on along the minus strand of RJVU01075617.1, from coordinate 7,293 downwards.
CAGAGTTGACAGGCATATTCTGTTGTGTGTAGACAGCAGGAAGTGGGAAGAAATGGTTGGTGCTTATACCACAAATTTCTAGGCCATCAATAATACTACAGGACACAGACTGTTCCTCACTCATGGTGCGAAGAAGTGTATTGACCCTCTTTCCACTCAAATTCAGCTCATTCCCCATACGGAAATGTAATATATGACATATATGTCCCTATATCGCAAGTGACACTGTCATATATGAAAAATATAAGACAATATATATTGCTATCACATATATACATATCTCTAGATATATGTTGATATATGTTTATAACATATATAAAATGTCCATATTAAATAAATATATTGACATATATTAATACTATGTATATGATTTTTGTTTATATAATATTATATGTTATGACCATATATGTCACAGATATATGTTTAATTTATATATGCTAATATATGCCACTTTATTTAAACATACATACAAACATTTTACATGCTTATTTTCCTTATTAATTTCTTACGTTTTCATTATTTGAACAGACTGAACTTTTAACAAGTCTACACAATGCACATTTCATTTCAATTTCTATCCCATTTTAGAATTAGCACAATTTTTAAAAAACATTTTTTATTTTACCTTATCTTAATGGTTTGTTAGTTGACCCAAAAATGAAAATTATGTCATTAATGACTCACCCTCATGTTGTTCCACACCCGTAAGACCTTCGTTCATCTTCGGAACACAGCTTAAGATATTTTAGATTTAGTCCGAGAGCTTTCTGTCCCTCCATTGAAAGTGTATGTATGGTGCACTGTCCATGTCCAGAAAGGTACTAAAAACATCATCAAAGTAGTCCATGTGACATCAGTGGGTTAATTAGAAGTTTTTGAAGTATCTAAAATACATTTTGGTCCAAAAATAACAAAAACTACGACTATATTCAGCATTGTTTTCTCTTCCGGGTCTGTGTATATCCACAAGGCGTTTCTCAATGTCAAGGAAGGATCCTCGGAAGCCAGAATTTCGAGGATGCTACGTCATCGACATCCGTCAAAGGACTGTTCCAATGTCGAGGATCCTCGGAATTTCAAACAAGGACTGAGTCCTTCGTTCGAAAAATATCCCATATACAGGAAAGGATGCATATGTGTAGCCTTCGCGCTCTCAAATCACCCACAATCCTATGCGCGCAGCTTTGGGATCTTGTTCAAAATTTTTTTTAAAAATGTTGGACGTTAGTGGGCAATATGCTTTCAAATGTAAGTATATTTACGTTACCAAACATTTGTTATAACTGTAGTAAATATGTCAGATAAATAAAGTTTAACATTTAAATGCCAGTACAAATTACTACCGTATTGATATTATAAATTNGATCCTCGGAAGCCAGAATTTCGAGGATGCTACGTCATCGACATCCATCAAAGGACTGTTCCAATGTCGAGGATCCTCGGAATTTCAAACAAGGACTGAGTCCTTCATTCGAAAAATATCCCATATACAGGAAAGGATGCATATGTGTAGCCTTCGCGCTCTCAAATCACCCACAATCCTATGCGCGCAGCTTTGGGATCTTGTTCAAAATTTTTTTTAAAAATGTTGGACGTTAGTGGGCAATATGCTTTCAAATGTAAGTATATTTACGTTACCAAACATTTGTTATAACTGTAGTAAATATGTCAGATAAATAAAGTTTAACATTTAAATGCCAGTACAAATTACTACCGTATTGATATTATAAATTATACAAATACAAATTACGTTATTGATGGCTAACTGAACCGGACCGTCATTTAACAATTGTTAGCTTGGTTGCCGTCACCGGCCGTTCTATAAATAACTAGTTAAGTTGTCCAAAGTAATTTAACGTTAATATTATACCATTATACCATTCACAGCGTCACGTGCACTTGCTAGTCTGTTCCATTTACGTGTTCTCCGAATGCTAAAGAGGAGCCTCGCCTAGCCTCTGAAGGAAGTGACTTGGAAGGACCAGTCCTGCCAAGGAAGTATCCTTGACATTGAGAAACGCCTACAGTGACGCTGCTTCTTCTTCTTCTACGGCGGTTGGCATCCAGCTTATTGATGCATTACCGCCCCCTTCTGCTCCGGACAGTGACGCTGATGACGTGTTATGTAGTGCGCCCGAGCTTCGTTTACAGTCTGAGGGAGACTCATGCTGTATTCAAGCTATTCTACATTGTTTGTATTTTGGTATTGCTATATTTTTTGAAATGGTGCGAAGGTGTGCATGTCGCGGATGTCCTAATCGCGTCACTATCCGGAGCAGAAGGGGGCGGTAATGCACCAATAAGCTGGATGCCAACTGCTGTAGAAGAAGAAGAAGCAGCGTCACTGTGGATATACACAGACCCGGAAGAGAAGACAATGCTGAATAAAGTCGTAGTTTTTGTTATTTTTGGACCAAAATGTATGTTCGATGCTTCAAAAACTTCTAACTAACCCACTGATGTCACATGGACTACTTTGATGATGTTTTTATTACCTTTCTGGACATGGACAGTGCACCGTACAGATACTTTCAATGGAAGGACAGAAAGCTCTCGGACTAAATCTAAAATATCTTAAACTGTGTTCCGAAGATGAACGAAGGTCTTACGGGTTTGGAAAGACATGAGGGTGAGTCATTAATGACATAATTTTCATTTTTGGGAGAACTAACCCTTTAACTAGCTCATAAAAACTGTTGTAAAAAAAACAAATGCAATGAAAATAAAGATCTAACCCAACTTCAAATAATTTTTATTAAATTACTTATTTAATCATTTTGTATGGTTTAAATTAATTTTGTTGTTGTTGTTATTTGACATTACTGTGACCTAAACCAAGAGTTACATAATGAAAATAGTATGCTTAATGCTTACTGATTATTGAATAAAGCGTTTAGATTTGACCCAAAAACAAACAAACAAACAAACAAAATGATAGAAACACTTTCATTTCAGGTCTTGCATTTAGGATGCTGCACAGTTACGTCATTGCGCGCGCCCAAATTCAAATGTAATCAAAAGACAGCCAAATAACGCGCATTCAGGATAGAGACCAACGGATGAACATGTTCGCCCTTGTCGAGTGGAAACAAGAAACGGAATGTGATGGAGTATTTTATCCATCCTATAGAAAACAATTGTAGAATTAGTTTGCTTACTATAAAAGCTAGAAGTGTTGTGAGGCCTCTTGGCCTATTTAACTGTAAGGGTTAAACAAGTTTACTTGGCCACTGAGCATATTTTGTTGGTAATTTTCCACCAGACAACAGGTGGCTGTGAAATGAACAAGACCATCATTAAAGGGTGTCACGTGAAGGCTTCTTGCCTCCGGGGAGTATTGACTGTTTTGATACAATGTTTCATTTGGCCAATGGGAAAAGGGTTGACCATCAATTGGCAGAAGGCCATGAGAGATTAAGGTAAAAGATGTACAGTAGTTGGCAGTCAGCAGATCACACATAAAAAAAACTGAGATAATGATGATTTCTTGGATGGACTGGATGACAGATCTGTATATTTAACCGAGTGGAGAGGTGGACTGAAGAAAAAACCTCAAGGCGGATGGCATTTGTACGAGGCAATGGTGCATAAAGTTGCAGGTAATTTCTGATTTTTTATTATAATTCACACATTGATATTGCACAGAGAATACATTTTAAATGATCGCTAAACTGCATGAGCCATTGATATACCAAGCTACTGGTCAGGGTAACGTTAGCACAGCTATAGGCTACAGATCGGTTAATTGAGCAAAAATTAACCGTGTTTAACTATTACGTTTTTTCCTTAATGGCTCTATTACTGCATAATTGTGTGCGTTGTATGTTCATATTTAACAGCTAATGCTAACTACGATTAGATTATTTACTGAAGTGCATAATTCTATGATCTTTAAATGTTTATGTGAGAATAATATCTTTGAAAAGTAATATTTTAGCTGTCAGACACATGTAGTGGAGAAATAAAAGTGCATGACTGTTAACTACAGAAAATATGTGATGCAAAGTTAAATTGTATCAGGCCCCCTAAACACTTTTTGTTAAAGCAATGTTCAATTTATTAATATAACTTTAATATTAATTCATGTTTGCCTTTCCTCACAGCTTGAAATTCACCCAGGCTTAGGAATTTATGTGCCAAAAAATGTGTTGTGGTCATGCAAACAGCCCCACTGCCATGGCATGGATGCTTCTTCTTAGAGTCTTTGAAATTGACTCTTTTGCTAAAGAGCAATCTCAGAGGTATGTAATTGGTCATAGTGTGTGCATGTGTCTGTATAATTATTGTTATTTTTTGGTAATTATGTAGATTGAACTTAATATCTGAAGTCTTTGGGTAAGGGGTCAAAATCAAAAAACTGTCCTATTATAGTAATTCTGGCATATTTACAGATATATGTACACACATTTACATAAAAATATGATGATTTATAAATAATTTGAGTTGTACTATTTACATTATCACCATTTTACTGAAGCAGCCCGTCCAAGAATTCAGTTGAAAAATGTAATTCATGGTTGAGTAGTTAGATAGGAGTGGAGTGAGTTCTGATTTTGTTCTAAACTGTTATGTTGCTCTTTCTTAGGTGGCAAGTCTAAAAAAAGCAAGCCCTGGGGGAAACAAAAGAGGCCTTGGACAGAACAGAAATTGATGCAATAATGAGTATGTATATTATTTTTTTAATTGGGCTCATTCTTTAAAACTGTTGAAACAAATGTAACAGTAACACCATGAGAATTTATCAGTGTCATCTTGGTGTATCAGTGTGATGACACTGAGGCCCAATCCCATTTCTACCCCTTCGTTTTGTGCGTTCACATGAAGGGGTAGGGGTGTCTCGATTCTCTTTTGGCTGGAGTGGTAGAGGTAAGGGAAAGGGCCAGATTGCCCTTCAAACGAAGATTTTTCGGGACCACACTTCGAACGAAGGGGTATGAGAAATTTCCCTGCATACACAGACTACCGTGCTGCTAGAATGCGTGTAGTGATCATGGTAGTGATATTTCCAGTCAGGATCGATCACTTATGTGTTACCTGGCTGCCAGTTTCTCCGTAGCTTGCTAAACGTGCTATTTGAATGATGTGAACACATCTCATATCGTCTGTAAACTCTTGCGTTACCAAGGCAACAACTAACTCGTTTGTATTACTTTGCAAAGAGCTCCTTTATCACAGCGCCACAGTAGAAAATGAAACCATATCCGTACCGGCCGACTCGGCACGAAATGCAATGCTTAAACAAATAGCTTGGCCTGATGGAAAAGCAGCTTCACCAGTCTTGGGAAACTCGAAGGCTCATACGTTTTCGAACTGAAACCGAGCGCCGTCCACAATACAACGCAAAACAATGTTGTGAGTGAGTAATCTGTTAAACCAACACGTTCTCACTCCCAACTCGTCACATATGGACGCTTGGTCAGGACCCCTTGGCGTCACATTTTAACGCACTGGGTACCCCCTTGGCGTCATTTTTCAACGAGCAGGGCAGTCCGATAGACTTCTATGGAACCCTGAACCCGAGCCTGCGGCGTTGAAATTTGACGTCTTGGGTAAGCACACCGCAGCCCGTTGTCTGCTGTGGATGGATCGAAACTACAATAAATACGAATAGATAGGAATAGGCTACAATAAATGATCTATGCCGAGGCTGGTCAAATGGCGTCCCCCATATCATCTTTATCTGGACTGGCCCCCAACTGGTTTTTAATGTTAAGAAATCCCTTGCAGTCTGATATCAAAGTGCCCTCTGAGAAAAGGGGAGCGTTCACAGACAACAGTGAACAACGGTGAGTTTAACAACGGTCATCGTGTTGTTTAACAGCATTCAGAGGTGAGTTTAACCAAAACAACGCTCTACTGCAGGTAGAACAGCATTCAGAGGTGAGTTTAACCAAAACAACGCTCTACTGCAGGTAGAACAGCATTCAGAGGTGAGTTTAACCAAAACAACGCACAATGAAGTGACATGTGGCCAAGTATGGTGACTCATAGGAATTTGTGCTCTGCATTTAACCCATCCAAGTGCACACACACAGCAGTGAACACACACCCGGAGCAGGTGTACTGCAGGTCCCTAGTGAAAAAAAAAGTATACTTTATTGTATTTTAAATATATTCCCTTTTTATATAGTACACTGCAAATATACTAACAAAAAATGTACTATCATTAAATAAAAAGTATATTAGTATCATTTTTTCACAATACAACTTTTAACACACTTTAAAATAATTGTACTTTAGTATATTTTCTAAAAAATATATTTTAGAAAAATATACTTGAAGTGTAAGTTCAGTTTATTTTTTAAAAGTGTATTTATTTAATATATGCAGTGTAGCCTATACAATGTCCAAATATGTGTAAATGTTTATTAAGTTTACACTGGCAGAATCATTTTACAATCGTACACACAAATCTATATTAAACACAACAGCAGCACATGTAACGTTACATGCGAAAACATATGTTGAGTGGTTAAACTTATCGGAATTCAAATGTCTCTTCAACTTGGTCTGTGACCAATCAGATTTTGTTGCTCACTGCCTTCAGCCAATCAGAGCTGCTGACGTCACGGTCGTCGTCTGAATCCCCCTCGCTCAGTCACTCAGGTGAAGTATAATGTCGCAATGTATAATTTATTTAATAAAACACTGAAAGCGCAATACATCGCTCAATCTTGGGGATTCTGACCAATTCAGTGACATCGCAGACTGACAGATGGCGACGACAACCGGCTAATCTAATGGCCTACGCGATCCTGAAAGAACCGGAGAAAAGTGCTGCTATTTGAGGTAAGCTGTAGTCTACCAGTCAACAAACTTTATTTTATTTTATTTAACAAACGGAGAGTATGAGGTTCCATTTGTGCCAAAATTATGTCGACATGCTGTCCGTCTATGCTATGTGTCGTCTCCGTTTACTCCTGTCATCGGTCCTTGTCGTTTGACTTTGTCGTCTTGCGTGTCAATGCTGCATGTGTCATGACTATGGAACGCGAACTGGGCCAAATTATGGCAAGCCAAAGTACTCACAAACGCCTGGCCGGGCGTCTGATTGCGCACTGACGCGTCAAAAGCGCGCGTTTGGCAGCAAAACGCGCGTCCTCGACGTGTGATTTGCGTTTAGAACGCGCGTTCTTGACGCGCGCTTTGGCAATATGGAAAACGCGCGTCAAGAACGTGCGCTTTGTGTACCAAAACGCGCGTCAAGAACGCGTGATTTTCTATTAAAACGCGCGTTCTTGACTATGGAACGCGAAAGGGGCCAAATGTCTTTAAACGAAACGCGTGACTTTT
>RJVU01075616.1:1396719-1446016 GCA_003731715.1 Anabarilius grahami | reverse complement strand
TTTTTCAAGGCAAAAGTGTGCAACAGAATTTGCTGCCTCATTAACAGAAAGGTCCTTTACAGAAAATGGGCACTTAATTTCTATGACACCTGAACCACAGCAGCTGCAGGAAACAAAGCCATCAGGTGAGGCCCCAATAAATGGGTGCAGGGGTGAAATCCTGAATCCAGCTGTTCCTACCATGACATCCGTGTGTGAGAGGCGATGCTGCATTTCATAGTATTTTCTTGCCAATTCTTCGTGCTGACATCCCCATCTGAAGAAACAACAATAACATTAGTTTTGGAGCTCGATGGTGTTTTAAGCCCCCAATGGCTCCTTAGAGGCAGCTAACCCTACCCTCAACCTTAAACCTACCCATCCCCTCGCTGCCTGGAAGGCGCCGTTGGGGGCTTAAAACACCAAACACCAGTTTTGGACAATAGTAATGCCACCCCACATTGGTACCTCCCTGCTCTTTCAAATTGATACTACTTGGTTTTACACTCCTGCTTTTTTAGAATAGTACTTCCTGGATTTACCCTCCCTGTTCTTTTACATACATCACATTCACTTGATTGTACACCATCTGGAAATGACAATTTTATACACAGGAGCAGTTACACACTGCATGCCCCATTTTACCCTAACTCTTCTATGCTTATGAATACCTGGTAGCCTCACTGGTGAAACTATGGGACTTTGGGTAGCATATTTGTCTTATCAGAGACACTGCAGGCTTTCTGATGTCTGTCTTTTGTGGCTGCTCTGAAGGTAGATCCTGTTACCCTACCACTCCTTTGCTCAAACCAGATTTTGGACTTGGACTGGGCTTGGGTCTCCTCCTCTACAATATCACTCTGAAAACATGACGATCCAAACTGTTACACATAACATTTTAAGTTAGCACAGAATTTAAAATGAATTTGCTATGTTTTCAGATCAATATATTTGTTTCCTTAAAATTGTAATTAACATAAGTACATAACATCTGAATCATAAATCATTTATTTCTGTATAAAATAATACTACCATTAAAAACACATTTGTTTTTCTTTTTTAATCAATGTAGAATGTGTAACTTAAAAATAAACAGATTAGTGCTCTGTTTTATTACAAGAAATGAAAACCAGTGCAATATGATGAATGTCCAAAAGATGAGATAATATTTGCTTTTGAACAGTGTGTGTGTGTGTGTGTGTCTGTGTCTGTGATTTTGGTTGGTTGACAGTGGTAACAGTTTGACAAAAGCACAGTGTTGTGTTTTACACAAATATAAGTAGGCTAAACACTTTGCAGTTTGAATAATGTCCTGTATGAAACAAAATCACAGAGTATGTTTTTATGTTTCCACTGTTTGATCGTGCCCATGCCTCTCTCTCTCTGACACAGACACACACACATTCCAGCAATGATAGATACAATTTTCTGTACCTGTTCTTTGGTCACAGTTATGTCTTCAAATAGTGCTTCTGCTCGATCTTGTAACTCTGCCAGGTTGAGGTCTTTTAACTGCTTGTTATACAGGTTTGTGCGGGGTTCTGGTACATCCAGCATGACAGCCTTTGGCACATAGGATGCTGCATACTCTTTGACAACAGACAGGACTACTGGTTTGATGATCTGCTCCTCTTGTGTGTGGCATTGGGAGAGGTTGTTGTAGAGTTGGGCTTGCTCAGCAGCGGTCAGAGGTGGGAAAGCTGGGGGGGCAGAATGACCTTTCGAAGATTTTCCTTTTTTATATTGTTGAGTGTTGTTAAAAATGATGTCCTTGCCCTTCTTATACTCCACTTGGGTCCTCACTTGGGGTGGCCCACTTGCACTTCTTAGATGTTACAGCTATCTCTTCTTTTCTTCCATTGTTATGCTGCCATATGCTGAACAACACAGCTGACACATGGGAGCAGCTCTCACCAAGTCCAGCTGTGCAATTGCAGTGGGCTCCCAAGACAACCCCATCATTCCTCACCACCATCCATGGCTTTAACTGAGGGTCATTAAGCCTTTGGGAATGATTAACCTATACATAAAATTAAAAATGTCAGCTAACTTGGTCGAGTACATTAAAGATACAAACTAGCTACAGATAGCCAGACGCACCGCGGTAGCTAGCCAAGCTAACATAAACTAACAACTAGCCATGCTAACGTTACACTACTACCTATTAAACTTGGACACTTACCCTTCCAGTGATGATGCAGCATTTTTTTGCTTGAAGATTCCACATCTGGATGTTCGTTACAAAGCCAGACTGAGTCCATTTGTAACCCTCCAGGCTTTTGTAGGCTTTTAGAGAGTCACCCGAGTAGGAAGATGGGAAGTTTATCAGGTAATTATATATATCCGGATACTGCAGATCTGGGACGTCTTCTTCAGCGGAGATACTTGTGAAAAGCACCCCGGGGGCATTGTATGGGTCGGTAATATTTAACCTATTTAATTTTTTTATATAAAGCTCAATGTCATGCGAATTAAAGTGAGATGAGTACTCCGATGGCTTGAAAGCTTCGGCGCTGGCGCTGGTCATTTTCCTGCCAAAATGGTGGCCCGAACACTGGTGGTCACGTGGGGTCCGGAGCTCTATAGATTTATGCAATATTTGACTAATATTCAGTTATCTTCTCTCTTTTTCTCCTTTTTGATTGTGTCAACCACAGCTAAATAAACCCACAGCAAAAGATGCAGTGACCTGTGCCTGAGCAGCTCTTCTTTGGAAGTACATTGTTGACTGTCAGACACATTCTCAGTATTTGCATTTATTTGAATAAAAATGACATATTCATGCTGCAAGTTAAAGTCATCAATGACTTCTTAATGAAGACATTAAAGGGATAGTTCACTCTAAAAAATGCTGAGTTAAAAACAACCCAAGTTGGGTTGAAAATGGACAAACCCAGCGGTTGGGTTAAATGTTTGCCCAATGTCCTGGGCAGTTTTATTTAACCAAACTATTGTTTAAAATCTACTGTTTTGCTTGCTTAAAATGAACCCAAAATATGTTGGAAATTAATATTTATTATTTTTGTTTAATAAATAAACATTTATTAATAAGTTTGATGAATAATAATTAAACATTTATTAAATTGCTAATTAATAAATCTCTTGAATATTATTGTTGCCTCTAAACCTATTTTGGGTTCATTTTAAGCCAGCCATATAGTAATGTTTAAACAATAGTTGGGTGATAGCTGGGCAAACATTTAACCCAACCACTGGGTTTGTCCATTTTCGACCCAACTTGAGTTGTTTTTAACCCAGCCCTCATCAAGACACCATTCAAAAACCCCTGTGTTACCACTTTGTCTGGTCTCTTCTCACGACTTCACAGACTCACCTTTGCTACTCACCTGAGTACTTAACTGCCGATCCCGATTCATCGGCTGCGTCCCAATTCAGGGGCTGCACCCTTCGAAGGCCGCATTTGAAGGCTGCATACATCATCGAGGCAGTCTCATTTGAGAAAAGTAATTATTAGATTGCAAAGCAAGAAAGAAATTACAGTATTTTACACCTCACAATGAATATCAGTCAATTTTAATACGGTTACTTTTCTTAAATAGGACATCCTTGATGATGAATGCAGCCTTCAAATGTGACCTCGGGAGGACGCAGTCTCTGAAATGAGACGCAGTTATCATCTGTCATCTGCCTTCTGTTCCTCTCGTTGTCTCCCTGGATCTTTTGCCCAGTCAGGACCGTCTTCACCGCACCTGCACACAAAGACTGCATTACCACCAGCTAAGTCCAGCAGCACGTTTCTCTGTGACTGTTCTCCTTACCTGTTTGCACCCGCTCATCCCTGCTTAAAAGAAATAAAGACTGCTTATATTGTACTCACCTTGTCTTTCTTCTTCTGTTCATGACAGTATTATATAAAACATGCAAAGAGCTCTTCCTTTAGCTATAATCACTAAAAAACTTAACAGCATAAAAACAATAAAATAATTAGGCTACAGCACCATTTAGTTGCCTCAAATAACTCTGCAGGTATTAGTATTATTATAGTAATTTTTTTTGTTACATTTAATTTATTGCCACATTTGAATATGTGAATTATAGGCTTTAGTAAATTTAGCTTTGTCAGACTTTTATTTTTGCTTAATGGATAAAACTGCGCACTCAGGTTTATGGCTGCTGTAAATTTTACCTGCCTCAAGATGGCACTGTTTTCAACACTCTTGATGCTTTGAAACTTTTCCCGAAACATTATACAATTATACTGAATTTGTTCATATTCATAACTTTTTAGTCGATCTTATCCAATACTGTTTGGTTTTACAGGCAATTCCCAAGGAAATTTTGAGGCTATTAGAAGGTAGTAATAATTTTTCTTTACAAACAATTGAAGAATTTACTTCTTGTATTATGTTGCAGGGCAAGGATTTCACAAGTTTTGGATGTAAACATATTTTCTTACGCTCCCTTCNGTATTAGTATTATTATAGTAATTTTTTTTGTTACATTTAATTTATTGCCACATTTGAATATGTGAATTATAGGCTTTAGTAAATTTAGCTTTGTCAGACTTTTATTTTTGCTTAATGGATAAAACTGCGCACTCAGGTTTATGGCTGCTGTAAATTTTACCTGCCTCAAGATGGCACTGTTTTCAACACTCTTGATGCTTTGAAACTTTTCCCGAAACTTTATACAATTATACTGAATTTGTTCATATTCATAACTTTTTAGTCGATCTTACACTCTAAAAACTGCTGGGTTAAATATGGACAAAACCAGGGATTGGGTTGTTTTCACCCAGCCATTTTTTTCAACCAATTTTGGATTTATTTTTTTAGCCAGCAATATAGTAATATAGTAAAAGGCGTGTTTTTGCTCACCCCCAAATAGGGGCAAATTTGTGGGGTATTTTAAGCTGAAACTTGACCAGACCAGAGACTTATATTACATCATGTGAAAGAGGGCATAATAGGTGCCTTTTAACCCAACCTGCTGGGTTTGTCCATATTTTACCCAGCTTGGGTTTTTTTAACCCAGCATTTTTTAGAGTGTATCCAATACTGTTTGGTTTTACAGGCAATTCCCAAGGAAATTTTGAGGCTATTAGAAGGTAGTAATAATTATTCTTTACAAACAATTGAAGAATTTACTTCTTGTATTATGTTGCAGGGCAAGGATTTCACAAGTTTTGGATGTAAACATATTTTCTTACGCTCCCTTCTTCAATCTAAAAGTATACTTGCTGTTACTACTCGCTGGAATTCTCTATTTAAAAAATGTCTTGATTGGAGTAAAATTTGGATGACACCTCACAAATATTGCATCACAAATAAAGTGAAAGAAGTTTCATATAAAAATGTTAAGTCACTTGTGGTACAGCGTTTCAAAGTGAATATGGAAGATATTTGGGCTTTTTGTCAAATTTCCCCTGAGACTATTAATCATTTATTTTGGGAGTGTCCCAAACCCAAATGTTTTGGAAAGAACTCAGTATTTACTTACAAAGAAAGACTATGATGCTTGTTAACCTTGAAGAAATTGATGTTATGCTAAAATGTTTTTTATTTGATGGTGATAGAAGTATTCTGTTTATATTTGATTTAATTATTATAATTGCCGTTACTATATTCATAAAGTCAAATGGAATGAAAAAATGCCAAATTTTGAAGAATTTAAAATAGATATTAAAATACATTTGGAGACAATATCCAAAAGCAAAAACTTGAAAGCAATAAAAAACTATGCAGTTGTTAAGTAGATACAATTTCATTTAAAATGCCTTTCTTATTTTCTTCTTTTGTTTTCTCTTTTCTGTTTTTTGTATTACCCCTGACATGTATGGTAATATGTACTCTTGTTTGTAAACTATACTCTGTTCCTGTTAATGTTCAATAATAAAAAATAAAAAAAAACGTTTCCCGAAACATTTAGAGAAAAGCTTCAAAGATAAGAGGCTAATTTCTCCATCCATACTCAGTAGTTTTAGGCCTTTTTGCAAATATTTCAATCGAATTTAGCTGTTTTAGAGAGCGTTTACTCATTTTGAGCCATGTCATTTTTCATGTGTGACACAATCTGCATTGTAAAAAGCGCTATATAAATAAAGGTGACTTGACTTGACTTGACTTGTGGAAAAAGCGCCAATTAAACGAAACTAAACGAGCCAATCAGATTTCTTTTCACCCATATTCCCCACACATGCACGCATATACACATTTAACTTTACAACACACAAACGCACACCTTTATTCTCATTCTCTTTCTCAATATGTCATGAGTGTACACAGATAGATTAACAATACATTTTTTACATTAATTAGCACCCTCTCATCTGCACAATTAGTCTCTTACATTGTGTCTACACCAAAGACTACACTTTAATGAGAGGTTTCGCGAGCGTGCAAACTCAGAGCTGAACAAAAGCTTTTTTTTTTTTTTTTTCTCCGGTGAGCGGACCCCTGATTGGCCATTGTGTTCAAGATATCAGCTAACATGCCTGTCATTGGCTACATTGCTCACCGCATGTTGTAAATAGAAACATTAATTGGCATTCTCCAAAGCGCAAACAAAAAATACGCACTGGAGTGTTTGCCAAATCTTCTCTAGTCAAAGTGAATTTAGAGGTTCTCATAATATTCTTTGTTCTCTGAGGTGGAAATGTCCTAACCCTTGGGAAAGGGTTTTTTATGTTAACATTTCTTCTCTCTCTCACTTTACCGGCACAAGAAGCAGCCAGGACGCTGCATCCTAAGTGGAAACTCCTGTTAAATCATGGCTCTATAATGCAAGAGATGGTGAAAGAAGCAGAAGAACCAGAAGGAGCATGTTTGCTGGGTAGTGACGTCTAGCCGTTCTCCCTAAGCTATTTAAGAATCCTTTAATGTAACGAGTTCAACATAACCAAATCAAAAATAACAACCTCCTCCACTCATATTGGTTCAGTCTGTGGCTCGCATTCAAACCCCCTCAGTGATCCAGGCAAGTTGCTTTCATGTAGTTCACTGCTTGGACCACTAGAGCCTGCAAAATGACAGCTCACCAATCGCAGGTTTTCTTTACAGCATGAGGGATCTGCTTTTACAATGAGAGTCTGTAGTCAGCCTGCGGTAAGCCAGCCTCTCCGGACTAACCTCGTACGCGCTCGGACTGCTGACAATCCACTGCGCGGATAACGCCAGTCCAGTCGCCCTGCAGCTCGAGTTTCATTTAGTTTGTTTGGGAATCACCTTAAGGAACCGTAAACCGCGTCAATGATGACAATGATGGAAAGTGCCTGTATACTGCCTGAACTCTCTCGAAGTTTGCGGATTTCTACCTTCAAGTAAATGGATTATAATTGCGAGTATTATTTGTCAGCTGACAAGGACCCTTGGTTATAGCCATATGTGCTTTGGGGTATGACCGACTAGCCGCATGCACTAGCGTGATTGCGTTTATATGGTGCAGAACTGTATAAAGCCTTCTGATAGCACATTGTGGATTTGTTACACCTTGCATGGAGTTGAATGAGCGCACGCTGCGATTTTGGCAAACTGGCAAGCTGCAAGACACCCCCGTGCACTGGAAAGTAATAATGCATAGTGTTTTTATAATATGCGATAGCAATCAGATTTTAATTGCATGTGCATTTTGTTAGGAGGTCTGTGTTACATCAATAAGAAATTCAAACGTTAGTAATTTCGCGTACTTCCGTTGAGTTTGTATATAACAAACAAATGTGTTTTCTAAAACGTTTCCTAAACATGCCATTTGGCTGGAATAACGTCGAAACGTTTAAGTAAGGTAAAAAGAACTATATAGCGCAAACGTTAGCTAGCCTATATTAACTGTGTAACAAATTAACACGACAAAGCCAGCGTTTCTTGAAAAATTCACCAAACTTCATAATAGTTTTAAAATAGTTTATTTTTTTACTTTTACGAGGGTAATGTTTAAATATAAATAACAGTTTAAACAACGTTGCACTATAACGTTTTCACTTTGGTGAAACTTAATCAAGCAGTTTGTTCAATAGTGATTAGCCTATTTTTGTTTTTTTTAAACGTGTTGTGTTATTGGATTGCTATCATTTTACAGGGATGGATTTGTTATTTCTCCTGAAGTTACAATTACAATGAGGATAAATAATATATATTTTTAATTATTATTAATATTATTATTATTCCACTATAGCCTAATGATAAAACTCTGTAAGACAATTACTTTATAAATTAATAAAACATTTTATTAAAANTAAAAATATTTCGTCATTTTAATTTTATTTTCTAATAGATCATAACTATTGGTCACCCTTTAGGCCTATTGGTCATCTGCCTGTGGGTTTCAAAAACCTCGTATGTCCATTGGCTGTCGGTCAAACGTCATAACTCCACTCGCTTCTCTACAGTGAAAGAACTGCTACGCGCGCAGTTCTGCTTGTTTGATATTCAAGGGTAAATAAATAACTGGTCGTTTGAATAAGTACAGCATTTTCTCTATTCAAGAAACACTATAAAGGCTAATGTTTTATGTATTTGAGGAGCGGAGAAAAGTGTCTTAGTCTAGCAATTGCCGTCGAGTTACAACCAATGGTCTTAATAGCCTGTGTGAAGCACTAACCTTATATCTTTTGTAACATGAGATTTTGTCCAAATGACAGACAGGAAAAAAAAAAAAAAAAACTGATCGACCACATTGCTACAGTAAATTTTATAACATGTAAGTTGATGAAAACGTAATGCGATGCACTAAGCGCCTCAGGTGCGGCCGTTAAATGGCGGCAAAACGCGACATTCGCGGGTCAAAAACGTTGTACTAATTTGATTTGAGCTTGATTTTTGTAAAATATTAATGATATAATGACACATGCAANTTTTACAAGCTGTTCACACATTGGCAATATATATATATATATATATATATATATTTGAAGACTTCAGATGCAAAAGCCTCTAAGTGCCGTCGGAAATGTTCTTCTAAAATGAGCATTTTTATCAAGCTTGTATGTTCAGGTCCAGTAATTTAACTTTAATGGCAATTAATAGGTCATTTTCATTGCCATTAAAGTGAAATAACTGAACATAAACATACGAGCTTGATAAAAATGCTCCTTTTAGAAGAAAATTTCAGATGGCATTTAGAGGCTTTTGCATCTGAAGTCTTCATTTACAAAAAAAGTGTTTTTCTTTTTTTTCTTCTTCCTTTAGAGTTTCATAGACAGGATTAGGCCTCAGTTTAATTAAGACATTTAAGTAGCTTTTAGAAAAAAAATATTACTGGTGTGTAATCTTGAGACAAAACAATGGCACTGACATATTTTAAGATGTCAGTACAAGTTGCTTTCAGATAAAACAGCTTAAACATGCATTTTAGTTTAGGACTAGCTTAAGCTTTGTCTGTTTAACCATATTTTTTTAACCGTATTTTTTTTGCAGAATGTGGATGCCTGGGTAAATTTTTTAGCATATTTGATTTATTCCACATAAACATAAAAAAGCTAGTTTAGTTGAAATATATTGCACAAAAGTTTTATTACTTAATTAAAAATGAATAATTTTGTTGTTTTTTTGTTGTGACCATTAAAGGGTTAAAGAAGAGGGGAACTAAAGGTCATGGGAGAGGCAGCTCCGACCCAGGCCACTCCAAGTGGTTTTGCACCCATGTTGGGCGTCGGGATGGGAGGATCAATCACACCAATCGCCACTTCAAGAGGATCAGCCGTTCCTCAGATCCACAGCGCCATAGTAGAGCGCTTGCGTGCCAGAATAGAGCATTGCCGGCGGCATCACTCCACCTGCCAAGACCGCTATAAGCGTGGTCAGGCGGAAAATTCGGACCGGGAACATGAGAGCACACTGCAGCTCTTAAACATCGTCCATCAGGGCCCCGGGAACAGGAAGACCAAGGGCAATAGATCTGCCTCCCAGCAACCTCCTGAATACAGCAGATTGAATGGTGAACATAAAGGCCATAGCTCATCGGAGGCAGAATCCAAAATTTCTTCGCAAATTGCAGTAAGTTTTATGGGTTGTATTAACTACGCCCACATCATAAATCTTATAATCTGTCTAATACACATAGGGACATGTGTCAGACCAATTCCCCAGAGAATGACATCAACACACTGATATGATGTGATTACTGTGGGTGTGTGAGGGAGAGATGGGGGTGTCTGTTTAATTAAAAAGGGCCCTGCAGGCAGGCACATGATTCTTTTAAAGGTCTTTTAAAAATATAACAAAACTAAATGTATCTTAGGAAGTGATGATTCAGTGACATCTGATTTTTTTTAATTTTTTTTTAACAATACACATTTCCATATAGTCCCTCCGAGAAGTATTTTCATTCGTAAGTCACATTGGACAATGTTTGAATGCAATTGCATTACAATATCAGACCACATGGGATTTAATTCAAAGAAAAGATAGAATATATACACTTACCGGCCAATTTATTAGGTACACCTTGCTAGTACCGGGTTGGAGCTGCCATTGCCTTCAGAACGGCCTTAATTCTTCGTAGTATGGATTCAACAAGGTGCTGGAAACATTCTCCAGAGATTTTGCTCCATATTGACATGATAGCATCACACAGTTGCTGCAGATTTGTCGGCTGAACAATCATGATGCAAATCTCCTGTTCCACCACATCCCAAAGGTGCTTCTCAAATCTGTCCTGGGGACCCCCCACCACTGCACATTTTGTATGCCTCCCTCATTGAACACACCCAATTCAAGTCTTGGAATCTCTACCAATAAGCTGATGAGTTAAATTGGGTGTGTTAAATGAGGGAGACATCCAAAATGTGCAGTACGTTTTGCACGCAATGCACGTTTTGTGTGTTCAGAGATGCTCTTTGCAGACCTCGGTTGAGACTAGTGCTTATTTGAGCTCTATCAGCTCAAACCAGTCTGGCCATTCTTCTCTGACCTCTGGCATCAACAAGGCATTTTCGCCAACAGAAACTGCCGCTCATTGGATATTTTCTTTTTTTTGGATCATTCTATGTAAACACTAGAGATACTGTAGTTGTGCATGACAATCCCAGTAGATTATCAGTTTCTGAAATACTGAGACCAGCCCGTCTAGCACCAACAACCATGCCAACCATGTTCAAAAATTTTTTAGTTTACTCACAAGACTTATATATGTACACTTTTAACATAGAATATAAGTAATTAGAACTAAAATGTGCTGTAACCATGTATGAATGCATATTTATAGAACTTAGGACTGATGGTGGCTCTTAAGACATTGTTGGTCAGTGTTTCTGTAAAAAAACTAAACAATAATATTGATATGATAATACTACTACTAATTTTATTACTATTAACAATATAAAACACGCTAAGGTCTGATGAGCTGCTTGCTATGTTAAAGGATTAGTTCACTTTTAAATAAAATTTTCCTGCTAATTTACTTACCACCATGTCATCCAATATGTCCATGTCCTTCTTTCTTCAGTCGAAAAGAAATGAAGGTTTTTGATGAAAACGTTCCAGGATTTTTCTCCTTATAGTGGACTTCAATGGCCTCCAAATGGTTGAAGGTCAAAATTACAGTTTCAGTGCAGCTTCAAAGGGCTTTAAACGATACCAGACGAGGAATAAGGGTCTTATCTAGCGAAACGATCTGTCATTTTCGAAAAAATGTAAATGTATATGCTTTATATAAACAAATGATCAACTTCCAAGTGGTTCCGCCTAGTGTTGTCACATTACCAAAATTCCAGTAGTCGGTACCAATACCATTAAAATTTTACGGTTCTCGGTATCAATTTCGGTACCACAGGAAAATCTGTTGGAAATAGTTTACTATTTTATTAACTAGCCTATTTCAAAGAAATTAAATATGATAAAAAAGAAATAAACAAATGCTCAAACGTCCATTTTGTACCAGACGTGCATGTTTATTTTAGCTATTCCGTCAGTGAAACGACACACTACAGCCTGTAAAACTATGAAATAAATATCAGTAATTAATGGTAACCTAAATAATAAGAAAGTTAAATATTATTTAAAAACAACATTCGTTTTATATTTTTTATTTAGCGTCATATAGCCGCTATGCGCTTTGAGAGGGATGAGGGACACGAGCAGGAAAGAGACCATTTCTCTTTAATAATATCTTCATGTTATCTCCTGATGTTACAAGCAACTGACACTTGCTGTAAAAGGTCTGAAGAGCGAGTTTTATCTTCAGACATTTATGTTTGATTTTGCGGTGCCAGAGAAAGTGAAAGTAAAAATCACCGGCGTGTGTGAAACGAGCTATACAAAAAAACTTGACGCTCCTTATAAAGTCTAATAACAAGCACAAACTGTGTTAAATAGAAATTGATGTGCAAGCAAAAAGGTTTCTGTCCTACAGTGTTTTTTCTACTTTACCACAGTAAAGAATGCGAATATAATAGGCCTAATTAAAAGCGAACCAAAGGAAGAAACGTTTATAATCCCCTGCGTGAGTGAAGATTTTAGAGTTCATGTTCAGTGGAATAACTAATGGAATATTGTTAAGTTCTCTGCTTATTGGGTGACCAGATCGCGATTCGCAAAACAGAATACAAAGCTTAAATTTATGGACTCACGTACCTCTCTCATTCGGCATGAACCAAATTGTTTCCATGGCTGTGATGTCACATTAAATTGCTAACCTATTATTTCTTCTGTAAACAAAGCTTTGTGCTTCACTCGTGTCATATTCACGTAAATACTGGCACAGCCCGATCAGTGGGTACCGAATATACCCGGATACTCGGTACTACCGGTACTACAGAAATGCAAGTATCGTCACATTTTCAAAATTTCAGTACCGACTTGGTACCGAAGTACCGGTACTTTTGACAACACTACTTCCGCCAAAACCGCATTTTCGTATTCTTCAAAAAGCTTACGCTGTATGTTCTACGCCTTCCCTATTCAACTTACGGAACGAACGCAGCGCGAGTTCCATTTTTTCCATAAGAGGAATAGGAAAGGCGTAGGACATACAGCATAAGCTTTTTAAAGAATACGAAAGTGCGGTTTTAACAAGCAGTTGAAATGGTGTACGTAATAAAGTGGCCAGTGAGTGCACACACACTTTCTTAACAAAAAGAAGTTTACATGGTTTAAAATGACTTAAAAAAGATATTTATTTGCAGATGCCACTTAGTTTGATATCTGTTGAAATTAATTTTTAATAGTTGCTAAAGTTTTCAAATATTTTATGGCACCACTGTGTATAAATGAGTGAATTTTTTTCACAATTATTGATCATTTAGGAAAAATATCTCTTAGCACTGAAATAAAAACCATATGGTTTGCACTGTAGCCTCAGCTTTTGTAACAGACGGAAGTACTTGCAGTCAACAGGTCAGTTCTGGTTCTTTGTTCCCTACCCTTATATTGGCCTCTTGAGACTTCACTGTGTGACACCACTTGAGGTCGATGCATCTATACAGTATCTCTACCCGTAGACACAGATGAGCACTTTACCGATTGTGTAATTCTGAAATCTTCTGTTAAGAGAACACATTTTGTAGAATTTACATTTTTTTTTTAGGGAAATGTCAAGATGATTTATATACTTTGTGTTCTAGAATTTGTCTTGTTTATCGAGACATTGTTTTGGTCTAGTTGTTGGAGTATTCTTGCAAAATGCATAATCATAAAGTGAGGCATCAGGTTTTCCTTTCAACAGCTTTGCAGATTTTGAAAGTGTACACCAATATCTATCCAGTAAACTTAACCCTTTAAGACCTGAAGCCATTTTTAGAGTTGTTTAGATTTGTTTTTTGTGTGACATACACAAAATTAAAGACTCGTAACTCCAAAACTTTATCAAGGAGTAGAGCTGCACGATTAATCATATCGCAATCGCGATGTCAAGCTTGTGCGATTATATGACGCAAAATGCTGCGATTTTATGAAATAAAATANTAAAGAAAACTGCTGAGAAAAGACAAATAAATATATATAATTTTTATTATAATTTTACATATCTTTCTTATTTGACATGCAACAATTCAGGAAGGAAATAAGATAGGAGGAAAATTCTTTTTTTAATGAAGCTCTCCTACATGTGAGCTGAATTTTGTGGTGATAGCCAAAAGTAATCAAAAGTTACAGCATTTGGAACTAATGTAGCCTTTTTGCTTAGCCCTTTACACCCCCCTAATGGGCAGTTTTAAAATCGTTCTGTNGATCCGATCCGTGACGTCATAACCATGATGTGATCCGAACCGTGAGTTTTGCGATCCATTGAACCACTACAGATTAGTAAAGAAACAAACATCTTAAATGGGATTATAACAAGTTTGCAGTAATGCAAAAATGTTATTTAATTTTGTAAAAATATTTTAATTTGAAAACACTGTGCATTTGTTTGTTTTTGTTGCTATTTTGAGTTGAGAAATACACATTTCAGCATTATCAGTAATCTGTGTGTGCATTTTCATTGAGAACCAAGCAAGATGACTCATGATACTATTTGTTTAGTATATCGCTATCGCATATCGCAATCGCAATATTGACCTCAATAATCGCAATATGACATTTTCCCCAAATCGTGCAGCCCTATCAAGGAGAGTCAAAAGGTAGGTATTCTTTGATAGAACTCTTTCTAAATTTTTTGAAAATATAAATTACATTACAATTGGACATTCTCTTGCTAAAGAAAACTGTTGAGAAAAGACAAATAAATATATATAATTATTATAATTTTACATATCTTTCTTATTTGACATGCAACAATTCAGGAAGGAAATAAGATAGGAGGAAAATTATTTTTTTAATGAAGCTCTCCTACATGTGAGCTGAATTTTGTGGTGATAGCCAAAAGTAATCAAAAGTTACAGCATTTGGAACTAATGTAGCCTTTTTGCTTAGCCCTTTACACCCCCCTAATGGGCAGTTTTAAAATCGTTCTGTCATGAGGAATATCTCGTGATCGATGCAAGTAGGACTGGACGATTATGGCCTAAAATCAAAACTTAGATTAATTGAAAATTTTACCTCGATTACGATTAATGAACGCTTATTTTGTTTCAGTTTTTTGTTTTTGCCCTCATAGTTCACTGACAAGGTTTATACTGTAAATATGCTTGACTATTAAAGGTGGGATACTTTTTCCTATTGAAAGAGTGATCTGACATAACAGCTCACTATCAGCAGCTATTTTATTTATGGTTTGTAACATTTCTTACAGATTTCTGCTCGTTGTAAATCAGATAAAGATAAATTAGCACAGTACCAGTACGAGTGATTGCGTGTGTGAATTAGTCATACCGTCTCTCTATTAATTGTGAAGCTATGGGTTGTAAATAGTTCCTTCAAAAGTAGAAAAATATATGCTATAATAAGTTTTGAGTTTCTAAGCTACTTAAGTGATAAATCACAGGACAGCGCTGACAACTAGTTTCTGCATTATTCTCAGTATGCGCTATCTTCACGTTTTGTGCAGCTACTGTTTGTATGAGTGTTCGTGTCACAATGCAGCTGCGTGAGCACGGTAGCTCGGAATAATATACATCCAATCTAAAATCGATTAAATGTCCAAACTGGCTAACCTTAAAACAAATACAACTGACAAAGTTTAGTGAAGACGCAAGGCTCACCGCTCGTGCGCCATCACTATGTGTTGAACCGGCGTTCACCTCCGTGTTGCTTTCATACCACTGACTGGATGGGGCAGAGTCACATGGCTACACACGCGGTAGTATGTTTTTAAGGGGGAAGTATTAACAGGATTAAAAAACCAAAATAACCGACATGGGAAAATTACGTCGGTTAGAGGTTCTGAATTTTGGTTTTGATTACTTTTCGATTAATCGTCCAGCCCTAGATGCAAGGGATTATGATAATTTTGGACTCATTTTAATGAGACTTTCATTTTCTATGATCTGTGCATGTGTCATGAAGTTATGAGTAAAATTACCACTTGGTATCTATATATTTGTTTTTAGTTAAATTCTGAATTTTTTTTTTTTCTATTTATCAGCAAATAACTCAGCACTACTTAGGTGTTAATTGAATTGGCTACATGCATTTTAAAAATTCAGACTCTAAACTTTCAAATGACACCTATGTTGTGTTGCTCAAGACAGGAGTTTTGAAAAATATGATTATTAATTTTTTCATTGCTAGGTGGTGCTGGCGGGCGGTACACGTGGGTTTATAGGGACTACTCAGGACTCCTTAAGAGTTTATCGAAATTGTTAGATCCATTAAAATGCTGAGTTTCTAAGCTTTAAAATGATATAAATTGTGTTATTTCACATTGGAAAACAAGCATGAACGGTTCCGGAAACATTGGATATCACATTGCAAAGATAAGAGACATATTTTTAGCCAAATATGTTACATCACTCCGTGAGTAATATCTCATGATGGATTATGTTGTTTTTGGGCTCATTTTAATTGTAAGAATCTGCTGTAAATGGTGGTCTATGATCATTTTTCATTAAAGTCCCCCTGTAGTCAATTATTTTATCACTTAATACTCATCTTTGATCACCAAAATGACATATTTTTAAAAAAATTCAAGTGAAAAAAAATTTCTTCATACCTTAAAATAGCTTGAGTGTAACTCTACACCCTTGCCTCATTTGATATACACTGATCAATGAATATGCAAATTAGCTCCGCCTCCACTCTCTCTCGCCAGCTCGGAGAGTCTAGTGTTGCTGTAGTGATGAGCAATTTGTTGTTTGGTTTGTGGATGACTGAATATGCACACGAATCACGATCACACGCTCAGAGCAATATTGTTTTAGCTATGTTTTATAGTATTAAAATATTTCGAAGGACAAAAACATTAACTTTATTGGCTTTACTTCAAGTCAGCTGTCACTTTACTTTGGCGCGAGCCCCTATGCGCTCGCACACATGGCACAGCCCTTGCGACGGTTCTGTCATTAATTAATATGAATTAATATAATTAGCCTTTGGCTTGACTACGCTACGTTAGCTAATAATGTGTTGCTAATGTTACACACACCGTTCCCGTTCTTCATCTCAGACAGAGTCAGACAGCTGCCTTCTAACAATCAGTATCCTTACAAATGCTTTGATCAACTCAGAACGTCAGTGGAGATTGAGAAATGCATATAGTTCATCAAAACATCGTAATAGACTTGCTATATTGCTAAATCTACAAAATTTTTTATATCAACAGAAAATATACCGGGATGACCTGGCTTCTCTCGAGACTTTCCTGCTTCAGAGCAGTCATAGTTAATGATATGCTAAAGCCTGCCGGCACATTGTTGTGATTGGTTACAAGGTAGTCTTTGATGTCACAAACACCCACGATTTCAAAGCGCGGGTTTTAGACTGTCTTTGGTTTACTGCAGTTTCAAACATAAAATACTCCGCAATGGTGCTGACTTATGCATTTGCACATGGTTTGTCTTAAAGCATATTAAAAACACTACATAGACATATAAACAACATTAAAAACTTGATTTTCACCACAGGTGGTCTTTAAGTTATGAGCAAAAACGCCACGTGAAATCTACATATTTGTTTTCAGTTAGCGCCTGTGCGCTGTTTTTGTTGTAAACTCAATATGTGCAGATTCATTAGAGGGTGAAAACAATGCAACAGGAGCATGTTGGAGGCATGATCTGAATGTGTAAAGTCTCTGATTTTGTATGCAAAAAGAATGATTGTGCTACCTACTTGGTTTTAGTTTTTATTGGCTCTTAAATAGACACGTCATAAAGGGTTAACAAAGACTCAAGCAGAAATTGCTGGATGATGAAATCCCACAAACACAGCCTGAGTGGCCTTGTGTTTTGTTCCATGCCATGCATTGTGGTGCTCTATTATCAAAGGTTTGATAAATTGTTATATTAAGCACCTTCTTGAATGATGGCTTTCCCATAAAGCCATTTGAAGCGTGCAGCCTACATATGAATGGTTAGAGCCATTCAATACATGTCCTGGTTTTGTTTACTCAAAGTCAAACAGGCCTTGAAAACACGATTGTCAGAGGACTGCCCAGTAATTAAGTGTTATGGGCTTACAGATTAATTAGTTTTTTCCTAATTTCAGAGTTATGATCAACTTGGGAACAGAGGGGGATTGTGGAATATCCTCTCATGGAAGAGAAAGTGGGATATTATGATCGTTCAGTTTGCTTATCTAGAGAGATCGCTTTTAATTAAGTTTATATCAATTGAACAATCTTCAGTGATATTCTTTAATAATGCACTGTTCATGCTTTACTTCCGAATGAAGTGAAGAAAAAGAAGTGCACTTAATTTAATTGAATATGCACCTGCAGTGTACTTCAGATCTTAAAAGTACATTTAAGCTAGTGGCTTAAACTAAATTTTATGAAGCAACTTAAAATTTTTATGTCAACAGTGAGTGCTTTGTTTGTGCAAAAAAAAACAACAAACAAACAAAAAAACTATTTACCACATTATTTACAAAATAATATTTTCCATAACATGTTCACGCAATAATGCCAGATCTCGCATGAACACAAAACGCATGCATCATGATGCTCAAGAACAATCTAACATGTGCGTTAAGTTGACATGCCAGTCTGAACACAACACGCATGCGTTGTGAAGCTCTCATGAACGTTGCAGATCAATATTTTTGTAAGTAAAGTGATAAATTATGTTTTTTTTTTTTTTTGCCCAAAAAAAAGCACTCACATCACTTTATAAAATGTAGTTTAAGCCACTATAGTCAAGTGGAGAACTTCAATGATGTCCTTTTCCTACCTTTCTGTTGTATTGGATCGCTATGGAAAGACAGAAACCTCTCAGACTTCATCAAAAAGATCTTAATTTGTGTTCCGAAGATGAACGAAGGTCTTTCAGATGTGGAACGACACGAGGGTGAGTAATAAATGACAGAATTTTCATTTTTGGGTGAACTAACCCTTTAAGTTTTATTTTAAGTATTATTATTTCCATAATAAGTATAGTATAATAAATTCTGTCTTCATTTACTTTTCTTCATGTCGTTCCAAACCTGTTTGACTTTCTTTCCTTCATGGAACACAAAATATATTTTAAAACATGTTTTAGTGTTTTTTGTCTATACAATTAAAGTCAATGCGGTCCAATGTTGTTTGACTTTGACTTTTAAAGGGTAATTAATTCTATAATTAATTACTCACCCTCAAGTCATTCCACACCTGTAAGATCATCTTCAGATAACTTAAGATATTTTTGATAAAATCAAATGGCTCAGTGAGGCCTCTATTGCCAGCAATGTCACTGAACCTCTCAAGATCCAGAAAGGTACTAAAAACATGTTTAAAACCGTTCATGTGAGTACAGTGGTTCTACCTTAATATTATAAAGCTACGAGAATACTTTTTGTGCATCAAAAAAAACTAAATAATGACTTTTCAACAATATCTAGTGATGGGCGATTTCAAAACACTGCTTCGAAGCTTTACAAATCTTTTGTTTCAGAACAGTGATTCAGAGCACCAACCTGGCTTCTCTCGAGACTTTCCTGCTTCAGAGCAGTCATAGTTAATGATATGCTAAAGCCTGCCGGCATGTTGTTGTGATTGGTTACAAGGTTGTCTGTGACGTCACAAACACCCACGATTTCAAACCGCGGGTTTTAGACTGTCTTTGGTTTATTGCAGTTTCAAACAAAAGTCACGTGATTTCAGTAGTGATTTTCAGAGGCTTTGTTTACGTGATCCGAACCACTGATTCGAAACAAAAGATTCGTAAAGCTTCAAAGCAGTGTTTTGAAATCGGCCGTTACTAGATATTGTTGAAAAGTCGTTATTTTGTGTTGTTTTTTTTGTTGTTGTTTTTTTTGGCACACAAAAAGTATTCTCGTCGCTTTATAATATTAAGCTTGAACCACTGTGCTCATGAACTGTAAAAACGTAAAAAATAAATGCTTATTGTAAAGACTAAACCGTCAATCTAATTTTTAAGGATGTAGCAACATAATTGGACATAATTAAGCATGACAGGGAGGCATTACAAATAATAGGTGGAAGAAGGAAATGTCAAAGTGTTTCCTGGTATTTCTTGGCTGTAGTGTTTTAGGAATGGAAGCTGAAGGTGGGCCTGGCTTAGTTTCACTCCACCTGAATGTGGAACAATCACTCCAGCTCCTTGCAGGCCTCTTTAAGCCTAGCAAAACTGTCTGTGTCTTACTTGGGGGAATATAAATGGGTCCCTGGGCAGTTTGTCCCCATGATTGATATTCATGTTGACATGAAAATGAATTAGTCCTACATGAGCACACTTACGTTTTGGCAGGATGCCTAAGCAATTGGTTAAAAAGTCAAGGAGAGAGTCAGGTTTTTGACTGTCAGCATAAAGCATGTCCAGTTTGCAGTTTATTCTGACATTTTTTGCGGGACATATGAAGTCACCACCAACTATAGTTTGTTTTGAGTTTGGGGCATTTTTGTGAAACTCTTTAGTAACTTTTAAACATTTGCAACCACTAACCTGGCAATCTTAGACCAAACCAATCGGACAATTCTCAGCAGCAATCATTTTATCAAACTGATACTCCATAAATATGACTATGTTTCCTGGTGGACTGGTGCATTCTGCCTTTTGGACATTATGTTAGGCCTGTCAGATGGATTTTTATAAATTATGTCATTTTTATGCATCCGACAGCCAGCAAACAGATCGTGGGTGATTTGTGGGTGTGTCGTTTAAGGCTAAGTCTTAGGATTTTGAAAGATAGAGGGCTTGTTGATCATTTTAATCTGAGCTGTGTGCAGCAACAAATGCATTATAAGCATTAAGTGTGACCTATAAAACAAGATAAAAATGTACAAGTGGAAGGCTGAGGCATAAACAGAAGAGAACTTTAGGAAACTCAAGTAGGATTGCTCATGCTGCTTAAATCAAAAGCATTCCCTCCTCATCTGTGCTGGCTCTCCTAGAGGTTTCTTTGTGAGGTGCGCCTTGTGTATACCTCATGTTTTATTCACAGTCTGAGACATGACTGGGGCTTTGAAGAGTGTTGAAACCATTCGGCATATACATCCCTACCTCCATTTGCACTACATAATAGCTGCGGGCAGAAATCGCCCCCTCAGCATCTAGTATCAGCCTCTGTTACCCAAATTCTGAGTTTTAGTCTGTTATAGTTAACCAAGGGAAATGGTGAAACTGAAAGCACTTTCTAGGCCGTTACATAGAAGTTAGAAAAATGCCCCGAGAAGCATGTGTATGTCACAATGTAGAGTGTGGCTTACGTAAAGTATCAGTCATCTTTTAATGGGCTCTATTAATTCTGTGGTACAGTATATCTGTCCTCGATCTGGAATGTGTGCTTGATTGTTGTCTCCAACTCTTTCAACTGCATGTTTGTCTTTGTCGTTTGGAAGCGCAAAGATGTGGATATAGAGTACTTTTGAAGTCTGCACATTGACATTTTTNAAAAAAAAAAATAAAAAAATAATAATAATAAAAAAGAAAGATATACAGTGGGTACGGAAAGTATTCAGACCCCCTTAAATTTTTCACTCTTTGTTATATTGCAGCCATTTGCTAAAATCATTTAAGTTCATGTTTTTTCCTCATTAATGTACACACAGCACCCCATATTGACAGAAAAACACAGAATTGTTGACATTTTTGCAGATTTATTAAAAAAGAAAAACTGAAATATCACATGGTCCTAAGTATTCAGACCCTTTGCTGTGACACTCATATATTTAACTCAGGTGCTGTCCATTTCTTCTGATCATCCTTGAGATGGTTCTACACCTTCATTTGAGTCCAGCTGTGTTTGATTATACTGATTGGACTTGATTAGGAAAGCCACACACCTGTCTATATAAGACCTTACAGCTCACAGTGCATGTCAGAGCAAATGAGAATCATGAGGTCAAAGGAACTGCCTGAAGAGCTCAGAGACAGAATTGTGGCAAGGCACAGATCTGGCCAAGGTTACAAAAAAATTTCTGCTGCACTTAAGGTTCCTAAGAGCACAGTGGCCTCCATAATCCTTAAATGGAAGACGTTTGGGACGACCAGAACCCTTCCTAGAGCTGGCCGTCCGGCCAAACTGAGCTATCGGGGGAGAAGAGCCTTGGTGAGAGAGGTAAAGAAGAACCCAAAGATCACTGTGGCTGAGCTCCAGAGATGCAGTCGGGAGATGGGAGAAAGTTGTAGAAAGTCAACCATCACTGCAGCCCTCCACCAGTCGGGGCTTTATGGCAGAGTGGCCCGACGGAAGCCTCTCCTCAGTGCAAGACACATGAAAGCCCGCATGGAGTTTGCTAAAAAACACCTGAAGGACTCCAAGATGGTGAGAAATAAGATTCTCTGGTCTGATGAGACCAAGATAGAACTTTTTGGCCTTAATTCTAAGCGGTATGTGTGGAGAAAACCAGGCACTGCTCATCACCTGTCCAATACAGTCCC
This sequence comes from Anabarilius grahami, assembly GCA_003731715.1. NCBI lineage: Eukaryota > Metazoa > Chordata > Actinopteri > Cypriniformes > Xenocyprididae > Anabarilius > Anabarilius grahami. The sequence goes on along the minus strand of RJVU01075616.1, from coordinate 1,423,731 downwards.
AACAGTGAAGCATGGTGGTGGCAGCATCATGCTGTGGGGGTGTTTTTCAGCTGCAGGGACAGGACGACTGGTTGCAATCGAGGGAAAGATGAATGCGGCCAAGTACAGGGATATCCTGGACGAAAACCTTCTCCAGAGTGCTCAGGACCTCAGACTGGGCCGAAGGTTTACCTTCCAACAAGACAATGACCCTAAGCACACAGCTAAAATAACGAAGGAGTGGCTTCACAACAACTCCGTGACTGTTCTTGAATGGCCCAGCCAGAGCCCTGACTTAAACCCAATTGAGCATCTCTGGAGAGACCTAAAAATGGCTGTCCACCAACGTTTACCATCCAACCTGACAGAACTGGAGAGGATCTGCAAGGAGGAATGGCAGAGGATCCCCAAATCCAGGTGTGAAAAACTTGTTGCATCTTTCCCAAAAAGACTCATGGCTGTATTAGATCAAAAGGGTGCTTCTACTAAATACTAAGCAAAGGGTCTGAATACTTAAGACCATGTGATATTTCAGTTTTTCTTTTTTAATAAATCTGCAAAAATGTCAATAATTCTGTTTTTCTGTCAATATGGGGTGCTGTGTGTACATTAATGAGGGAAAAAAATTAACTTAAATGATTTTAGCAAATGGCTGCAATATAACAAAGAGTGAAAAATTTAAGGGGGTCTGAATACTTTCCGTACCCACTGTATATGTATATATATATATATGGCTCAAAATCTGCAAAGGGGTAAGGAATGTAGCAAATCATGTAACAAATCTGCAAAGGGGTAAAGAATATAACAAATCATGTAAAAATTTATCATCTTTTATTGGAAAACATTTTAACAAACTTTGACAATTTCCTTAATCTTTTAAACAACAGAGAAGATAGTGATCAAACTACAACAGTTCCTGAATCTTAGTTCAGTTCCCTGATTATTCCGATTTAATTTCAGCAAACAAATTTATACTCATGTGCGTTATGTTATGCACATTATTGTCTCTTTCAGACAGCATGTTGAAGCTGTTCAAGCTGCCTTTTTCTCCCTCTTCTCGGAAAGAGATGATGCATTCAAAAGTGTGGATTTTCCAGGAAATGCATGTACTCGCTTCCTCTGCTTCTCGTAAATACAGCAGTGTATTGTGCACATTATTTTTTGACAGACATTGATGTTGTGAAATTCAAATGATGTGATTTTAAAAATGTGCTGGAGATGTCCGAAATGTTTTTTGTGTAGTTCATTATACATTTTTTTTACCTAATGAAATTATAAAACTTGCTATAAAAAGTTTATTTCTTGGCTTAAATAAATTACGTTGTAAAATTTTACATTCAGCTGTCGCAAATTCGTTGACTTTTGAAAATCAAGTGACTTTTAAATTAGACTAATTTTGAATTAGTCTTAGATGACTTTTAAATGTTCAAATACTTGTGGGGCCACAAATAATATTCCTGTAGCAATGCAGAGACGGGGAAAGTTGTGTTGACTTTTTCTTTGCACCAGCCAATGGTTGTGAATTGAAAGACACATTAATGCTTAGTGTGATTTCCCCAGCACAGAGAAAGCACTCAGTGCACGCCGATGTCTGTCAGGTTTTTCTTGCCTGACTAAATAGAACAGAGCAGAAAAAAGAGGTGAAGCGTTAGAGGGGGTGGTTCACTATATCTTTCGACAAGTCTTCTGCTCTGTTGAACTCACCTGAAATTCAACCCTTGTGGGAAACTGCATCCTCAGGTGTGTATGCAAGGGCCCTGAGTGGATGATAAAATCTGTGACTCTTTGCTGCAAAAACAATAACCCACAAAAACCCCCAACCCACAATTTATGGCTTTGTGAATGTTCAGTCCCAGATACAGTATGTGGGAGTTGCATAAATGACCGATATGACTCAAATATCCACACTCCCCTGTGATATCAGTTACCCTTTCACTGTCCATCATTACATAATTTCACTGTACACTGTACAACATTAGATTAACCACATTATCAAGGTTTTCCTGTACTCCAACCATTAGCATTTGCTATTAATGAAAAACTGATAAACACTGAAAGGCTAGTTCATCCTGTTTCACAGACATACTTTTTGAATTTAACAGTTTTTTCACACACAACAAAGCAAATTGCTTGCAGTTTTTTTAAATAAAAGATCACAAAACATAGTGTTAACATAATAATTAGGGATGCACTGGTAATAAAATTCTGACTGATACCAATAAGATCATAATTATTATTATTAATGTTATTGTGGTGAACTGATAAATTACCAGTATTGAAAATCTATATTATATTGTCTAAAATAAATATAAAAATGTACATTATAAGACAATTATTAATTTTGTGACCAGCTAAAGATTACATTTATCTGGGTTATTACATTAATCAATGCAAGTACACTATATAACAACAAAGGTACTATAATCATAAAAATAGGTGAAAAAAGGAGTGTGCACAAATACACAATATCAATACTTGTATTCGTACATGCCTAAAAACTCTAAACCCCCCTGCCCATTCTAAAAAGAGCATTTATTGAAAACCAACTGCAAAAACATTCCACTGCTAAATCATCTCTTCACTGTCCACATTTACTCATCAGTATGCCTTTTGGGTGATCAGAAACTGTGGAGAAGAAATAAGGATAAAGATCAATGTTATTATTACTAACAACAGAAGAAACTGACGATTAAATGTGAGAAAGATTGTCAAACATGATACTGTTCCTTCCTGTGTGTAGCACCTACCGCTCTGCATATCCTGCAGATCCCTGATAATTTCAATCTGATCTGAACAGTTTGTGTGGCACATTTCAGTGTGAATTGTTTTGTAATGTCAAAATGTAATGTAGGCTTTGTGAAGATGCTTTAATTGAAGTATGGAGCAGTTAAAAACCACAGTGGACCCTCAGCTAATGTGTGAACGGGGCATTTCTTATGGACCTAATTTTTAATGGACCTTTTTAATTCCAAGGGCCAGCCAGAGAGAGGACGGTCATAAATTAAACTAAAATATGATTAACCCTATATGGGTTAGTATAAAAATAAAGGCTTATGTACTGAGAGTGTTTGAGACAAACTTTACTCTGAAATTTCCCAAATTATAAGTGACAAAAGATTAGAGGTCGACCGATATTGGATTTTACCGATAATGATAACTAGGTTGGACCACACTACTGATAACCAATTAGTCTTTTTTAAAATGGATACTGCATTAAAACAAACATAAAATAGTGCTGAACTTTAATACAAAAAAAAAAAACAGTACTAAACCATGAATATGTACTGTACTTTTTAAATATAAATATTATTATATTACTTACCTTGATCATTCATGTTAGTTCATAGTGCATTAACTAATGTTACAGTTTTAAAGGGGTGGTTCAGTGGTTTTTTCTAGGCTTGATTGTGTTTTTGGGGCACAGTTTAACGTCTTAATGCTTCGTTTTTTTGAAAACGCTCTATTTTTCATATATTTTACCTTTATTCTACACCTCTGTTTCCACTGTCATATGAACAGCTCGTTTTACTTCCTGGTTCTATGAAGCCACTCCCTCCGAAATACGCAATGTGTTCAGGTTGGTTAGAAGTTGGTATCGTGATTCGCTGAAGCGTCCGGAAACGCCGCGCCCCTTACCATTTGTAGTTAGTGCTTCAGTGGAAATGTAAATAATAGCGTCTATATTGCTGTATCAAATTGAGCCTGAATCAGACCCAGATGAAGAGGGTCAAGCAGAACCTCTGCAATCGCGGCTTTTAAAGGACGTTTATGAATGGTATTTCATTTTTTTTTACTTGTGTCAAAGTGTTTAGATGCTGTCACTGCTGTTTGTTAGCTTTCAATATACAGTTTTATCCTGATTAAAGCTTTACTGTAGCCAAATACATGACTGAGTAGTCGCATTTTTGTAAAGGTAGCGTTTAATTTATAGCATGAACAACTGTTTGTCTTTAAACATAGACGTTTGTTGGAGAAGTAACAGTTATGCACTAGAATTTAGCTAACTGGCTAGCAAAGCAAAAACGAGTTGCTCTTTGTATATCCTTGATGCAACCAAAAATAGCAACAGAACTATACGTTTAAAAGAGATAAACACAATAAAATGTACTTACAGTTTGAAGCCAATAAACAGCAGCTTCTGCTTTTAAAGTGGGAACTGCTTCTTCTTTCAGTAAAAGCCTTTGTGCAAATCCAGCATTAAACTCGTGTAGATTCTGGAAGCTGTCTTCCACGCCGCTTCCAGTGTAGAAAATATCACAGATTATAATGGGTTCTATTATCTTTTGGCGCGTTGCGTCACGCCGCTCGTGTCCGGTGTACACAACTCTTCCGCTTTCATTATGCTGCGCCACATGGCCTCGCCCACTTTGTTGCGTGTTCCCGGGGGCGTGTTTTGCAGGGTTTATGATGTCACCAACCCGGGAAGAAGCTCGTTGTAGTCCAAACCGGTCGTTTTTGTAGGCATTAAACTGCCATAACTTTAAAAGACAATATCTCCGTTTGCATTGAACTTTCAGTGCTGTAACTTTGCAGATACTGTTTATGCTCAAGCAGCAACATTACACACTAACTAAAGTTAATAAAGTGAAATCGCATTGAACCACCCCTTTAAAAATGTTTTAGTAAATGTTGAAATTAACAATGAATAATAATTTTATTAACCTTAGTTAATGTTACTAATGGACTCTTATTCAGTTACCATTTCATGTAAATCCAAACAGCCATGCTTAAAGATGGTCATCTTTAAATATCTACACAAGGCCATAGCATTGAAATTAGACACATGTATATTGTATCTATTTTCTCACACTTTATTTGCAAGATGAATATCTAATGAAAATAACAAAATATGTATTACAGTGACAGTAAAAAAGAACTGAAATCGACTGCGTTTCTGATTTGTTAATGTTTCTGTCACCTGCATGAACATATCAGTTTGCTTTCTCACGCCAATAGCTTTAAAGGATTTGTTCAGTTTAAAATGAAAAATTACCCCATGATTTACTCACCCTCAAGCCATCCTAGATGTATATGACTTTCTTCTTTCAGACAAAAAGAGTTCTATTAATAATCACCCTGATGCTCCTAAGCTTTATAATGGCAGTGCATGGAAACCACCTGTAACTCAAAAAAGTGCAGTTTTGCTGTTAATCTGCAAAACCGATCAATCGGTCGACCTCTACAATAGATGTCTCGGGCATAGAAGTGTGATTTGATTTGTAAAATTTTAAACACACCCCACTTTTCTCAGGGGTCACCATCCAGCCCAGGAAATGAGAAAGTGGGCTCCTGATGTCAGTGTTGAAACCTTGGGTGGAATGCCGGGTCACATCAGAGGCTCTCTGGGTAGATCAGAGATCAGGCCTGTTTACATTTCAACTCAGGATATTTCTATCAGCCTGGCCAAACTGCTCCACGTTCCCAGGCTCCTCGCTCACAGCCCTGAAAAGGAGCACAAGCCCTCACTATTTCTCCTTTCCCTCCACGCTCTTGCCCCTCCCTCATGCTTCTCTTTCTCCCCCTTTCTGCCTCCAGGGTCATAGTCAAAGTACAACATCAGCAGAGAGTGGGTGGCGAAAAAACCCTATTCCAAATATTATGTATATTGTAGCTACTTTATCTGTTGCTTGCACAAGATAGTTCAAAAATCTTGATTTGGATTTTTCTGCGCATTAAATAAGTACATTAAAAATCAAGTGCTTTTCTACTGTTTCTGGAGTCGAATTGAAAAGGAGTACTTGATACTTTTACTGCAGTAATATTTTAATAGAGTACTTTTACTCAAGTACTTGATTTGTGCACTTTGTCCACCACTGCATAAAACGCATTACCATTCTGACACATAGACTTGTAGACGACCCTGTATAATTCGCTCTCAATCAGTTTCTGGTTCAAACATATATGGCTTAATTAAACCAATATTTCCACGTTTACTACAATTGACCAAGTGGATCAGGTAGTCAGACCTGGTGTGAGTGAGTGGAGGTGGAGACTAATTTGCATATTAGTTACATTCAAACCATTTTAAGGCATTAAGAAATTGTTTAAATCTGTAATTTTGATTATAAAAGATGAGTGTTAAGAGATAAAATTATTGACTGCAGGGAGACTTTACATAATGTACTCACTTTAATGTTGTTCTTTCTTCCATGGAACACAAAAGATGTTTGGCAAAATGTCCAAGCAATGAAAGTGGATGGGAAGCAGTGGCTCTCAAGCTCCAAAAAGGACAAAAAAGCACCATAAATCATATCTGAAAAGGTCCTTCTGCAATTGCATGATGTAATTTTCAAAAATATGCAGACCTGCCCAGAGAACTTGCCCAGAGAGGTAACTTCAAGGTCGTCTTTGTCTTTTCTGAAGTTTATGCACTGTAACCTGAGAATAACCTTTTGACAAATTGCAACGTTAATTTTTGTTAATTTAACTTCTTAACAGTTGACTGTTGCCAAATACCTTTATTTGTTCTGTTTGTTGCATCTAGTTTATTTATTTTGTTATTTTTTAAATATCTCACTTTGTTGATCCTGTCTAAGCTCAGATTTTTTTCTTTAAGCATCTACACATTGTGTCTCATATTCACAGAAGCCTAAAATATGAAATGTGGCACTGACAGCATTTTCTCAGTCTCTTGAGAATGACATGCTGACTAAAGAATGCTCAATGTTGCATTTTTGACACTGCTTTGGCACTCATCTCTGCTGATATCCTCTTGATACATTGTGGGAAGAAATTATAGAATTAATTTCAGAGATATTACAAGAAAATTGTGATCACATGGAGTCAAACCAGTGTGTGGCTTTCCAAACTTGCCATGTTTAGAAAAATTTGTTGTGAACCATGTAACTTTCCATCTATTTGACATACAGCTCAGCTCTAACATGACATGTATGCCAAGTTTGTGAGCTCTGTATGGTTTCATTAGTGGTGTTTACTATCACTACTTCTATTGCACATGATTAGGATTTGGGATTTGAGTAAACTACTAACCCTAAAGTAGAAGCTTTCTCATGTAATCCATCCTGTTGCTGTCTGGCAAACGTGAACAATTTTCTAGCAATCGGACCAGAAAACCCTAGCAAATGCATTGCAACACATTATAAACCACACCGAACTCCATGTAGCAACATTCTGGCAACCACCTAGATTTTTGAATGGATAAGCACCACTCACATTTGCTTCAGAAAAAAAAAATATATATATTCTCACTTATATCTCATATGTTATTGCATAATTCAATTAATTAGCATTGCAGATTAAAATACTGATGCAGAATCATATACAATAATTGAATTCATTGACCATGATTCATTGTCCAAGTCTGATATTTGAAATGATTTCAAATAAAGGATCAGATGACTGCATAACTGTAAAAGTCATAGCACAACCTATTTCCTTCCTTCAAACCACATTAATCAGAGCACATTTAACATCCCTTGCCACAGAGCCAAAACAGAACGTCCTAATATTTAAAAATGAGGATAAAAAAATAAAAATAAAATAGTTAGGGTTAGGGAAATGAAATAATGTGATGAATCTCACAGAAAAAAGAAGAAGAAAAAAAATATACATGTTTTACTAAAATACAGTAAAATTGCTCTAGAACATTGTTTTTTGTTTAAATAAGCATAAATTAAATTAAATTAATTTTCATTTTTCAGTTGCATAAAGAAAAACTTGTGACCATATTTTCATGGCAATTAAGCACATATGCCCTTTCTTTCTTTCTTTCTTTCTTTCTTTCTTTCTTTCTTTCTTTCTTTCTTTCTTTCTTTCTTTCTTTCTTTCTTTCTTTCTTTCTTTTCTTTCTTTCTTTCTTTCTTTCTTAATAAATTGTCTCATTATATTCTTATTACTGTAATAATTTAAAATTGGTAAAATTATTATTATTATCATTATTATTATTATTTTTTACTATATTACAGTAAAATATTTCAAGAAATAGAGCTGGAGAGTGTGCAGACCCAGGACTTGCACCTGGATGGCTGTGTGTTTGTGTTGTGAGGTGACAGTCTTGGCTCCTGCCAGAGCTGATCCCTGGCGCCTGGTGCCCTCAGCCTCCCTCTCACAGACACAGACCCTCTGCTGTTTTACTGCAGCCCCTCACTGGAGGTCAGCTGAGGAAAGCACCTGGCTGCTGTCTTTTTCATTGCTCGTCTCCACCTCTGCAGACTTAAGCAAACACTCCTTGTCTGTAATGCCACAACCTCCCATTATACAGATAAAAGTAGTTCATTGTTGATATCAAATGATGTATACCATAGTACTGGTGATTACCATATTCATAAATAATGGTTTTTAAATGGCAATATAAGGTTCTTCAAAGTATACGATGGTATTAGTAAGGTTAAGTCTGATACTTTTCCCCAAACTAATTCTTTTAGACAGTTTGTTTCAATTAACCTCTTCAAAATAAAATAAAAAAATGGTTCACCAGTTCTTTTACATAATCACACAATGACATCATATATACACATTGCTATTATTAAAGCACATAAAAATGACTCTAAAGGGTGACATTGAATCTCTGAAACATCCTTCAGTTGTGATGTTATATGTATCATTTGATGAAAATGATGCATGTACTGTAAAGTTAATAAACTAGTCATAATTGACTTAACTTTTTACATGAACCATGAGAAACCATTCAAAAAAATCATTCAAGTCAACTTCTCAGTTTACGCATACTCGTATCCGCAGCTTATCGGTTCTTTACAGACATTTCCAAACTGTTTTCTCAGTTCAGTGTAATGGTGACTCGAGAACTGTTGTAACCATTAAAGGTGCAGTATGTAATATTAGCCAGGTTTCCATCTAAGGATTTTTTTTTTTCCTGTGAAAAAAGGTAAAGCGCTTCAAAATGTTTAGCGATATAGCTGATGGAAATGCCATTTGTCGATAAAAATTCTTAAATGTCGACAATCTTTTTCCGTTTAACTTTACTGCATAAATTCTATCTCGATACTTCAAATGTCACAAAAATTGGTTTGGAAATACTTTTTGTCAAGAAAAAGGGCTTTAACGCAAATAAATGTAGTGTCACATGACAAAATTAGCCTATACATGCAGCATCCACCTTCGTGGTGTTGCTCCCATTAAAGGTGCATCACAAGGATGAGGAAAATAGTGTCTTGAATATCTCTGCAGCTTGACAAAAATAAGCGGGGTGTCTGTCAAATTAAGGAAGACTGTTGGGAGTTTTCAATGCTGACAAAAAGAAAGGTAAAATAAAATACAGAAATGTTACTTTTGTATCTGAATAAGTAAAAGGACTGTCATAAAATCATGAGTCTGTTTCGATTTCATGATCAGAAGCGGTTATAGGCTACATGAAAAATGAAAATTACAAACTTGACACTTGTAAATTAAATAATTTTATAAGTGCAATTTATTCATATAGAATTTTTATCTCAAATAAATTAGGAAAAATAAAGTGTTTGACTCCAATAGCTCTAATAGAATTTTAGAAATGTTACGTGATTAAAGGTGCCCTCGAATGAAAAATTAAATTGACCTTGGCATAGTTAAATAACAAGAGTTCAGTACATGGAAATGACATACAGTGAGTCTCAAACTCCATTGTTTCCTCCTTCTTATGTAAATCTCATTTGTTTAAAAGACCTCCGAAGAACAGGCGAATCTCAACATAACACCGACTGTTACGTAACAGTCGGGGTGTACGCCCCCAATATTTGCATATGCCAGCCCATGTTCCCAACATTATGAAAGGCATTAGACAAGGGCAGAACGTCTGGATGTGCACAGCCGAATTATCAGACTAGGTAAGCAAACAAGAACAATAGCGAAAAATGGCAGATGGAGCAATAATAACTGACATGATATCATGATATTTTTAGTGATATTTGTAAACTGTCTTTCTAAATGTTTCGTTAGCATGTTGCTAATGTACTGTTAAATGTGGTTAAAGTTACCATCGTTTCTTACTGTATTCACAGAGACAAGAGCCGTCGCTATTTTCATTTTTAAACACTTGCAGTCTGTATAATGCATAAACACAACTTCATTCTTTATAAATCTCTCCAACAGTGTAGCATTAGCCGTTAGCCACGGAGCACAGCCTCAAATTCATTCAGAATCAGATGTAAACAATATAACAGTATACAATACTCACATAATCCGACGCATGCATGAAGAACACTTTGTAAAGATCCATTTGAGGGTTATATTAGCTGTGTAAACTTTGTTTAGGCGCTGTTTAAGGCAAGCGCGAGCTCCGTGGGCGGAGAGCACGCGATTTAAAGGGGCCGCACAGAATAAATCGGCGTGTTTATAATGATGCCCCAAAATAGGCAGTTAAAAAAATTTATTAAAAAAAATCTATGGGGTATTTTGAGCTGAAACTTCATAGACACATTCAGGGGACACCTTAGACTTATATTACATCTTTTAAAAACATGTTCTAGGGGACCTTTAAGCCTCAATTTTTCTAATGCAGACCATTACAAAAAAAGTTAAATACACAAATAAAATGTTTTAGGTCACAGCTGCATCTCTCTGAAGAAGAAAAAAAAAAAATCAACAGTGATTTGATGTTTTTGATCGGTTTGATGTTATTGAACTCTGAAACCAGAGAAAGAATAACTCTTTTGATTTGAATGATCTTTTGCTTTGAATGCGTTCCTGGCCGCGTCAAACCGCGACTGGCTTGACTGCATGTTCAAGGCGTTAAAGATTGTTGCAATAAGCAAAGACTGAATATTTCACTGCAGTCATTTTATGGATAAAGGACAAATGAGCTGCTCTGTTTCCAAACCTGTGCTTCGTCAAATAAAGGCAGTAAAGGCCTGCCAGACGAGCTGCTCAACTTCGCCGCCGTCTTCTTATATTTCCTATTTAATAATTATATGTGAAAATAAGCAGTACTGGCGAATTTCAATTATCTCATTACTCTGTACATATTACAAATATTTGGAATGCGAAAGTATTGTCGATAAAACATCGCAAAAACTGGATGGAAACTATGCTATTGACAGTTAGCGGTTGAAATGGTATATTTCAGTATATTGGAGAGCTTTGCTTTCCTTGCCCCTCCTCCGATAAATTGACGAGGACATGCAACAGGAGTCAGCAGAAGAATACTGCTGCTGCAAAAATAGCGTACATTACCCATAGCAGATCTATACAGGTGGAACTGGGGAAGGTGGAGGGTTTTAAACAAACTCTGAATGCGCGCTGCAAACTGCTATAGTGAATGCTAACCATCCATTTAAAGGTGCTAAATAGGATGTTTTGTTTTATAAATTTTTGCAATATTACTTGAAACTGTCTTTACTAACTGATAAAAGACTATTTATTAGGTGCACTGAAAGGAATAATATTAATATACATCATCTGTGCACGAGGTAGGGCCTTAAAAACATCAGCCAATCGTTTACGCGATCATCGCGTAAACGATTGGCCCTCTGGCTTGTCAATCACTGCCATTACGTTCCTTGTGAGAGACGCGCGGCTGCGCGCTCCAGTAACTTTCCACACTCTACAGGCGCCACATGCAATGTTTTTGTCAGGAGACAGGAGTAACAACTGCAGATTATGAGTTAACTGCGGTGAGTCCGACATAATGAATCCACTAAGTGTGTGCGCGGCTTTAAGTCGCGCACACACTTAACGATTGTAAGGCCGATTATGAATGTAAATTGATACTTATGACTGATCGCGCTCAAACGCGTCCAGTCAGAGCCAGTTGCGTTCAGTCTGCTATTACAGTCGGTGTTCAAATTCCATGTGAAAGTATATAAATCTACTTCAGGAGCAGGAAACAATCGCTGTATGTTGAGCACAGTCTTAGAATGTTTTAGCTAGTCGTTAAATGTGTGCCCGGCTTAATAACACAGCGAATGCCGGTGGTAAACACTCGTGTTCCAATACTCGTGCACGAGTTTTGGGAGGCGTTCCCTCGAAAAGAGCTGTGAAGGAGGGGGGTAGTTCTTACGCATGCGCTCATTTAAAAAAATCAGTCGACAAAAAGATCCTCTGTACCACCTTTAAATGTTGAGCAGCAGCTCATTGGCTGCAGATGCGACACAAACCAACCAGCTTGTGCCAAGTAGTTAACGCTGTGAATATCATCAGCTTGCGTTAAGGACCCATCAGCCTGCACCATCTAGAGTATTATGGCAGAACTAGGTTTTTATAAACTGGAGCGCTGAATGAGTTGGTAAAAACCAGCATCATAGGATCATATCATTGCTGGTGGGAAGAAACCGTGTATCTCCATATTTTGTCTTTTTTTTTTAAAAAATTTTAATCATTACTATTGGTCACCCTTTACATCTGTCTGTCTGTTTTGCAAAAATGTAACTTATGAAAAGCATTAAAAAGAGCTTGTGACTAAATCTTGTAAGTCCATCCACTGTCAGTCAAACCTCAAAACTCGCCTCTATCATGAATGAAGCAGTTTGCATGCAGTTTGCACCATCTCTGTTGTTTGCAATACAAAGGTAAATTAAGAATTGGTTCTATGAATAAGCACAGAATTTGCTATTTTTTATTTTTTCCAAACCGAAAAGGTAAGTGGACGAGGAGCACAGACAGTTTCAAGAAAGATGGACATTGCAGTATTTTTTCGTGGAGTTTAATGGAAACGCTACCTGTCTGATATGCAAAGAAAAAGTCGCCATTCACATATTGCGTCACATAAGCGGCCACTTTCTCCTTCGTTCCAAAGCGCTTTTGTTCCCATGGCGTCTGTCGTTGCTATGCAACCATGAACTGCACTCTCCACGATGACGAAGTTTCAGCAAAAGAAAAAATTATTTCTAGTCCTTGCATTAGCTCTACTACTAGGTATATTTATGGAGATGAGAAATAAAACCCGCCCTGTACAGCTATGATCAGCTGTTTGGCTGAGCTTTCGATGTTGTTAAGGAAAGGCCGAAGCTCATCGGTTGGTCCTTGTCACATGACCTGCGTTGCGCTTGCGGCATTCTGAAAAGTTGAGATGTTTTCATCTCGCCGCGACCACGTCACTTCTATTATGAGCGCGCTTGCCTAAATTACAGTAAAAACACTCACGCAAGTCGCGAGCATTGATTTAAACCACCGAAACGCGTCCGATGCTACCAATAAACGTTACATATGCTCAAACGGCATCTTGGACAAATGTGGCTCAGCTGTGTGAGCAGAAGCGCTGCCAGGTGTCTGGCAAGAAATAAAATAGTGTACAAATGTATTCAGGGATTGCATTTGTTCAGTACAGTGTTGTTCAGTGCAAGATTTTGATGTTATTTAAGCTAAAATAAAGTAAGGGAAAAGATTTGCACTAACTGTTAAAAACTAATACTGTATGTAACAATGATAGAGACACTGTTGTTTACATTTTTTGTTAAGTATGGCAAAAATATTTTAATAATGAAATTTAAAGTAAATGAGAAATAATGCAAAGGAAAGTCAATTTTCACAAATTTTGCGCTTTCTTGTGCTCGAATGTTAAAATGGCCCTCCAATGAGGTGTCAATCACAACAACGGCCCCCAGCCAATTTGAGTTTGAGACCCCTGTTCTAAACCAGTTCAGATAGTTCAGTGTGTGATTTAGTGAGCTGGTTCATCCAGTTCACTAAAAAGAACTGGTTCAAAAGAACGATTTGTTTGCAAATTCACTATTTCCACCCTTACAAAAAAGTACTATTATGGTACCATGGTACAATTATTGGCAGAACATGTTAAAACTAATATATGTTGAGACGTGCCACGTTACTAAAATTCTGTTACCACGGTTATTACCATGGCACCATGTCCAAAAAAAAGTATTTTTTCGAAGCGTGTCCAAAACAGCATGAAATTATATATTTTTAATACAATATATAATTTACTGTTTTTGTAAAGGATATGTTTGTACTTTTTAAAATACTAACAAAAAAGTACAATGGGGTTCCTCAAAGTTCCTTATAAATACCTTAGTGTTATATGACTTAACCATGGTACCACTACATACAATTTTTGTAAGGCTGTAGTCTTGCCCTATACTTTCCCATCCAGCTCTGATCACTCTGTATTTATAACCTGTCCAGGTACATTGTGTTTGAGTCTCTGTTCGTGCTGTTCTGAGATCAGCAGCAGAAGTGTGTGTACACCGTGATAAACGAGTGTGTTCTGCCCAGGGCCCCTTTGGCTGGAGCACCGTGTCAGTTTGACTTGTTGACTCATCAAAAAGAAGAACTTGTTCTATCTAGTATCTGTCAGGCCTCTTAAATGTCTGAGGAAGCCGTACAAAGAGTCTGGGAGACTCACGGCGTCTGCACACGCTCTCCGTGAAGCTCAGCTAAATGAATCATAAAGCTTGTTAAAGTTTCAAACTCCTGTATCCGCTATCCGCACGGTAAATAACTGCAATGTTACATTCCGCTCATAGCTATTGTACTGACTGTGTGTGTGTGTGTCTCCGAACGAGAGAATCGAGTGAAAAGGGAACATTCCTCTCTCACTCCCACTCTCTCGTCCTCCCCCGTAGCTTGCCGCTGCCACCCCACCCCCTGCTTCCTTCCTGTTCTTATTTTAGCATCTATTGGATGTTTTTCCCACATCCGGCAACAAAGAGAAGCTTGTGCCATATACCAACAGCATGTTCATGCATGGCAAGCATTCAAGGGCACGATCAAATATTTTCATAAATTTGCTGAAGGTTCCTTTACTCTGTCTGTATGTCTCTCGCTCTCTTTCTCTCTCACACTCTCTGCATATGATTGGATCATTTCTGTATACATGAGCCTGGAAGGGAAAGTGATTTTACTATAAAATGGTGTTATTTATAATATCTTTTATGACAATTTTATATTGCATTTCATATGCGAAAAATTAAGCACTTTTTCTATGGTACTTAGCATTTATGAAATGTATTGCTCTGATGAAAATCCTTTATTATGGAATTTATGTAGGGGGTTTGATTATTGTTAATTTGCATTTAATTTCATTTTATAATTAGTCACACAAGCACATTAAATTGACACAATTATGATTTTGTGTGTGTGTGTGTGTTTATGTATATATATATATATTTTTTTTTTTAGGGCTGTCAATGTTAATGTATGTGATTAATCCAAATTCCTAAATGTGTTAAAATAATTTAACGCAAATAAATTAATTTGCGCCATTAACATAATTTACGTCATGCAGTTACATGATCTTGTCAGACCATGCTTGTCACATCAGAGATGGCAGAGAGAACAGGGACTCGCAGCCAGTTTTCAGTGAATTATCCATTTCAGTGTCTGTTTAGCTTTAAAACACATCATATTCTGTTATTGTTTCTGAAGAGTGCGAGCAAACTCTTCGTTGTTGCACTGTACTCAAACTGTACTGAATTTTGAAAAGTTTTCTATATTTTTTTTTTCATGGGTGCTTTGGTGTGCATAAATTTATAAATTATATGGACTCCTTATTATTTGGTAATTTGATGTCCTTTTTGAGTGTCCAAGTGTCCTTTTTTTATTTTGAAAGACACCTAAATCTGCCTTGAAAAAAACTTGCAGAAAATATAGTTTTGTGAGAATCACCCTTCAATTTGATCATTTACTTTGTTGGATATAGCAAATGATGACAAAACAAACTTAATAAACTATATATTAGGGGTGCAACTGTTCAAATTGCTCATGGTTCGGTTCGTATCACGGTTTTAACTCATGTAATTCGCGGATCAATTGCAAGTTTAAACGCAATAAAGTGAAAGGTTATCATTTGCACGTGTTTTGTCTTGCTAGTTTACACATTAAATAAATATAAAACCATTCCAGCGCTAGAAGAGGCAAAAGAGGATTTAATTCGGTATCGCGCGCCACACTGTTATCGGTGCGCACAGACGCACATACAAGGCTCGCACACACACACACAGAGAGAGAAAGAGGCGCATTTCAGATAGCTCACGAACTCCAAATTGATTTCTCTTTCACGTCCTTAATACACTTGGATGGTCACATACACGCATTATGTCGGTCAAAATACCCCTCTCGGCAAGTATTCTCGTAAACGCATTCGGTTATGTCTTAATTGAACGAGGTGAGAATTCGGATGTGTATCTATTGGATGTGAGCGTGCATGGGTTCTTACTCTTAAAGTGACAGCAACCTATAAATAACTGCTGTTGTCTGTCATGTAAATCAAACAACAAAACACAGCTTTAACAAAGATTAATCTATATTAAATTTATACAGTTAACAGTGTCATTTTACATTTATTACAATTCTGTACACGAAAATTTATTCTACATTTAGACCTTATACTTTATTTGTAACTTTATGTTGTATTTATCTATGCTTGTAATTGGTGTATTTGTTCTTTTTACAGTCTGTTCACTTGCCTTTAATAATGTACTAGTTAGGCTAGTAGTTTCTGCTGTGGTATCGGAGTAGTTAAAGTGGGCTAAGTAATAAATGCAAAGTTACCCCCCACCCCCCAATTTTTTTTTGTGGTTGTTGTGCTGATTCGAAAAATGATCCGATCCGTGACTTAATAACCATGATATGATCCGAACCGTGAGTTTTGTGATCCGTTGAACCACTAGTGCTTACTATAGGGTTAAGGTTAGGGTTTAGGTTGGTTTAAAGTTAGTAATTATGCATAATTTACTGTTGTTGCTATAGTAAGTACATGTAACATGTGAAACTAAGTCACCTTCAATTAAGTGTTATCCGGAAATTACTTTTGTTAAAAGGGATATTGCAGAAGATTTAGAAGGGATATTGCAGAAGAAGGATAGAAAGTGAAATTAAGTGATCAGGAAATTTAGAAATGATTACTAATTAAATCAATATTCCCAGGCTTTCATCTTAAAAGTTAACATGGCAAAAATGCCAACATCTACTCAAACCAAAGCAATGAGATTTTTTGAAATGCACACTATTATTTGTATTAATTTATTTTTATATTAAACCATAGGTGTGTCCCAGTTTGCATACTTATGTACTATGTGCTGTTTTGTTGTATAAATAGTGTGAGTAGTTTGTTCAGACTGAAAATTCCAAATAAAAAGGTGTACTTTAAATACCCGTATGATGCACGAAAAAACTAAGTGTGGAATGTTGGACATTTCATGAACTCAACTCTCACAGCTTTACTTACGTAGCGGAGGGGGAGGGGCATCAGACTCAGATGTTGAATGACAAAAGAACCTCATAAAATTCATACTCTACATAGCTGAGTACATAGTGCACAAGAATACGGAAAGAATGCATAGTGTATAGTGCGTCAGTTAGAGTACAACTCATGTGATTGTGGCATGAAAATGTGCTGCATAGGAATTCTAACCCCAGACTCCATAACAGTCATAAGGAAGCCATTCTGAACTTTGCCTGACATGCTGCTAATAGTCTGTTCGTGACAATTCCCTGTGCTTAAATCAAGGTTGTGGCCTTTTGTGGTGTATTCTAACTGGTTTGATGAAATAGGAAGTACTCTAAGTGGTCAGGTCTTTGTTGCAAAAGACATGCACACTGCCTTCAGGCCACTAATCCAGAGATGAATGTGTTTTATGAGCCCTTTCTCCTGAATGTGCATGTTTACATTAACTCTTTCCCCACCATCGACAAGTTTTTCCAGCCAGCCATGTTTTCAATATTATTTGCAGTGCTCGAAGTGGGCCGTTATGCACCGGTATGCAGTACCGGCACTTCTGTATATTAAGCTGTAGCGTACCCTAACTTTTTCTTGCGGCACCGACACTTCTCACATGTTCATTAGTCTCTTTTTCTACACACCCACCCTAAAAAAAAGATTAGATCCACAATCTGTACACAAATTAGTGATCACCTCAGTCCCCTTTAAACCTCATGTGAAAATGGCAGCTGGCTTCGGCTTCTGCGCTATTCAGCGTGTTCTTCAGTCCGCAGCGGCGCAATGCCAGCATCAGAAACAGAGGACAAGGTGTGTGTTTATCGATAGATTGTTATGATGGTAACACTTTATAATAAGGTTCATCAGTTAACTTTGGTTAACGGGATAGTTCACCAAAAAATGAAAATTACCCCATGATTTACTCACCCTCAAGCCATTCTAGATGTATATGACATTCTTCTTTCAGAAAAATACAATCAGAGTTATATTAAATAATGTCCAGGCTAATCCATGCTCAGGGCCGGCGCAAGCTCAACTGCCGCTCTATGCAAAACACCGTCGTGCCGCCCCCACTTCACACTCACAATTAAACTCAATCTTTGAGATGCATGTGAAAGACTGGAGGTTTTGTTTATTGATTATTAATAAAATTGCACTAATATAAAAGCATGTACAAGCATGTTTTCCGATTTCTTTTCTGTTTTTTCTTCTTTTTTTTTTTTTTCATTCTGCAATGTAAAAAATAATCAGCACGTAACCACTAACTACAAATGCAAACACTTATATATTAAGAATATCTCCTGGAAGATTCAGGAGAATTCCTGGTGGGCCGCTAATAAATTGGGCCGGCAGTAGCCTACTTCGACATAAAGACAGTCTCTAGTTCATTTTCAATGAAAGACAAACGAAAGCCGCAAATCGGTGGTAGTTCTAGTAGTTGTGAAGCGATGCAAGCGGTTCTCATGCCCAAAATCCTGTCACTTGCGCATGCACAGCTCTCCATTATGAATAGAGGTTATAAACATATGGCAATTATAAATATTGTGCTCACAAAGGTGAGCTACGTGACTCCTCCGCTTTCTCTCACACACACATAGGCAGAGGGTGAACCAACTTAAAGGAGCCGTATGTAGGATTGTGGCCTAAACTGGCAATCACTATAAAAATACTGTAGAGCGGTGTATCCCCTCCCCCTACCCCCTGACTCGAGGTTGCCAGATGAGCTGCTGGATTCAGCAGAAACGTAGGCTGCTTCAATGAGCTTCCAATGGCAAGTGACGAACAGACGTACACAGTAAGTTTTTTTTGTGTTAATTCTGTTTATGCAATAAAAAAAAATCTGAGAAAAAAAAGGATAATAGTAAAACAAAACAAAAATAAACAACAAAATAAAAATTCCTTATTTTTCAATACGAAAAAAAAAAATCGATTTACAAGTACTAAAGTTTTTGTCATAAGTAGGCTAACAAATAACCAAAACATTTGCCACAGCAATTATAACGCGGGACAAATTCAATATCACCAATGGCTATCACAGGGTTGTTTTCAGTTCCATCAGAAAATATTGTTAGAGTAACTAAATTACATTAGCAATGGTCATACAGGTCAACTTGCAGCATGTGTAACTTAGTCCACGATATACGTGAAGAACAAATGACGAATCATTTTTACTGAGGTAACATTAGGCTACTGTCTCAATTACGTTTCAAATTGCCATAATGGGCGTGCTAATGTTGTTTTCCTCAGCGTCTCAGCATAATGACAGAGCATACGTCCATGTGAGCTAACGTTATGTTACTTTGCACAAACATGCATAACTTTGTTCGACTGTCATGAATATATGAAATGTCCATTGACATCAAGTACAAGTTAGCCAAGCATAGATGAATCTTACCTGTCCAGGAGAAAATTAGCAACGTTGGCGTCTGTGTTCAAATTCTTCTCCGTTTTCAGCCGTCTCCATCTTTCAAAAGCATCTCCAATACAAATTCTGGTTTTATTTCGGACTTTGTCACGACGAATTTCTGAATTATAACGAGGTCTTTTTGATTTAGTAACATTAGACATTTTTCTCCGACTGGAGTTAGGGTAGGTTACAGCAAAGCTGGCAACACGGATCCCGAAACACTACTGACTTCGTGATTGGTAGATAGGTGGAGGGAGGCGCGTCAGGCCAAAACACAAAATGACAACATCAACATCAGTTGAGGGCTGCAAGTCCACTTTTTAAATGACAATATCCTGGCCGGACTACTTTTGTCAGTGATATAAGTATTTGAAATGAACATGATTTCTTAATGTCTAGTGACACATCAGGGCCATTTTATGATTAATTGAAATAGATTTCTTATATACAGCTCCTTTAAGGCTAAGGAGAAGTGCTTCACCTTTAAAAACACATAGGCCTATTTAAAGCGATGCATTTGTGTAAGAAAAATATCCATATTTAAAACTTTATAAACTGCAATCTCTAGCTTCCGCAAAATGTCGTACGCGCATTCACTATAGTACTATTCATTCTTTGTTCACACACAGCATCATACCAGTAATTCATTGGTTATGTTACAGTTTCTCATATTGGTAAATTGCCAGAACTGATTTCCTGATATTTTTGAAAAGGTCCTTTTCACACATGATCTCTTAACAGTAATTTACTGGTAATGTGTGAAAGGGGCTTATTTTTTGATCAGTGCTCTGAATCTGATCTGGACAAAGATCCGAATGCAATTTTCTCAGCTTTTTGTTCAAAATGTCCTTTTATTTTATGTAATGTGCCCACATTCAAGTGTTGATAAAGAATGAATGAAGTTAGATTTTTTATTTTTTTTTGTAAACGCTGGTGTAGAAAGAGTTAACATGCTTGTCATGACATTTACAGATTTATAACTCAAAGAGGCCGAGTCATTATTTTAATCAAATTCAAACTGGTCCACAGAGATTGTTGGTCGATAGTGCGCAACATTCAATATCCAGAAGAAAGAAAAAAATCCCATTCATTTTCTCCAATGATCAAACCTCTCTCTAATGTGTTCATGGCTTAGAACTCTTTATGTAATTGTTTTAGTGTCTATGGACAAAATGAATGGGAAAGCTGCTTACAAAAGTGGGCAGTCACTGTAATGCTCTGCAGTATCTAGAGAAATACTATGAAGATTGATTTCAGCAGGATCACATGATTTTTTTTCCCCACTCCCTGTCACTCTGCCTCTGTTTCTCTTTCTCTCTCTCTCTCTTTCTCTCTCTCTCTCTCTCTGTGTGTGTCTTTCTTTCAACTGTATAGTATAAAGCCACTTTAGAAAGCTGCTTCACACACAGCTCACACGCAACCAGCCTCGCATGTACAAACATGCACTGATATAGAGAGTTGCTGCAACCCTGAACTCTATGGGACTATCAGAGTCTGGCTTGGCACAGTAAAGGCACAGCTGTGCAGCGATAACCCTTAGTATGTATGCTAACAGTGATGGGGAGTTACTTGGAATCTTTAGCTGTCAACCCTTGTGAAAAAGAAGTGTGAAATAGAAATATATATAAAAAAATAAAAATACTTGCAGATAATATAATGAAATAAAAGGCCACTTAAGTGTACTTAAAGAGAGTACACTTCCATGACAGTTTCTTAACACACTTAAGTACACTTTTAAAAAGTTTTACTTTAAAGGTTCATTGTGTAAATTTTAGGAGGATCTATTGACAGAAATGCAATATAATATACATAACTATGTTTTCGGTGGTGTTTAAAGACCTTACGTAATAAACCGTTATGTTTTTATTACCTTAGAATGAGCCATTTCTATCTATATACACCACGGGTCCCCTTACATGTTAAGTCGCCATTTTGCGCCGGCATGTTTCTACAGTAGCCCCAAACAGACAAACTGCTCAACAGAGCACATTGGCTTGACTGGCTACTCTCTGCTGTCTCATACGACAACATTTTTGTCCTGTGTTGTCCACCGTAGCTTCTCTATATTACAATTCGCAACCTCACTGCTAGATGCCGCTACAGTTTACACACTGCACCTTTAAAGTACATTTGAAAATCTGATTTAAAATTTTATTGTGCTTTAAAGAAGTACACTTATTTTGATGTGTTGTCTAACAATCACATGTAAAGTACTTGATTATAATTTTATCTGTAGTGTTATTTGATATTGCATTAAAGTTATATTTTAAAAATACTAAATTGCAACTTCATCATTACAAATGTAGAAGTATATTTAAATGCATGACGAGTTTCAATGCTACATGAGTTATGTGAACATTTGTCAATGTGTTTTACTTTTGCACAGCTCTTTTTCTTCAATAGTAAACACATGGAGTTTAGGGCTCATAAAGCCCTATATTTTTTGGTGTCATCCAATCCGTCCTCTGCTAAATTCTCACACTTGCTGTCAAAAGAGAGAGGTTTTGGCTGCGTGACAGCACAAGAAACCCAACAATTTGCTAGCCACAACAATGGCAGGTCACAACCACTGAATCACTCCCAACGCACTATCGCTCCGAGTGCAGCTCAGTAAATGGCCGCTTGTTGATAGATGGTGAGGTTAGAAGTTGTTTTGAATGCGTGCCTCTATTTTCCCATGTTCTTGGCTGCAGGACCTCAGCCTCGGTTTGTGCGTGCGGCTGCCAATATTGGTCTACAGGCCTTAGTCGGAATGTCAGAAGTGTATGGGAGTTGAGCGGAGTTCAGTTCCTACTGCGTTCCCTCTCTCTGCGCATTGTGAAATCATCCCATAATGTGCTCCTTTGTTGGGGTTGTGTTAGCCCATATGTGGTGCATTGAAGGAATTGCTGTGCGGTCCTAAAGTCAGTCAACTGTTGTTTAATATGTTTGGGAGTGAAGCCAGTCCGTATGGTGATCTGAGTCCACTGCAAACTTCGGCATTATGACAGTAAGCATTTTTAACTGAATGCAAGAAAAGCTCAGTAGAGGATTTTATGGCTGAGATCCGCACAGAAGAGACTCAGGAGAGGAGTGTTCCAAAAATAGCTTGTACTATTTCTCAATTTTCAGGCTTTATCCATTAAACACACACACACTTGTCCATCTTTCTCCTGTTCGTTCTAGAAAGATGTTTTGTTGAACAAGAGACATAAACAATAGTGTCTGAGCCCAGAATTAACCCCTCCGTCCCATGTTCCCACGGGAGATTAACTGCATACTGATTTGAATTAAGTGTTCAGGGATATAATATGGGAACTGAATCATAAAACAACAAAAATCCAAAATTCAAATATTGTCCTGTATGTTTTGATTACAGTTTCTGGAACTATTTGGAATTTTTTAATGGTTTCATTTCTTACAAATAATATTTTATGAAGTTTAAATGTATGGCAGTAAAATAATAAAAACATACAAGAATTTTGACATATAGATTAAAGATATCAAACATTAAAAAAAGTGTAATTTATGCCTTTCCCCGTTATTGACAAGTTTTTCCACTATTTAGGACACAGTGGTTCCCCACCATTGACAATCCGCAGTTTTTCCGGCAATCCACATTTTCACTTTTATATGGTAGAAGGCACTATTACGCATCTGAAATGGTACAGAATCTCTGGATGCAAAAACAAGTGAAGAAGAAGATCTGCATATACCAGAAGGAGAGGATAAAATATTTCTTATAAAACGAATAGTTCCAGCCCTTGATTCTGATTGGTTGAGCCGTGTTCGAAGCCGTTGTAAAATTCCCGAAAACATACAGCTGACTGCATTAATAATTGCTGTGCCACTGAGTGTGTATGTTGCTGCGTCTGTCTTAGCAACACCTCTTAGCAACGTAAACATATGAATGTTATCAATAGATTTTGTTCATTGAAGCTTACTGCATTATGTAGAAGAGTATTGTGAGAGAGATATTGAGTGAGCGAGTTTATTACCCGCATTCAAATTTAGCATTTTCCTTCAGGTCAATTCCTTTGTTCATAATAAAAAAAATAAGTTTGAATATCCGCTGCAATCTTGTCCTTTTAACATTTAATGGGTTTTCCTGTGCCCTGCTTACACTGACAGCGCTAGTCAAAGCATTTCTCATTTTCGTCTTGTTCCGTGTTCACAATAAGTTTCAATATAAAAGTCTTTGCGACTCGCTCATGAAGACAATCTTTGCCGCCATCTAATGGCGTAATAATGTAACTTCTGTTGCTGTTCACAGTTATGGACTATTTTTTCCATCGGAAGAAAGGCTTTTAATGATTTTACTTCATGAAAGTTGCATTGATACATATTTTATTTTGTCTTTGATATTTGTATTGTGTGGTAACCATTTTATAAAAGCAATAAGCCCCATGAAGCCATGGTTTACAGTGAATTTATAACAGCTAAGGTGGTTTTAGATTCTAACAACGCCCCTTAGCTGTTATAAATTCACTGTAAACCACGGCTTCTTGGGGCTTATTGCTTTATTATGCACATGTAATCTAACGCGATCATTTAACAGCATATAAATCAAAACTGCCTAACGTTACCAAATGAAATGTCGACCCATGAAGAGATACAGTACTGTGAATCTTTGTTGATACACTCTATCTGCTCCATCTATGTTTTGATCATTGTTCTAAATACAATTCGAATGAAGTCTTTGACAAAAACATGACTTCTCAGCTTTTGTTTACCCACATTAAAATGTTGATAAAAAAATAATGTATGAAGCTAGAATAAATGAAGAGTTCATTTGCAAAAACAGATATTAATTCTCATAAATAATGTTTTTTTTATTGTGCGTTCGAAGTAATATCAATCAAAATGCAGTTGGGTTATTTTGATTAAGTAATAACTGCAAAAAATACAGGTAACTTACAAAATTAAAGTTCATTGATTTATTTATATATATATAATATAAGTTAGTTTTTGGCAAAAGCAGATAACTCCACATTTCATATTTCAGAGTTAAACCAAACCAAGTAATTGCTTTGGAATTGCATTTAAAACACTCAAACACACGTGTGCACACAAACGCACACACACACTAACAGATCGGCAAACAAATACACACACACGCACACACAAACGCAAAAGGACAACCAAGGGTTCAGAATGTAAGACATGTATGTGTACAAGGACTTGCAGGAGTCGAAATTATAAATCCTCGATCACTTTTAGTCAGCTTTGACAAAACTCCCCTCAGTTAGCACATTTTTTTGAAGTGACTAGCAGCCTTGTCATCTGACCTGAATACTGCGCGTTGATTCGCTAAAACGGACTTATCAGTTTCTGTACACAAACAACAAGGGTGCTTGTCGGTTTCTGCTGTAAAACGTGAACTCGCGATGCCTTGACAGTGGACAATACCGCTTTTCTGACAAAATGTATTTAAGGTTCAGAACATGCTATATATGGAGAATAACACGCAACAGTTAGTATTTTTTTTTTTTTTTTTTTNTTAAGTGGTGTTTATCATTTTTTGCGAAAGTTTTTGTTGTTTCACCTAAAAACATATTTTTCATACGTTTATAGTTTGTCATTTTATTTCATATATACGACCGTTCATAAGTAGGGGTATAAGAAAATATTGATACACGTGAATATAGCAGTATTATGTTACACTCTAAAAAATTCTGGGTTAAAAACAACCCAAGTTGGGTTGAAAATGGACAAACCCAGCGATTGGGTTGTTTTGACCCAGTGGCTGGGTTAAATGTTTGCCCAACCTGTTGGGTGGTTTTATTTAACCCAAATATTGTTTAAAAATTACTGTATTTCTTGCGTAAAATGAACCCAAAATATGTTGGAAATTAACATTTATTAATACTTTTTTTGAATAATATTTAAACAATAAACATTTATTAAATTGCTTATTAATAAATGCTCATCTTTTTTATTATTATTGTTGCCTCTAGTAATTATGAGTCTGATTTTTAATTTCCAACATATTTTGGGTTCATTTTAAGCCAGACATATAGTAATTTGTAAACAATCGTTGGGTTAAATAAAACTACCCAGCAGGTTGGGCAAACATTTAACCCAACTGCTGGGTCAAAACAACCCAATCGCTGGGTTTGTCCATTTTCAACCCAACTTGGGTTGTTTTTAACCAAGCATTTTTTAGAGTGTATGTTAACACTATTTATTTATTTATTTGTTTACATCTAAGATTAGTGTCAGTGGCATTGTGTTCGGTTTAAACGGTTATCTCAGAATGTCAACTCTGCCGTGGAGTAGCGCAAGGGTGCATCGCTAGCGTTAGCATTAGCAAACCCAGCTCACAAGATGATAGAATTATACCAGCTGAAGTGTGGACTCAATTTTGGCTTCCTCTATAAAGAAACCACTAAGGAGATCGACAAGAGTCATGTTGTTTGCAAAATAAGCCTTGCTAAAATCCAATACTCGGGAAACACATTGAATCTGAGAGCTCACTTAACATTCCGACGCCATCCGCGCTGTTGAGAGTGGTGTTTTGATAGAATATGTAAATATGTGCTGCACACTTTCCTCTCAATAACAAATAAACAACAAAACCGACAGCGGTGAGAAAACAGCAGCAGGAAAGTAACTGATCATAGCGATATGTTTGCACCAGCTCTGCAGTTCAGCACTCCAGTGAAGGCTCATTTATTTATATAGCACTGCATACAGTAGATGTAGATACTTTAAAGCATGCAGCTAATATAAAGTGATATGAATGCAAATGCAAATTCCACTGTTATGATTAAATAAATAAAGTTTTTGCTCAGGTTTTGTGCATATGGTGGCGTGTTTATGATAGGTTTTCTAAAATTAGATCCTCTTCCTAAAAAACAAGAAATATCGCAATATGTCGTATCGTACTCATGCATTTTCTTTTTCAGCTGTTTATGTTCACTTCAGCCATATCACTTAAAGGATACTTACAAAGATGGTAATTTTGACACATAAGTATGTGTATTAAACTGTTCAGGCCAAATTAGGCGGCAAAAGAATTCAGTTCAGCACTTAAGTACAGCAGCACCGTCATGTGCGCGCGTCTCTCGGATGCTCAGAAACCATCTCTCAGACAGCATGCGCATATAGCGAAATGAGTTTGACAAATTTGACAAAATTTCTACCAGTTAATCGTGTATATGATATATCGCCCAACTCTATTGCATATAGGTGTTTATAATTGAAGTTTGCTTAATGATATTTAGTGAAGTGCATCTTTTGTACTGCACTTTGTACAGCCTTTGTGGCTCGTTTGGGATCAGCTATGCAGCACTTTTTTCTAGTGGTTTCAGACTGCATTCACATGGGGGAAGCTGGTCCTGGATCAGCATAACAGAAAAACCTCAATCAGGATTTTCCCCACACAAATCCTGCTGGGCCAAGCTATATGCCTGAAATCATTTAGTGGTCAATAGCATGGCTTATCTGAGCCATATGAGGCAGCTGCACTGTTGAGGGAGAGCCAGATGTTGAGAGAGAGAGAGAGAGAGCAGGAAACAGCTCGGCATGCCACAGGAGTCGTCTTTGAAAACAGGAAGGCAACTTGTTCCCTGCTTATGGG
>RJVU01075616.1:1340692-1391961 GCA_003731715.1 Anabarilius grahami | reverse complement strand
CTCACTATCAGCAGTTATGGTATCTATGTTCGTAACATTTCTTACAGATTGCTGCTTGTTGTAAATCAGATAAAGATAAATTAGTACAGTACCAGTACGAGTGATTGCGTGTGTGAATTAGTCATACCGTCTCTCTACTAATTGTGAAGCTGTGGGTTGTAAATAGTTCCTTCAAAAGTAGAAAAATATATGCTATAATAAGTTTTGAGTTTCTACTTTAGTGATAAATCACAGGACAGTGCTGACAACTAGTTTCTGCGTTCCTCTCTGCACGCGCAATCTTCGCGTTTTGCGCAGCTACTGTTTGTATGAGTGTTCGTGCCATAATGCAGCTGCGTGAGCGCGGTAGCTCGATGTAATAATACACATCCGATCGTCTAATCGTTTGAATGTCCAAACCATAAAACAAATACAACTGACAAAGTTTAGTGAAGACGCAAGGCTCACCGCTCGTGCGCCATTACTATGTGTTGAACCGGCGTTCACCTCCGTGTTTTGCTTTTATGCCACTGACTGGATGGGGCAGAGTCACATGGCTACACACGCTGTAGTATGTTTTTAAGGGGGAAGTATTAACAGGATTAAAAAAACGAAATAACTGACATGGGAAAATTACGTCGGTTAGAGGTTCTGAATTTCGGTTTCGATTACTTTTCGATTAATCGCCCAGCACTAGATGCAAGTACATTTAACCACAAGTCGCACACAAGTCGCATATGCGAGCACTCTTCACGAAGCGCACGTGAGCATTTGAAATTGAAAGCAGCCTTCTGTCAGTGAGAATCCCATTTTTTAAAGAGTTCAGCGATAATTTTTTAGATATTTCTAAATTGGTATCATTAGTCATTTGTATTTCTAAGTATTTGTACTAAAAGTCACCATGATTTCAAAATTGACTTTTCTTTTTTTATAATTTTGTTTTTTATGGAATATTGCAGTATTTATCATAAATGATTTTTTTTGGTAACACTTTATTTCGATGCTCCACCAACAGACATTCTACTAACTATAAGTAACTTTGTAACTACATGTCAACTAGCAGTCATTAGAGTACACTGTCTTCTTAGTGTCTGCTAACACTTTATTTCGATGCTCCACCAACAGACATTCTACTGACTCAATTTGTCAACGTATTCAACATACCGAACCCAAACCTAACAGTCTTCTAACAGTCTGCTGCAGTCTACTGATACTCTAATGAGAGTTAGTTGACATTTAATTGCAAAGTTAGATATAGTTCAGTGCTTCCCACAGGTTTGAAATATACATGCTGTGGTAGCCGGGTGGAAAATCCTCAAAAATGGTCTACTACATGTGACAAACAACAAATAATGTGTGATTTTTAACAATATTTTTATTTATTAAAATTAATTTTAATGACATAGGCTACTATTACATTTAATTACATACTAATATTATGCATTATTATGCAATTATGCAAAATTACAGCATTTAAATGATATAGTTCTTTTTTGCTTTGTCATATAGTGTCTCTCTCAGTGATGGGACACAGATTTTACTGATACTAGTAAAATCTATTTATTGAATAATATGTGTCAAATGTTCTTTGTCTTTTCTTCCTGTGGAGAGCATCCCAGCCAGAGACTACAACAGTTTACTATGAATTAAATGGAAATGAATTTAAATACAATTTATTGTGTAACCAAAATACAAATAATGCCCAGAAGAAAAAAAAAAAGTAGCATGTGACTTTTAATTTATAAACAAGCCCAAAATACACAGGGACTCTTATTTTGAAATGTGTATACTATTGCTGGCTGATAATTCAGATGAGAGAGATAAAATATGCATTCCTTCAACCGTCTCTAAAACATTATATAAAGGCCATAATGTAGACACTGTCATAATTCATCAACTCGAGTTCATTAGTAATCGCTTGGCATAAATGTGTGCTATTCATTGAATGTGAATCACTTTGAAGCAGTCTGAAGCGGTGTTGCGGGAGCCTGTAGAACGCGCAACAGCGCCGCCTTTGTGAAATATCCACCGTGTCTCGGCAGCGCACATGGGAATGTCAGCGGGAGTAAACAGTTCTTGTGCACACAGAACGAGCAGGTACGAAACACATAGGGCGAGGGGATATTTTCCACTAGTTAATCGATCGCAGATGGTTTCATTATCTCGGGCGGATAAAAAAGTATAAGATGATAAAAATAATAAAAGCAAAAATGTGTCTCCAAATATACTTGGGCGGCCGTCAGGGGCGGATCTAGAATATTATTTATGGGTTGGCAAAGGGGTGGCATGAGGTCTATGAGGGGTGGCAACACCAAAGCAAGCGCCCATGCATAGTTTTTGGAGATTTATGCCCTGACATACACAATTGTGTTCACAAATATTGCATTACCACGAAGTATATATACTGTTTAAAATTTAAAATAAATAACAAGATTTCAATATCCATCATGGCACCAAGTCAAGACACTATGAAAAACATCAACAGATTCTAAATGAGTCTGAGCTTGTATCACTAAAGGAGATGAGCAGTTTCATTCATATTAGCACTCTAGCAACCACATACTCTAGCAACACCCCAGCAACTGCATAGCAAGAGTCTAGCAAGCACCTAGGAACCATTTTTGCAATCACCCAGAACATCTATATTCTTGCCTAACTGACCAAACTATTTACGTTTTTACACAAGACTTTAAGTTGGCTTTATGACAAGCCAGCATAAATTTGTTTTTCAAACTATTCAGTCTAGTTATTGTTTTTCTTGATTGCTAATGCATAATTCATGAAACAATTCAACATTTTCTCACAACTATAAACAGAATCTCAAAACTAGACACCGACTTGCACAAACCTCAAACGTCCAGGTCAAAATAAAATGTTCTAGTCAAAAACTTGTTCTTGTCTGAAAAAATCAAACTTTGGCATCAGATGACGCACAAAACTTAACAGACTACTGCACTAGTGAGATCATATAACACTGTAACAAAATCCTCTTACTGGGAATTCAGGAATTATTTTGCAGCTCAATGTCTACTACACTATACAAAAATAAATTTACAGATGCAGATACAGATACAGTAAAATACAGCAATGAACTGTTGGAGGGAAAAAAAAAAATTGTTTTACTATTGTAAATTGATCTTGCAGTTGATGAAAAGCATGAGAAAAATATGTATGAACTTGGTATGCACCACAATAAAGTATATTGTCAATTACAGTAAAAGTAAGTTCAGCATCCTCTGCACACTTGGCAAAATTTCATTACAGTATATACAGTACTATAGCAGTGTACTGGTCTTCTGACACAAGACTATATCCCTAGGCAGTAATCTCTCAGTTCTGCAAAAATACAGTACTCATAAAAAATGGCTTTAAAGAAAGTTGACAATTACAAGTTTGAAGGTGTACAATGTGCTACAGTTTACTGTACATAGAATAGTGAAATTTCCCTCGTCTAAAGTACTGGTACTGTATAAGTTTAAAACCCCTGTAAATTATTCATTCAACTCTCTCTCAGATTTTGACTGGTGTGTCATCAGTTTTGCTACCTAATGTTGTCATTGTTAAACGTTGTAAGAAATGTGTCTTTGTTTTGAGAACTGAACTAATGGTTTGGGAAATTGGGCCAACTGAATCACTTATAATGTGTTAGCAAACAAGAAAAGCTAAAATACGTTTAGTATTAAGTACTCTGCTATTATTTTCTGTGATCGGGATCTTCTTATTGATTTCATGTTATTGTTTCGTCGGATGACAAAAAGACCTTTATCCAAAGTGGAGCGGGCGGTCGGAGAATCAGCTCGCTAAAAAATTACGAAAATGAATCTCAGACATATATACGGATAGGATTACATTTCTCACAGGACTTCTAAGTTAGCCGGGAAGCAGTAATTTTCTGATTCACAAACAAATAGAAAAATAATTCGTAAGAGAACTACTGCGCTGTGATAATTTTGGAGTGGCAGATGGGGTGGCAAAGCTTTTTCTTAGGGTGGCAGTTGCCACCCCGTGCCACCCCGGTAGATCCGCCCTTTAATATACCTAGGCGGCCCGCCCAAGTAAAATCTGTGTGTGGGAAGCACTGTAGTTAGTAGAATGTCTAGAGTAGATCATCATACTATCATAGAGAGGACCCCTGCAGACCCTCATGACTGTGTGTCGATGTCAATTAGTCTTAATGTAGTCAGTTAGTAGGGGAATGATGTATACATTCACATGTATTCAAGGTGTAAGGCAGTGGTTTTCACGGCCCACTAGCGGTCCTCAGTGATCCTTCAGGGGGGCCGCGAGATAACTTAAAATTAATTTAAATATAAAAATAAATTCATTAAAAAATACATTTAAAACAAGGCACCATCTCTATCGTACGTATTCTGTGATTGTTTCGGATTAGCCCAGGTCGTTTTTCATCGTGCTGCTGTGAAATACAGACTGATCGGTGGCTCAAATCGCCCAACTGCTTCATGAACATAGGATATGCAAACTAACTCTCTCAGTTGGAAAAAGAAAACCAGTGTCGCTAAAAAGGTTTTGATGGATGACGATTGTAATGAAAGTAAAGACAATTACAGTGACATACAGGAGTCGTACATTAGGCATGCGCGAGTCCGTTATTATGTGTAAACAAACCGCACATGTGCGCTCTCCACTCACTGATCACTATAACATCACATAACATGAACACAGTTCAATATATTTGCATAGTTGTCAAAATTAATGTACTGTGAGTGTTTTATAATGGATGTTCACCAAACATGCATGTTTTGGAGAAGTTTGAGAGGATCAGTGGTGTTAAATTTGGTCTTGTTTGGTATGGCAGGTTGACTTGTTGCTAATTTGTTTATTAAGTTACTGTATTACTGAGCAGAGTAAGTACTTTTAAAGGGGACCTATTATGCAAAATTCACTTTTGCATGGTGTTTGGACATAAATGTGAGTTGGCAGTGTGTGTACACAACCACCCTATAGTAATAAAAAATCAGCCACTCCTTTTTTTTTTAATCCCCATAAATCATAAGCAGTGTCTCAGAACAAGCCGTTTCCAGATCCCTGGCAGTGTGACGTCACAAAAGCCACAGGCCCCGCCCATGAACGTTGACAGACACTGCCATTTGAACATAGAACCGCCCTGAGTGCATTCACAGCGAGTCCGCCATTGCTGCACTGACGAGAATGTCTCCCAAGCGTTTTAGGTGTTCTGTAGCTGGATGGATTAATCCACCGAGCTCTCTCCATTTACTCCCTAAATCTGAGCTGCTGAAAACGAGGTGGATTAACTTGGTTTTCCAGGAAAATGCTCCCTCAGTTCTGCCGAAATTCGTTTATGTCTGCGCGAATCATTTCACACCGGACTGCTTTGTGAACGTATATCAATACAAAGGGCCAACACAAAACAGAGACTGTGCTAAAATGTGCTACTCAAGGATATACAAGTAAAAACTGTTTGTGATCCAGCTTACAGTCTTCAGAGTGATACTGGATATGGCAGTAATGAAGGTGAGAGCACTTTATTACAGTTCATCGGAGTTGATTTACGGATATAAAGTTTACCAGTTTATTAAGCACCACCCGAAAGGTATAAGGTCTTTATATATTTGTTTACTGTTAGTTGTAACGAGTGTTTCTGTGTTCTTCGCTATGTGTGTTGGTGACAATACAAGGGAAAGAGAGAGAGTTTATGGATAATATTTTAATTCATACTTGCACTGTTTTATTAAGCTCTTACAGTGATTTTCTAGAGTGAAAATGGACGCTTCATCTTTTGTGTTAAGTACAATAAACATCATAAAACTCATCTGTATAGTTTTGGCCATCATTCGGACGTACAACAGGCCTGTACTATTATAGTGGATAAAAACAAGAAGGCAATATAAGTTATAACTAAACTATACCTGTTCTATCTCCATGCAGCATATATTCGCAGTTTCTGAAATTATAGTGCGTCCTGACTGAATCCTGACAGGGGAGAACGAGCTCTTGAAGCTCCGCCCTCTTAGGCCGAGCGTAGCAGCTCATTTGCATTTAATGGGACCACACTGAAACGGCGCGTTTTTGCTCAACCACTAAAAGTGGCAATTTTAACATGCTATAAAAAATAATCTGTGGGGTATTTTGAGCTAAAACTTCACATACACGCTCTGGGAACATCAGAGACTTATTTTACATCTTTAAGTTGTAAAGAATGTTTGCAAAAAAGAACTCTGAAGGTTTAAATCTATCTTGAGTTTCTTTAAAGAAATAAAACATTACAATACAAATATTTTTGTGAATTAAAAAAAGGGGGGTGGGGCATGCAGTATTGATTTGGAGAGGAGGGGGGTCTTGGCATAAAAAAGGTTGGGAACCACTGGTGTAAGGGAAATGTTTTTTTTCTATTTACCTGATTACACCACATGACATTCTTATTGTCGTTACATTTATTTATTTATTTATAAAAAAAATGGTATGAAAGCTTTTCAAAAATTTAAGAAACCAACATGAACACAAAGAGTAAATTTTTTTAAGAACTTGGCACAACTTAATCTTTTTTAAAGATTTTTTCTTTTCTCTATCATGGACATGCTTCATCGGCATTGACCCAAAAAACATTCAAAAGTATGTCTCTGAATGTGTAAAAGGGTTTATGTTTTAGATGACATCAATACATTTATATTGGTGTTTTTTTATTGTGTATGTTATATGTATGTTTTAGCAGAAATGGTCAAGTAATTGTTGTTTTGAACATGTTACATCAAGTAACATTAGTGACCTGATGCTTGGATGTGTTTTTCAGTGCTGGGGGGATTTTTCTTTGACTGTCCTTAGAGTCGAAGGTGATGTAAAGATTGAGGGTGACAACAGTGTCATATCCGGGGCATGCAACAAGAAATAAAAAATAAATAAATAAAATAAAATGCAGTACAGATATGGTCATTGAATGTGACGGCCTGTCATGCTGAGTTTGATGGACTCCTTAGTGACTACAGTGTGTGTGTGTGTGTGTGTGTTTGGAAGACTGGTGCCATGACATTGTCTTGCTGTGGGGTCTTGACATGTTAATGTTTGTGTCCTCCTCTTGGTGGCTATCAGAGAGCATCTGAGGTCACCCTTAGTTTATGTCCCACTGCCTTTTGTACACAATTTTACATTACAAATGTACTTTTACTGCTTGCTTAAATCGCAACCTGGTGTGCTCTGTTGATAAACTAGTTCCATAATTCAAGATAACAAGTTTCCAACAAGTAAAAAACTAAAATGAACTCAAGAGAGAACAAGAATGGAAGAATAAATGAGAATATTATTTGCCCCAGGTCCAATTTCAATATTAAACTTTTTAGTATTTATTCTTGTAATTATGAAATTTTTCCCAACAGTTGCGATAATTTCTTGTTATTTAGACAAATAATGTGTTTTCAGTCAAGACCAAGTTTAAGTCGCAATTGTGGAATATTAAGTCACACACACAAGATATAAGAGGTGACCTTGTTGGACCATGATTTTTCATAATTGTGAAATACAATTCAGCCATTCAAAACAAATTTGATGTTTAATATACAGTTATGTGGAACATACAGTTGTGTATGATTTCACTGTTGGCTGAGCTACCCAGTGCAACCCAACAAAAATACAAACCAAGCAAAATCAACAAAATGTCTTACTGAATGTTGCCTTTTAAAAAGTCAGATACTACATCAGTACCTAAGGATAAAATGTCTGCATTCTCCTGTGAAAAAGAAGTGTGCTTAATTGTATTATATGTGCACTTCAAATGTTAAAAGTATATTTTAAACTTCACTTGCAGATAAAAGGCCACTTAAGTGTACTTAAAATGAGTGCACTTTGTAATTATGTTGAATTAAAAGGTTTACTTAAACAGTTTCATTATTATGTTTTAATAATCTTTTATGGTGCTTTAAAGAAGTACAGTTATTTTGATGTGCTGACTAACATATAAAGAACATGTAATGTAAAGTACTTGCTTATAATTATAATTGATTTTTAATGTATTCAATAATTAAAATAAATTATTATAATTTATTTTTCATTGTTGTTCAGTATTACATTTAAATTTAATATATTTAATATATGACATACAGTACAAGTTTCAAAAGAAATTAAGTATGTTTACCATAAATTCTAATACATTCAGCAGGAAACTTTAACCATATTTCAAATACAATAGAAATAATTATGAAATTACACTTAAAGATGAACTTTAGTCCTACATAAGTGGGTCAAAAAAGCATTCTAAATTTCAACTAATTGCATGTAATATAAATTTAATAAGTACACTTTTTAAAAGTACTTATTTTTCACAAGAGTTACCAAAAAACTGGCACAAAATGCAAACATTGAATAAACAAAGCACAAATGTTAAACTTTTTTCTGAAATCATGGCAGAAAATAGCCCTGTTCCCAGAGCAGACCTGCACTGAAAACCCCCAATGAGACCTCCGAGCATTATTTCACAATTTCATCTCTTCTTCTGTTTTCCACACTATAAGTCTGTCTGGTATAGAAAAAAGGTGTTGAGGACAAACATATTGCTTTGTCGGTTTGTAAATGCGGTCAGCTAAGCTCTGAATCTCAGGGTTCTTGCCGCAGAGGGTCTGGTGAAGTGGGCCACCGTGTGCGATTCAGCACATTCGTAGACAGACAGAGGAAATGAGATGCTGTGAGTTACTGTTTAATAACACACGGCCCATAGTAAACATAATGAATGCTTGACTTCTTCAAAGAGGAGTATGATCGTCCCTCTCTTTCTGTCTCTCGTTCTCTCCTGTTTTCCCTCCGAGGCTTTCGTGATGGAGCTGCGTGCCTCTCCTCTCTCTCTTTCTCTCCCTTTTTCATATGCTGCTGATCTTTCTATTCTTTTCCTCCCTTTTTTCTCTCCAGGGAACTGCCTAGATCTCTGAGAGAGAGAGAGATCTAGGCAGCTGCAGGCAGCTCTCTTATTTAGTATGCACACATACATACATCACATCGGTTTATCATAGACGTGTAAAGACATACACACATATATAGACAGACACAAAGTCGAGTAGCAGCTATCAGACAGTCTGTTTAAGGAGTCTTTCACTCAAACTTAAAAATTTGGTCATATTTCACTTACCCTTTAGACACATGTTCTTTTTTTTTTCCACGGAACTCAAAATGAAAACATTTGAAGGCTGTTTCCATGCTTTTTTCCATACAATTACAATAAAAAGGAACTTGAGAAGCCTTGTATGACATAAAAGCACCATAAAAAGTATCATAAAAGATTTGAGTTGTGTGCTGTATCCCAAGTCTTCTAAAGCTGTGATTTTGTGAGGAACAACAAAATTCAAATTACTTGACGCCCGTCTCTTATGAGAAGTAAGAAGTATCAATGTCCCATTGGTAAAGTGGTTCATTTCAATGATCAGTCGATTAATTCAGTGCAGAAATGCGGTCTGAATGATTTGTTCCCAGACTCAACGATGTGGTCGCAGCTCAATGGAGGAAAGATTATCATTGAATAATGACTTAAAGGGGTACTTCACCACTGGTGAAATGGACTTTCAAGAAAACTTGGTTGCCTATACAGTAGGAAGGTGTATTATTTTACTTTTTATTTTAATCGGTGCTACCTGACTAGTGAAAATTACTAGTGGATATTTTGTGTTGTAAATATAACTTATTCTGAAGCAATATTCTCATCAGTGTTCTATCATTGTATTCTAATTTTGTTTTACTTTTATAATGGGGCATTTTTTTTTTCCTAATCTTATTAAATGTATGCTTCTTTTTTAAATTCTTAAAGACCCCCCTGTGGTGAAAATCAAGTTTTTTTTAATGTTGTTTATATGTCTATGTGGTGTTTTTAAAGGGGGGGTATAATGCTATTTCATGCATTCTGACTTATTTACACTGTTAAAGAGTTGCATTCTCATGCTAAACATGGCCAGAGTTTCAAAACACGAGTTGGATGTATGACAGAGTATTTCTGTGCCAAATATACTACTTCCGGTTGTGGACATGTTTCGCCAAATGTTTTTCGAGTATGGCCTTTATCACGTAATAAAGGGCAGAATTCCTTGTATAGGCACTTCTCCCTGATAAGCACCAGTGTTGGGGTAGTTACTCAAAAAATGTAATTAGTTACTAGTTACTTCTGTAAATTGTAAAGAGATTACTTTACTAGTTACTGCATTTCAAAAGTAACTTCACTACTTATTACTTTACTTTACTTTTTCTTAATTTACCATGTAGATACATGGACAAACATCATAGCCCTATCATCACTTAACCTTTCTGCATAGAGTTTATTGTATAAATATTGAACCATATGAAAGAACAATAACCCAGTCTGCACAAAGAAATATATGCCTCACCGTAAAATCCAGAAACAACAGGATAAAGAAGGCTATGGTGGGGTCATTTTAAAATGGTGTCAACACACAAGTTTCAAAACACAGGCTTTGAATCGCTAATTCAAAAGTGAAAGTATAATGCTCACGGCCGCACGGGCATTCATAACGGCACCGCGCCAGTGGACACGCACGGTTATGAACGCCCGTGAATGCATTTTAATGATGGGTTCATTATTATTCTTAATAAAAAAACCAACAACAAAACAATACAATCAATGACAAACTCGCTTAAATGGGCGCTCAGTCAAAGGTGAGGCGAAATGGGCAAAGTGAGGTTCTGTAACTGAATGGTCACATGCAAAATAAAGAAATTAAATATTAAGTTTTGTTGCCAAATTTAGATTTTTTTTTATTTGATTATTATTTAGTCTATTTGTTTGATTTGTAATGATTTAATTAATTGCTTGTCATCAACTAGCAATTCCCTCGCGAACCCCCAGTTTGGGAAACCCTGTTTTTTAGAACATTATTTTACATTCATTCCTTGGCGACGCGTCATGCAGCCAAGCTACAGGTATCGCGTTTATTTTGTTTTTCCTTTTTTATTTAAAATATTCACAAACTTGTTAACTAGGCTATATCATGAATTATATGATATTTTCCGATTGTCATATATGTGGAAGTGAATGTGTTTTGTTTAAACACCTTTATAATGATCATGTTAGTTGATAAACAGAGGACCTGTCGGATTTACATTACATAAATTCATCAATTTTTCCCGAAATAAACGTAAGTGGCTGGTGAACTGGGATAAGAGAGTAAACTTAAAGGATTATCGCAGCTTCCATATGAGTGTATGGAATCAGCATTTAACAAACTATAAATGTCTTTTTTATGTATAGCCTAGTCCTCATTCAAACGTCTGAAACCTCAAATAAACATGTGGTTGAAAACTTAGTTGTGAAATATGAAAAGCATATTCAATCTCTGGCTCAGCGCCAGCAGCGGGAAAGCAGGTTTGAATTTAGCGTATTGAACGTTCTCATCACACCGGTGTTATCGTACACGTTAAAAAAAGTTAAAATCGATCGGGTGAAAGGGGACAAATTGAAACTGAGGAGGCACAAATCAGATCTGAGGGGGCAATATGCCCCCTTTTGCCCCCTCGTGGCGCCGGGCCTGCCGAAACCCCCTGTCTCCGTCTCCATCTCCATTTCCTGATCCAGCAGCAACGTCAAATCGATCTCTATGGCAACGGCACACATTCAGGCACACGCGTGCACGCACCACTTAAACAGACAGAACTTTACACACAGGCAAACACGGCTTGGGTAACGCAGGAAAGCGCGTTCCTATAGTCTAGTAAAGTAGTGTAGTTACCAATATTATTAGTGTAATGCGTTACTTTACTTCGTTACCCAAAAAAGTTATATCGTTACTGTAATCCGTTACTTTGTAACTCGTTACCCCCAACACTGATAAGCACGCACGCACACACACACACCACCCAGAGAAAGAGCACGTGCACGCCCATCAACACACTTCGCTCGGGATACGGAAGCCAAGAGATTTTTAAACAATGGCCGTGTCCCAATTCAGGAGCTGCACCCTTTGAAGGCTGCATACATCATCGAGGCAGTCTCATTTAAGAAAAATAACCATTAGATTGCAAAGTAAGAAAGAAATTGCAGTATTTTACACCTCACAATGAATATCAGTCAATTTTATTACAGTTACTTTTCTTAAATATGACATCCTTGATGACGTATGCAGCCTTCAAATGTGGCCTCCGAAATGAGACGCAGCTCCAGTCACCAAAGGAGTGTGTTTTTGGTTGTGAGGGAAAGATTACCTTTTTCAGCTTCCCAGCGTTAAGGGAACAGTGGATGAAGTTTGTTTTTCAGGTGTAGCAACGGAGTTTAGAGTTCCGGGATTTCGGTGATCGACAACGAAGTTTCACATTGCATGACTTTTCAATAGGAAGAATCGGCGACACCTCTGTCTGGTCTTGCGCGAGAGTGGAATTGTTATTAAAAATGTTAAGTAGTCACTTAATATTAACTTCATGTTTATTATATTGTTGAATAAAAGCAATATTACATTTTCAACTCTCTTTACAATCATTAAAAAAGCTGTCACTCGGTTCATCTCAATCTCACAAACTTTCGTTATAATTAATGAAGTTGTCTATACTGCACGATGAATCGTGTCTTTACTTTGTTTGTTATAATGAGAGGATTCGCAAGCTTGCATAACTCAGCACTGTACAAACCCCAGCATTTTCAACGGTGTAACTTAAACGCCTCTGATTGGCCATTGGTGTTCAAGAAATCATCAGTGATTGGCTACATTGCACAACACTGCAACAACACTTTCTCTCTCCACACTCTCCAGACTGGAAACACAAATATGCACTGACGCATTTGCAAAATCTGTTTGGCCTGTTTTGCACCCTCTAGCGCCCCTGTTGATCCGGCTCTGATCGGTTCAGTCGCACTGGTACTCCTAAATACTTTTTTCACAGTTGCACGCAGTAATTTTCAATCGCAAATGCGATTGAAATGGACGCACTGTGGAGCTCTGTACTTCTTGAATTAAATCGCAGCCTTTAATTTAATAAAATCAGATTTCAGTTTTATTTAGATTTATTTTGAAGCCCCATTTATTTATTTAATGTTACATTTGATTTAATTAATTATTAGCTTTTCATCAACTTACAACCCCCCATTTGGGAAACCCTGATATAGAGTTATAAATCAATAGTGGACATAAAATCCCAGATGATTTGGTGTTGGAAGTTGAAATGTTTGAGTTCTTATTGAACTCGTTGACTTTTGACTGCAGACTTTGGTATCTTGGCAAATGTGAGCACATCTCTCCTGAAACTTTAAAGGAGACACATTACAGAGACCTTTTTTTCTCAAGAGAAACATCTGAGAAACAAAAGACTTCCTCAGAAATCTCTACTTGTTCTCCATTTACTGTAATTTCATTGTGATATTAAATAAATCTCATTTGTGAAATTTGTTTTCTACAGGTTATACGTAGGATAGTAATGATTGATGATGTTTCAACATAGTTTGGAGGACATATTTGGTTTCCATGTTTGGTTCAAGAGAATCTGTCAGAGCCATAAAATTATGGCAAGAACAGTGAGCTCCACAAGTAATTTCCACCATGGTAACTCAAACAGCATACAGACCTTAATAACAACAAAGACTGAATAAATGATCTCTGTTCTCCTTCCTCTATCTTTATCCACATTCCCTGTGAAATGAAAACATTTTTTTTTCCGCTAAGCTAGTTATCAAACGTATCTTTCTCTCTTAAAATGGGTAGATTGCAGAGACTGAGCTCCTAAAAAGTACGTAAAAAAACACCATGACATAAAAACGCCATTCAGATTCATCAAAAGACTCCATACAACTATATTCTAAATCTTCTGAAGCAACAGACCAGGGGCCGTATTCACTAAACATCTTAAGGCTAAAAGTAGCTCCTAACTTGCCGATTTAGGAGAAACTCTTAAAAATAAAATCTGTGAAACGTTAGGAGTCCTCTTGACTACTCCTAAGTCACTAAGACCAAATCACAAACAGTCCTAATCCACCCAAAGACACTGTACACCATGAGGCAATACCGATAGAGCCTTGGGTGCTGAACCTTTTCTTCATAAATGCAATACAATTTGATTTATAGATTTGAATCTACGATGAGACGCCAAAACAAATCTTTAACAAATAAATAAATATTGTCTGATTACCTGTGCCAGTGGTTTTCATGAGTTCACACTTACAAATGATTGAATAGAGTAAAAAAAAAAATATATATATATATATAAGTGTATTTTGTGTGCTGTCCAAGGGGATCGAGGGCTCCGAGCTTGAAATTTAGCCCAAAACCAAAGTTCTCCCCATATCCCCAGCTGAGAGAGGAGCGGGGTGGCGGAGGGATGCAGAAAACCGTCGAAGTAACTATAGGCGAGTCGGCTCTCGTCTGTGTATATATTCCTCCTCTCGAGCTGATTAGAAAGACCGTTTAAATCCGTTTCTCCCAAACTTTGTTTATAAAACATAATTTGTCGCTTGAATTCTTCATTCTCTTGAGATGCAGACGACCAAGAGGTGGACAATTAACTAGCCTACATTTTAAAACCTTTATGGCAATAATATGGTAACATTTTATTTTGACTATGGCAACATTTTTATTAAAAAATATTTATTTGAATAGGGCAACATTTGTATTTTAAAACCTTTATTTTAATGTGGAAACATGACACCTCATTCTACAATATTTTTATGATTAAATCGCTGACTCCTCCCCCATCAGCCAATCACTGTGTGTTTATTCCATAGCAACGAGGTCAACCCCGCCTTTACTCTTAGCTTAAGACTTCAGTCTATTCCTTAGTAAAAGTTTGTCTCAGCAGCTTTGTGAATAGGTTTTAAGAGAAAACTCTTAGCTAAGAACTTTTACTGCTATTTAGGAGAACTCTTAGTGGTAAGATAAAATGTTTTGTGAATACGGCCCCAGAAATGTCAGCTGTTATTCACTGAAAATCTTCAATCCTGCCATAATGTCATTCGTCAATGCTCATTTAATACTTGGCAGAGTTTGGCACTAAGCCTCATTGGTTTTTACGTGTTTTGTATTTGAATTTCAGGCATCTGTATATCAGAAAGAAAAAGCTGGGTTTCATTAAGTTCACTTATTATAGAGGATGTAAAACAGACAGCTGTTAAGATATTAATCAAAAACATGAAGTGCAAACCGTGAAGCCGAAGAATTCCCATTAGACGTTGGTTATAAACTGCATCCTTCTGGTCCGGTGGATTGTCGGAGACATTAATCTGTGAGAATGCAGGCTGAACACCCAGTGATCTGATTACACCAATTTTTCTGGCTTTCATGAAAACCATTTTCCTATTTATTTGTGGACTTGCCTAATTCTTACAATCTAAATTCATTTGCTGTGGCATCAATGACACTGATAAGGAACGTGAGCAGAAAAGAAATGTTACGGAATTTATGATATCTGACTGTGGTTTTATAAATCTTTGCATGTATGTCGTGAGACTATAGGTGTGTTCGAGTTGAACTATACTAGGCTTCCACCAACAGGCGAGCTCTGCCAGTTGCAGGCAAATGAGAATGTACGCAGCACGTTTGAGCTTCCGGAAGACGTTTGTTCTTGTGCGTTATTCAGGTTAGGTTGAGCTTCTGCTTATGTTTCAGTGTTTACATGCGAGTAAAAACCTAAATTAAATCTGTATATCATAACAAGCGATCGATTCTCTTCAGAAAATTTGAACTAAACCACTCGATTCATATGGATTTGTTTCCGATCTCTTTATAATGTTTTTTAAGCATCAAAGTGGTTGTTACAAAGACAGTCAATGGAAGGAAATCTGAAAGAATTCTGTCATCAAAAAGAACTGCTGATCCTGGAGGCTGTTCTTGTTTTGCTCTCGCGGTACTTTGATGGCACACGTGATCATGACGCGGCAGTGGTTCTGATCAAAGTCAGACACACTTTCTAACCAGAATGCATTGTGTTTGTCAGGCACTGATCTGTCTGCGTGGTGCTTTAGTATCTTTAGTAGGAGAGAGAAGCAACGTGCACCGAGTGGAAAGAGCTTGAATGAAGCATGTTTGGCTCTAGATAAAATATTACAGGATATAGTGCCGAAAGATCATTACCATGAACGGCCCTGAGCACTTGTGGTGTTAACCGCTTTGTTGTTTTGACACGCTGCCACACTTTACACTGTAGAAACGGTAAAATGGCAGTGGCAATTTATATACATAGCACCATTAAATACAACCCAAGTTGACCAATGTGCTTTGCAATAAAATAACTAAAAAACACAAAATAGTAAACAAATTAAAACAATGAACCAATAAAAAATTGGTAAAATACGATACAAGAGTACTTTAACCCTTTGAGCGGTACGGTCCCACATATGACAGTATGTGGCGCTTGTGCTTAACGGTAGTGCAAATAAACATATTTATGATATTAATAAAGTTAAAGAAGATAAAAATGCAGATATTAAATGGCATATATATGAGAGATGGTAGTCAGAAACAGTAGTGCAAATAAACATTTATGAAATAGACATTCTCAACTATATTTACTGAATGTAAAAGAAAAAAAACTGCAAAAATACAGAAATAATACACATCTATTGGTATGGCCAAGAACTGGCAGAGCATCCATAGCGTGCGTCTCAATCAGCTCCCTAGTTCACTAGTCAGGGCACTGATCAGGGAGTCGGCCACATTCATTTAAATGGTATACTGATACACGACCTAGGAAGCTAGGGAGCTGTTTGAGACGCAGGGATAGTTTGTAAGGGTCTTCCTCGCCTACTTACTTTCTCTTCGTCGTCTTGTGTGCTCGGCAAGACTGTTTTGTGCTTGAGCGCCACCAACTCGTGTTTTACTGTAACTTCAGCAGCTCCAGGCACGTGAACAAAAGCACCAATCTCATTGGTCAGCCAGTTTTTAACGCGGCGCGTCAAACCAAAAAAACGAACCCGAGGCGTTTTAAAAAAATGACACTTTTACTTTCCCGGTGTGAACAGGCCTTTAGGGATGAACAAGATGGTTGGATGACCAGAGTGATCTGATTGGATGGTATGTCAGAAAAGTAAGATGGAGCCATACCATTTAGTGATTTATAAATGAGAAGTAATTATATATTTTTTTTTTAAATCCACTCTATAATGTACTGGCAACCAGTGTCAAGAACGTAAAACTGGAGTGATATGATCTCATTCATGAGCACCCATCAGAAGTCTAGCTGTAATCGGGACAAAGCTGACCAAGCTGATTCATCAAACACAATAAAAGACCGTTGTCATTATGTCTTGCGGTCCGGTTGGAATCAAGCCGTATTTGAGTATGCCTGCTCTAAAATATCAAACATAAAAAAAAGTGAACGAAAAAAGAATTCGAAAATAAAAAATACAAATAAAAAAAACACATCTAAAACTAAACAACTAGTGACCTATCACTACTCAAAATGAATAATCACAATATCAAGGGAAATAATCAACAGTTATTATTTTTGCCATAATCATCCAGCATCTGAATGTCACTCTGCTTGAATCATTATGTGTAGGCTCACTAACTGAGGAAGCGATTAGTGGAGATCATTAAATCAGCACACACAGGGACAAAAGCTGCTAGTCCAATACCTTTTATCGTGTTTATCGTTCTGTGATAAGTGCTCTCTGCCTCTCTTTTCATTTTTTCCCCTCTTTCCACTCAGAGGCTGAATGTAATTAGTTCTCATGCACAGGTAGCAGGGAGTTGGGTCTATGAAACACTGGTTTCAGGGCTCCAATTTCTTGCTTCTCTCCGATTGAAATTCCACCTCTCGGCACTCCGCATCCCGTGTAACCGTATAAATATTATGTCTCCCTAGGAACACAATAGCTGTGTTTATTATTATTTTTTTTATTTTGGGCATGTTTTTTGCCAGGATGGAT
The DNA here is from genome assembly GCA_003731715.1 of Anabarilius grahami. Taxonomy (NCBI): domain Eukaryota; kingdom Metazoa; phylum Chordata; class Actinopteri; order Cypriniformes; family Xenocyprididae; genus Anabarilius; species Anabarilius grahami. The sequence continues at coordinate 1,374,176 of RJVU01075616.1, read as the reverse complement.
TTGAGAGGGTTTCATATTCTCAGGAGTGGATTACAATATGCCTGAAGGGTCTGTAGAATAGATTAAAGAGCACAGACACTCTTGCACACAAAAATACTGAGTCTGTTTGTCAAACAGATCGCGACCTTCTCTTTAAATAGACAGTCAAAGGTTTTTTTTTAATTTCTAAAAACAAAAAATTACGGATATAAATTGAAAAGCTATTTCATATTCTGCACTTTTTCTTGGTCTCTACAGTAAGTACATTTGTAACATCCCTTATGAAAATGAAATACACTTTTTAAAAAAGAGTACTTATTACTGAAATAATATACTAGATAAAAGACTAAGTGTGAAGTGAATGAAAATGAAAATTCTGTCATTAATTATGTCGTTCCAAACCCGTAAGACCTTCGTTCATCTTCAGAACATAAATTAAGATATTTTTGATGAAATCCCAGAGCTCTCTGACTCCTCCATAGACATGAATTTGATTACCACTGTCAAGGCCCAGACAGGTACGAAAGACATCGTTAAAACATGGTCTGGGTCAAAATTCATAACTGAACAAGGCCCTGTCCCAAATGGCACCCTAAGCACTTGTGGTCTTCTTGTGAGTCCGCACTTTCATGACGGAACACTTCTTTGACTGTCCAGAAGAAGTCTGCTGAGAAGCTCGCACTAGCGGCTGCAAGGGGGGCGCTCACGAGCAACCTTCTGAAAGCGACAATGACGAATGGGAAACTCTACGATCTCGTGGACTTAACGGACACAGCGTCCTTTGTAAGTTCACAAGACCGAAAGTGCACATGAAGTGTACCATTTGGGACAGGGCCAAAGTCTAAATGCATCTGGTTGTTGAAACCACATATGTAAATTTTACTCCTCCCAAAAATGCCAAAAAATAAACGTGTGAGCATTATAGGCTAAAAAACATGTTTTAGCCAGATATGACAGCACTACTGCATCATGCATCCCCGCAGATGAGCAGTATCTCTTTCGTGCAAACTGCCGCAGATGAAACTCAAAAATAGTAAGTTGCAGACGCTCAAAACCATCTTCAAAATCATCTTCATTAAAAGTAATGAGACTAAATGATCTTACCAGTGCTGTTGCCACGCTCTCTCCTTTTGCTCATATTTGTTGTTTTCGGTGACGTGAACTCCAATAAATCTGCATATAGTGTGAGAATTGATGATCAGATTTATATCCGTTTTGCGGAGACACAAATTATGCGACCAAGTGTAAATGGAATCGTTTTGATAAATCAGATAGCTATCTGATCAGTAAAAACACATGAAGTGACCAGGTGTAAACAGGCCCTAAATGTAATATCAAATAACACAACAACAGTTAAACTTATAATTAAGTACTTTACATATGCTTTGGTATGTTAGTCAACACATCAAAATAAAGTGCACTTCTTCTAAAGCATGACAAAATATGATTAAAACATGATGTAAATGTACTTTACATAGCGTATTTATAAAAGTGTACCTAAGTGTGTTAAGGAATAGTCATGGAATCATACTCAAATGTTTTCAATATATGTGCTTGCTAAGAAGTTTTGAGTTTTTTTTTTTTTAAACATATTGCTATGTGGTTGCTAGGGTGACCTTGTTGGTTCTTAGGGTTTTTTTTTTTTTTGCATTTCATTGCTATGTGGCTGCTATGGGGTTCTGAAAGATATTTAATGTATTGCTATTTATAAACAGTATATATATTGCTATGTGGTAGCTAGAGAGTTGCTATGGGGTTCTGGGTTTTTCTTTTTTGCATTTTGTGGTGTTTTGCTAGGGTGATCCAACCTCCCCGCACACTATTTTTTAAAATTTGTTTTGAACAGAGATCACAGTTCTCCCACGATTCTAAACATACAACTAAACAAAATAACATGTAATTTACTTGAGGTTTTGACAAATGTTAATTGCTGCATTTAATTTAAAAGGTTTAATTAATCTGAATTATAAAAAACAAAAAAAACTAAAAACTTGATTTGAGTGAATGATTCAATGACTCACTCATAAATACTTAACTTGTTTCATTATTGGACAAAGCAGCATTTTTTTTTTTGAACGAGTCCCTTGGATGAATGATTCAGCGATACATTTCTATTTATCACTTGTCACCACCTACTGGTGTAACAATGTAATTGATATCATCGTTATTTGAGCTTTTGAAGTTACTTTCAAAAGGCGATTTGCTCTATTTTGATCGCTTCCATAGACATCAGTGTTTATATCCAAACTATAAACTTTTATCCCAGATATTCTGTGATAATATTAATATTTGTAACAGAAATAATAATACTGTGTGGTTGAAAAGACGGTGAAGCTGTTTCATACATGACAACTGCTCTCTCTGGATCAATGGCAGTGCCAACACAGATCTGAATGTCCGCTCTGATCGTACTTGTCAAAGGCTTAATAGACAGAGCTGAATTGTTGTCATTTAGGAATAAGATCGTGTGGGTGTTTGAATCGAGATCACAATCTTTTAATGTGCAGCTCTACTATATAATTGCTTTCTTTTTCTTTTCTTTTTTCTCGTATTGCCGGTTTGCCAATTGCTAGAATAATTAAAGTGATTGATGAGTAATTAAATTGAGTAGAGTCAATTCTTTTTGGATTTAGTTTGTTGTTGAAAAAGTAACACAAAAATAACCATAAAATGATTATGAAAAAATTTCATAAAAATTAATGATGTAATATAATTAGTTATTTTATGAGTATTATACACAGTGTGTATTTCCAACACTGAGCTACAGTGTGATGCAGTGCATTCAGTCACTCTTTCATGTACACTTTGATGTATACACAGGCAGGCAGACACAGAGACAAATACATGCAGACCTCTGCCTGTAGGATGTGCCACAGGTCTGACAGCTGCTTCCAGGACCATGACTGTCACATCCTCTCGTTCTCATCACCCTGAGCCCTCTATCAATTGCACTCCTCTTGCTCCTCTTGCTAGCAGCACATGTTGCTAAGACCATACTAACACACACACACACACATAAACACACACACTCATTCATTCTCCACTGTTATCTCACAATACTAGTTTCCTCTGTCTGGTTAACGGTAGTGAAAACCGCACACAGAGGCAGATAATAACAAATGGGCTTTACACCAGTAGTTCTTAAATTATGGGTCATGACCCAAAAATGTGTCAAGTCTGTTCCGGCCAGGGACAGAAGGGAGAAACAATGCTGAATGCAATGCTCAATGCAGCTAACCATTTAATCATGCAAAATAAATGAACAATATCACACGAGTAGCAGAGCGATATGGCTCAGCTGTGATTTGGCCATAGGTAATCACAGCGTGCTGATATACAGTCATATCGCACGGCTACGAGTAACAATAGTTCAGTGGCACAAGTGTGTAAATAAATAAGTACAACAACAGAGTATCTTCAAAAACCCTCTTTTGTGAAGAACTACTTCCTTCCGTCACAGATTGCAATCTCAAGTTGACAGTTTAACAGTTGAGCCCAAGCCTCCATCACCAATAAAACTCCACTTTAAAACTAGTAACGAATAGGGGTGTAACAATAGATAGATATAGATCAATACATCGATCTAATGTCAAACGATACGATGCATCGATTCGTTTTAACACTCTCCATATTTTCATACAATGTCAGTCTATGCGTTATCGCCAACACGTGCATTCTGGTTTACCTTTCAGAACTTGTGAAAGACGCTCTGTATTGGAGCCTTTATAATACCTTTTGCACAATGAAAGAATATTAATAGCCTGTCTTGTTCTGTCCTACCTATAATATGTTGTTGCTTCATTAAAAAGCTGCGCTATACATTTAAAAGAAATGTCTTTTTATTTTATAGAATATAGGCCTATAGATAATATATACACTATATGCCTACAATATTTCCTTGTTTATCAGTTTTTTGACATTACACAATTGAGCACAGAAGCCTAAAATACTTTCTGACTGTTGTCATGTCATAAGCTGTCATTAGATTACTGTGATTTTTTTTTTTTTTTTTTTTTGTGGATGTCCGAATCAGGGTGCAGGATGTGAAATTTTAAAATAATTGTTTTTTATATATTTTGGTTGCAGTTGTGAGTTAATAAAAATGTAACTGGTTGAGTAAAATAGGCACATAATATCGAAATATTGATCAATATACCCCTGAATCGCATCGTAATCGTTTCGCAGAACTTTGTGAGGTATCAGAAAATATCGTATCACTGGCTATGAGAACTGATATTGTAACGAATTGTGATGAACTGTCCGATTTACACCCCTAGTAATGAAGGAACATTGAGTAGCTTCATTGAAGCTTACTGTATTTTGTAGATTATTATAGTATTATGAGAAAGAGATCGACTAAAAGAGAGTATTACCTGCATCTAATATAGCATTCATTTTCACGTCGATGTCCATAATATTATTTCTACCAGAAAGACTCGGGAGGCAAGATAATGAAACACTGATATTTATTACCAAACAGCAAGCAGAATATACAAAGTAGATGATCTTTGGCGTAGGCCCCGTCCGAAGCTCACGTCCTGAGGGTTGCAGACTTTGCATTTCCTGCCTGAAGCTGAAGGCAGGGGCGTAGCCAACCCCTGGGGAGTATGGACAGGGACCATTCTGGTGGTGGTGGGGAGGATGGAGGTGAAAATTTGCGTCAGCATCTGCGAACTCATACAAGTGTAAGTACCAATCNATTGAAGCTTACTGTATTTTGTAGATTATTATAGTATTATGAGAAAGAGATCGACTAAAAGAGAGTATTACCTGCATCTAATATAGCATTCATTTTCACGTCGATGTCCATAATATTATATCCATCATAAAAAAAATCAGTTTGAATGTCTGCTGAGGAAAGCAATCTTTGTCCTTTTAAAAGTTAAGGGGATTTCCCACAGCACTAAAACAATTTCCTTGTTCTGACTCACTCATAAAGAGAGTCTTTGTCGCCATCTAATGGTGTAATAATGTAAACTTTCACTGATACTATTGACGGACCCTTTCTCAATACCAAATATGGCATATTATTTATGTAAAATAATTTATTGAACAACAATATTTAAATTAACAACACTAGCCATTATAAAAGACATAAACACAAGCGAACAATAAAACAATCAAATAAATAAAAAACACAAGCAAACAATTCAGTCAGACGTACAAAAGTAGCACTCCAGTACAGGATTTAAGTTAAATATAGCCTAAATATAAAGTTATGAAACTTAATTTTCCCCTTAACCCAAATCGTTTTGCTCTGCAACAATTAATTGATTAATCAGACCAAAGATTGCCCATTTGATATACCCCAAATTAATCTCATGTTTAACCACTCTATATACATAAGAGTTAAAATTCCAGATGTTCGGCAAATTCAAGAAGGACTGGTCATGATGAAGCTGTTCTCTGCGGGTACATGAGCGCTGAACGGCTGCTGACGGACGGCCTTGGAGCTCACATGTGCGAAAGTACAACAATTGTAAAATAGGCGCTATGTTTATATATGAAGTTTATATTTGAGTTCTAAATAACTACATTATCGGCTTAAAAACTCTTAAAACTAAATTTTATGACAACAGTAGTATTTATTAAAAATATAAAGTATTTACTAAACACTGAAGAAAATACTCCTCACACTATATAAAATACAGGTTCACTTGCAACAAGGATAAGCATGTTTTTTGTAGACAATGATTTGGTATAATTTCTTGGATGCAGGAAACCAAAAGGAAATTTTTCCTATTCAGCCTATATGTCATTTTCATAATTTGATGCATTGGTGGCCTTATCCAATTCATGGTAATATTCACATTTTTATAACATTTATGTTAAAACAATTTTGCTACTGTTGGGTCAACACTTGATGATCAGTTTAAATTTTAATCCTGAAGCGAACCATAACCACTGCGTAATACAAAGATGGCTGTGGCAACAGGGCAAAACCTCTGAAAAGCTGTTATAAAACATTTCAATTAATGGTCATGCTGGATTACAAATACTTTATCAGCAGACATGCACATGGTGCATGTTGTGTGCCAGTTTTTTAGATTCCAGATTCCAAATTCACAGTGGGTCTTGCTATAGTGTGCCGCAGCGATTACATATTTTTTCTGTACAATGTGAAGTCACGTTGCCCAGGCCCCGCCCACAATTGCTGAGGGACTCTGTCATATTATATAGTTTCCACCCTGAGCGAGTTGTACACTGTCTGGTCTGCCATTGTCTCCATGCTGGAGCAGCTGTAGCGACAAGAATGTCTGGTAAGCAATTGAGGTGTTTTGTTGTTGAATGTAAGAGTGAACATAACAGTCTTCATGTACTCGCTACATCTGAGCTGCTGAAGATGCAGTGGATTAATTTTGTTTTTGACGGGAATGCACGACAGATCTAATATACACATACAATTTCTGTCCTTGCTGTTTACGTTCACAGACATAACCGACTGTTTGTGTGAACACCTTGTGTGTATTTGACAGTTTAAGCACAATAAAACATCAAAGAGAAGTTAGTTTTGTACTCCCGAGACGTGCCGTCTGACAGCCAGCTTTCTGTGCATGTGCTTCAGATGTGTGTGCTCAGAAAACAATCAATTAGAAATTTTAACTGATAAAGCTTTAAATCGAATGGATATAATCAACTTTCTTGATGAAGAAGCACTGCAATGTCCGTGAGCATGAACGCAATATAAATGATAAAACCAAGCATATGTTTTGTTAGTATTTGGCAGAGTATCCGATGCAGGCAGGAGCTGTTAAAGAAAGCACTTTGCTGGAAAGAGCCGGGGAGCAGCAGATCATTTGAATTTAAAGTCACCTGCACGAAAACAGCATGTTTTTGCTAGCACTCAAAAATGGTTATTTACAACATGGTGTAATGATCTGTGAGGTATTTTGAGCTGAAACTTCACAGACACGTTCTGGGGACACCTGGGACTTAAAGGTGCCCTAGAATCAAAAATTGAATTTACCTTGGCATAGTTGAATAACAAGAGTTCAGTATATGGAAATGACATACAGTGAGTATCAAACACCATTGTTTCCTCCTTCTTAGGTAAATCTCATTTGTTTAAAAGACCTCCGAAGTACGGGCGAATCTCAACATAACACCTACTGTTACGTAACAGTCGGGATCATTAATATGTACGCCCCCAATATTTGCATATGCCAGCTCATGTTCAAGGCATTAGACAAGGGCAGGCAGTATTAACGTCTGGATCTGTGCACAGCTGAATCATCAGACTTTGGTAAGCAAGCAAGGACAATAGCAAAAAATGGCAGATGGAGCAATAATAACTGACATGATCCATTATATCATGATATTTTTAGTGATATTTGTAAATTGTCTTTCTAAATGTTTCGTTAGCATGTTGCTAATGTACTGTTAAATGTGGTTAAAGTTACCATCGTTTCTTACTGTATTCACGGAGACGAGCCGTCGTTATTTTCATTTTTTAAACACTTGCAGTCTGTATAATTCATAAACAACTTCATTCTTTATAAATCTCTCCAACAGTGTGTAATGTTAGCTTTAGCCACGGAGCACCATCAAACTCATTCAGAATCAAATGTAAACATCCAAATAAATACCATACTTACGCGATTAGACATGCTGCATGACGAACACTTTGTAAAGATCCATTTTGAGGGTTATATTAGCTGTGTGAACTTTGTTTATGCTGTTTAAGGCAAGCGCGAGCTTCGGGGGTGGGGAGCACAAGAATTTAAAGGGGCCGCAGCCTGAATCGGCTCATATTTAATGATGCCCCAAAATAGGCAGTTAAAAAAATTTATAAAAAAAAAATCTATGGGGTATTTTGAGCTGAAACTTCACAGACACATTCAGGGGACACCTTAGATTTATATTACATCTTTTGAAAATACGTTCTAGGGCACCTTTAAATTACATCTTGAAAAAAGGGCATAATAGGTTGGAAAAATTGGAAAGTTGGAAGTTGAAAGCTTGAGTTAGAATAGTTTGCGACTATAAATACGAGGCTGTAAAGGTGGAATAGTGAGTAGGTGTGTTTACCTGTTCATCATGATGACGTTTAATGTCCCCAACAACCTTTGTAATCCCATTTAACTACTTGTTAGCAAGACTTCATCAAGACACATTAAAAAAAAAAATCACGAGTGGGGTTGGGCTAATACTGATGTATTTTGTGTCATTTAATAAAATGTGAAAATATATTGAGGTTATTTCAGGCATTTAACCAAAAAAAAACTAAATAAAACCAAACAAACAAATACATTGACTTCAGGACGATGGCAGTGGAAGTTCATATATGCTAACTCATTTAGGTTTTAGGACTCTGTATGTTATGCTAGTCTATATATGTGGTTGCTAGGTTGTTGCTTTCTGGTCCAAGTCAAAAGAGCCTAGACTCTAAGGATATGTTTATATGCACCGATTTTAATCGATTTGGATTAATCTAATCTGATTGTAGATTCCTAAAGTGCTGTTTATATTTACCCTAAACTTTGCAATCCAATTTAAATATTTGTTTGCATTTGCATTACATATATTCTCCAAACAAAACTTCAGCACATGCACAGTGCATCAGTCACCGCATTTAGAAACAGAGAATCCCATTGTAAGCGTAATTGGCATTTTTGCCTTGAATACCTTTTTTAAAGATATGTCAAAAACCTTTTCTAGCAGATATTTAGCAAATATTCAATCTCTTACCTGTTCTTTCCACCTGCTACCATGTTTATAATGTACAATTTAAGACGTAAATAAACATAAGCACCACAACACTGCAGATTTGGTGCTAATATTACAAATATTTTCTAATTTAACAGATTATTTCAGATCTATGCAACCCTCTCAATCAGATCGATGTTTACATGAAGGCTTTTCGGTCTGATTAAGCTATCAATCCGATTATTAATGGATTATTAGGTTGCATATAATTTCGCAATTGCAATAATTGTGAAATATAAAGTCACAGTTATCTTTTTTTAATCTGAAGCAGAAATGAGAACGATTTTTAACATTGGAAAGCTTAAACACTTCAGCTTTAAACAAACAGCTCATTTTATAGTCACAAATTTCCATTGTTCTTAAGCTAGAAGATCTTTGTCTAACATGAGCGTGACCCACAGCACACTGCCTAGTGCGCCTCAGTGGAGCGATGTTACTTTACAATATTAATCTACCGTTGTGTTCGTTTTCAGCAAGAGCAATGTCACGTGTGTGATACCTCTAAGCCTTCGCACGGTTTGTGCTGAAAGCCGTTTCTTCTCCTCCCTCCAGGAGTCACTTTCAAAGTGATCCAGAGCTTCTGAGCTCATTAAAGCTTAATCAGAAAATCTATTTTCAGGTCACTTGTAGCTCTGTCAGGAGGATTTCCAATGAATAGAGGGCACTGTTTCTCCGCAGCCCCTCCGCCAAAATGAACATGTAGTATTGTCAGACCGTTTCAAATGTGGTTGGCATACCGACAAGAAACATCAGGTTCCTCTTTGCTTTAATATGCTACATCTGGTTGGTGGCAGTTATCTGTGTCACCATGTGAATATTTTATAAAAATGTCTTGTTTAATCTGGCGAGGGACTGTAAAAGGTAGTGACACACATGGCTGTCACTGGGATCTTCTCTCAATATGGGACAGTACTTCACTGGGCAATGTTCGACTTGTGATAAGAGATACATTTATCTATCTAAAAAAAGATAAGAGACACAGAAAATATTGTACAATTGTATTTTATTGATAATTGTACAACACTCGTCCTTTATGAAATGTCATCTTGGGAAATAATCTACTGTTTACACCAAGTAGGGACATGAAGAAAGATTCTGGAATGTTGCAATACTGTTTCATCAACTAATATAAATAATGTTGAGGGAGGTGGAAAAGAGTTTGTAAAAGCATAGAAAGATTCACTGATGCAGCATAAAATCCTGGCTGATCGTAAAGTGCTGTTCTGTGTTGTATCATTTTAGCAAGCATCAGTATTGCTCCTACTTATGGTTAAGTATTACATTTGCATGTAATCTATCTGGCACTGTGTGTGAATGATGAATGATACCTCAGACTGTGCAGAGAAGTGAGCTATTACATTTCTGAGTGCTTGTCGGATAATAAAACAAGTGGAAAAATCTAGTGGTCGACCAGATTTGGATTTTTAGGGGCCTATAACCTAATTTTGCAACATTGTAAATACATGCCTCTACCTACATTTTTGCACAACTCCGATAATACATCTATGCATACAATTCACTGCAGTTTCCAGCTGAAATGAACACTAATGGCAGTAAAACACAACAACTTGTATTCCTTTTCACACAGGGACAGATTATCCATTAATAAGATTTATTTTCATGCAGTTTCTTGCACAATACAATGTTATGACCTCAAAAGTTGATGTAAGTAAAATTTTGATGATAAAATACATTGCCATTCATGGGTTTATCTTCCCCAAAAGTAAACATTGAGCCTCCCAGGCACCATCAAATCATTGAGAGCGGTCTTCTCAGATCCTTCAATCTCTTTCCAGCCAAAGAAAAAAGTAAAATATTGGCCAGTTGATCAGCCTGACCAAAATATTGTTCTATCACTAAAACAAATCTCATAGACTTACATTGAAGGAGGGAGCATCTTAAACTAGCCTAAGATGGTTTACTGGTCTTAGTTGGTCTTTTAACCTGGGGTGTGTTTCCCAAAAGCATTGTTAGCCTGCTATAGTTGCAAGGTCTGTTGTTACTAACATAGTTCAATGATTCGGTGTTTCCTGAAACCAGCAGCAAACATTTGCAAACAGCATTGCAAATTTGTGTATTTGGAACTACAGCTCTCGAGCTGTGGTTAGAAGCGTAGTTTCATGTTAGTTAGACATGTGGACTTACATAGATCATGGCCTTGTGGAACAATAGAGTGCATTAGTGCCCGACCCCTTTTTCAATGATGCGGGTTCCGGAAGTATTTTTTTCCATTCATGTTTCCAATAGGGATTTTAAAAGTCTTCGTTAAAGCACTATAAGCCATGAACCAGTAAGATATAAAGTGAAGCACAACACTACAAATTTTGATTTGAGTTAAAAAAGTTTTTGAAAATTGGACAAAAAGGTCCTGTGTACTTCAGTGAGGGGAAGAACTACAATCCCATGAAGCATTGTGAACAGCTTAATCGAATTATAAACAGTGGAGAAATATAAAACTACTCATTTATATATATATGTATTTTTATACTTACATTATATATACATTTTTTATTTATTTCAAAGTATGTATATACAAAAATTTACTGTAGATATTTTAAGAGCGTGGAGAGATTGACTTCGACATCTTCATGGGAGTGGGCGGAGCAAAATATCTATTTTGCCACGTGTTGCTTTTTTTTTGTGTGTAATTTTCTTTACAATTTCTGTATTTTATTTTATTTTTTATTTTTTTTATCAGGAATTCCGCTGTTAAACGTGATTATTTTAAAAATATTTTGACACAATGCAGCCTGATTGCTTCACCAGAAGCAAATACCATGGATTTACAACCTCGTAGTTCACATTAGGTCTGTTTTTAAAGGTTTATAAATTATCGTTCAAAAACAATTTCCCTATGGAGAAATTGAATGGAGTTTCTACTTCTAGAACCCGACTGTTGCCCTCTATAAGCATGCTAACATTCTACAGTACGTTCTGTATCTTACATTCCATTTAAATATATATATTCCGTGAATTTAACGNGCAAATACCATGGATTTACAACCTCGTAGTTCACATTAGGTCTGTTTTTAAAGGTTTATAAATTATCGTTCAAAAACAATTTCCCTATGGAGAAATTGAATGGAGTTTCTACTTCTAGAACCCGACTGTTGCCCTCTATAAGCATGCTAACATTCTACAGTACGTTCTGTATCTTACATTCCATTTAAATATATATACATTTCAACCTAAATATATTTAGCATGTCAACAATCAGTATTGTTTTTGAAGAGTGTGCATGTGAGTAAAGGCATAAGAGAACCCTGGAGTATGAGATAAGCAGACTGTCCTCCAAAACAAAACGACCCTATAGGTCGTTTTTCAAGCACGTTATTACGACTTATATTTACATTTTAAAATCATGCGCCCTCTAGCTGGTGTAAAAAATAATGACAGTGTCGCGTTACGTCTGTCGTCAAGAAATGATGGATGACTGTCAATACCAATCAAAATGCGTGTTCATTTAAATGCAATGTGTGGACTTTTTACACCATTTGTCCTATTTCCATTTAGCAAAACTCATTTTTTTTATTAACAACTACAACCACACCCTCATCCTTAGTGATTTATAGTGCATATACACTTTATGAGCACATGTGTTCCCTGGGATCGAACCCACGATCGCACGATCGCATATTGTTATATATTGCAATGCTCTGCCAATTGAGCTACGCGAAACCCGAAATATGACGCAGATAAAAGGGAACAATGCATTAAAATGAAAGTGTCCTGTTGTCGATAGGGGCACAACTTTAGCAATCGTCCTATGGGTCGTATTTCATGAATTAAAATGAAAGTGCAGTGTTTCCCACAGGATTTTGTGAGACTGTGGTGGGTCGACATCGGTTACTCTGGGGGGGTCCGGGGGCATGCCCCCTGGAGGAAAATTTTGTACATTTTAAATTTAAATGCATAAATCTGGTGCATTCTGAGAGCAAAATTAAGTGACTAGATCAATGAAGAAATTTGTTCTCTTGTAAACAATTTTGTGCTCTAATAGTAATTTATTTATTGTTGATGGTAGGGCACATTAGTCACGTACACAACATATAGTAGGCTATATGGTGGTTCATAAATGGTCAAACATGTAGAGTATACATTTAAACCATTAAAAATATGTTGCAAAAGAGGTTACCTTTGTTGAATTAATTTATTAAAGGGAGCCTGCATCTGTATTTGTGGAACTAATGGTCACTCTTTGATTTGTTAAACAATCCAGAATGCACTAAACACACTACTTCATTATAGAGAAAAACAACAAATGAATAAAAATATATAATCATAAACTTACCAATAAATAAATAAATAAACTAGGTGAGTAACTAATTCAGCAGCAAAAAGTACGCTAGCCTAATTCTTGAAAAAACCTTTGCACAGTAATTTTATAACATCCAAATGTTAATAAAAAGTTTAAAATTACTATCTGTATTCTTATGAAATAAAAAAAAACTATTTATATTGGATTTATATGAAAGACGTTTATTTTAAATGTATTGTGCAGCTTTTTAATGGGGCAACAAGATATAGATAAGACAGAACAAAATATGCTATTAATAATCTTTCAGTGTGCAAAACTATGGTAATATGAAACGCTTAATAACAGCAGCACATGCCGCTTATGCGCATCTCAGTTGCAGAATGATGTGCTTAAAGGGATATGGAATCACAGCGCGCAGTTGCGCTGCGCATTGAAAAGTTCACGCCACAAAGAGAATCCCTGTGTATATCTGCATCTAACTTTCTTCTCACTTTTAAATTCCAGTTATCATGCGTGTGACGCCATTTCATAGTCCTTGTGTTGTGCGATCTAACAGACACCCTGTAGCCAGTATGACATCGTTCAGAAACGGCAATAAACTCCAGCAAAATAAAGTCATTTTATGCAAATCCACAGTGCTTTATCTACATATCAAGTATTATAATGGGGATATTTCATATTGGAGAGTTTTACCGTGCTGACTGTCGTTACCGAACGCGACGTGCTGTCTGATTGCTGAACAGAGAATGATTGACAGCTGCAGCGGAGGGAAGACGAGTTTCTGACCGTGAATTTAACGCTGTACATATTCTTCTGTCCCTCACATGAAGCTATGGAATGGCTTCAGATGACTTTGAATGTAGTTCACTAAAACTTAATTGGTGCTAGTCTATTTATTTTGCTCTCTGACTCCCATTTTTGCCATATAAAAGAGCGAAATTATTAGAGGGTTATTTAAATATCGCGACAAGCCTATTTCCGTTTCATTTTGAGACTGTGGCGGGACAAATTATAATGTGGCGGGTCGCCACAGTCTAGTTAATGTATGGGAAACACTGAAAGTGTCCTGTTGTCGATAGGGGCTCAACTTTAGCAAACGCTCCTATGGGTCGTATTTCATGAATTAAAATGAAAGTGTCCTGTTGTTCATAGGTGCGCCACTTTAGTAAACGCTCCTATGGGTTGTATTTCAGGGAAGTGAAAAACAACCTATATAGGCGTATTGGTTGGAGAACATGTTGGAGATTAGAGGAAACCCGCAATTAATCTAACATTAAATTAATCAAAACGACAAGGAACAAAAATAGTGATGCGGTGTCCTCAAATACCAGCAGTAAAAAATTACTTTGTGAAGAAAGCTGCTGACTAAATGAACCCCATGTTTACTGGAGTAAAGTAAACGTGATTAAAAAATTAAAATGGATTTTTTATGTAAATTTGTAAATGAACTAATCTAATCTAATCTAATCTAATCTTGAATCAATTAATTTGTAGAAGGTATTACTCCATCACCTGTGCATGACATTGGCAAACCTATATTGAGCCAGTGTCAAACGACGGAGGTGTGACCATGTTACTACAGTAGTTTCAGAAAACAATCAACAAGCTAGTTCATTTTTTACAGTGATGCATCGTGTAATGGAAGTTAAGGAGCGAGTTATGTTGTTGTAAATGACTGGACTTTTGGCTGGTTTTAGAGAGGTTTTGGGTAGCACATACTAACGGGTCTAAGCATTGATATACACACACCCTAATGTCCAGCCTAATTCAAATCTTGTTTCATCCCAATGAACTTGTTTGAACAAACACGAATGCATTTAATTTTTTATTCCTAACCTGGATGAGTCAGACAGTGGAAAAGTAGTTTGATAATGATGTCAGCATGCCATTCATTGCAAATTTGAATATTATACTGGCTATTGAGAGACAGACATCGGGGTGGAGTGTGGATAATTGTGATCACTCCCAGTCCTGAAGGCATAAAAGTTCCCAGCCCAGTAATATTTCCAGTAAATGGAAATGCCTTCAATTTGCCGCTACAGCAAAAACTGCACCACAGTCACCCGTCCCTGTGCTGATAATGATGTTGGGTTGAACACACATCTCTCTCTTTGCAGGCAATAATCTCAGATGGTGTTTAAATAACTTTGCATATCCATGTGCTGGCAATATTGCGGCTGGGTGGAAATAATGTTGGTTAGGGTGGGTTTGGTCAGCAGCTACTTCATGATTATTCTGTCTGTTAAATTATATTCATCATTCTCCATCATAAAACTGAAAATGTGCAGATTTCTACCTGATCTGAAATGACTTTGTTGCTGTAACATAATGTGATTAAACCTGACTACATTAGGATACACCAGCAATACTGTAAATATACAGCCAGTTAATTTAGTTAAAAAGTAACATTTGACCTGATAATACATTTTCTAATTCTAGTAATGTATCCCTTCACTGCCCTTTAAAGTAAAAGTTATTCTATATACAAGTATTTGACTACATTTGTCTCTATACTGCTACTTAAACAGCGCTTATGAATCATTGTTCAAGCCTTATTTACATAAATTAAGACTTGAGGAACAAAGGGAACCATTTCACACAAGGAAAATGCTGCTATCTTTACAGCAAGCTAACAGTGGGAAATGTAATTCATGCAAATGAGGGACACAGATAAAGCCTTCTTTTGTCTAACATCATCTATCTAATGGCTAAATTTATCCACACAGCTAATGCTAGGTTTTGAGACAATAGTTTTTGGAATATATTTTTTCAGCAAATGTTGTTAGGGAGCACTGACCTGCTGCTAGTAAAACGCGGATTAGCGGAGATGCTCACATCTTATCCAGGGATATTTATGATATGATTAAGATTGGGTCTCATTAACTGTAGTAGCTTGCATACACACACACACACACACATATTTGTGTGTAAAACCTGTGTGTGAATGTTTCACACAGAAATTGATTCATCAACAAGTTTGTAAAATTAGGTTAAGGTTTGGAACCAACCCACACACAAATGCAAAAAGCTCTTGTAGTGGCATTAGAAACATGTAGTTAAGAAAACAATATGTATCTATATGTATAAATAACAATAACTAAGAGACTCTAAACTAAATGTTATTTCAGAGTCACAAAAATGTGCATTATAGCTGTGACAGGCACTGCATAAAAATATAGCTGATCATAGGCCTTTATAAAAGTTTTTTTTTTTTTTTTTAGCTGGTTTTGAGAGTGGCAATCTTGGCTTTACAGAAAGATTGTGCATGCTCTCAGGGCAAGAGCACATCTTTAGAGAGCAATACATTTGAAGAGAGTGATGAATCGCTGTACAGAAGATGGTTTGTGCGTGTATTATGCTAATTGCTAACTATTGGCATGAGGTCCCTAATTTAAAATTAATCTAGATTCATTCACATTCAAATGAAGGTAAGATAAAATGTATGCATGTACACGCCTGTAAAAAATGACATTAGAACTTTCTTTGTGCACATAAGTACACAACATACATAGAATTATTAGTAATTGAGACTCAATTCTATGTCTAGCACATACATTCTTAGTAAGCAGGAGTCTAACCTATATCTGTAGACATTCCCCTATTAGGACCCTGTGGGAAATCATAAACTTTCTATATTAAATCTAATACGTCTCTTTTGAAATGCAAAACGGGCAACAGAACAAGGCAAAATAGTCTCGGCTATAAATTACAAAACTCTATCAGTTTTCATAGAGATAATTCACCCAGAGAACACATTTTTCATACACTAATATTTAGAACTCCCGTCATAGTGGTAATTGGTTTGAACCATCAAAGAGTATTTTAATAAGAGTTCATTAATTAGATAGAGATGGTCTTGTTACATTATGTGCCCTTGTCTCCCGGTTGAGCAGAAAATTAGTTCATTTTGGCTGTAGAAAGCCAGCACAAGGCTTTTGAAGAATTATTTTGATTAAATTTATAGAGCAATATGCCTTTAATTGTCAGTTTTTTGCACCTGATTTGTGAAACATGTTGAGATCAATAAAAAGTCTCATTGACTTTCCTTTGTTTTTGTTTTCCAGCAAGGACTAAGGAGAAAGATTGAAGCACAGTCACCTGGATATACACCCAAGCAGAATGGCCTCTCCTGTGGAGCATCAGGATCTAACTTCAAGCGCCTTCGTATGGAACCCAGCTCTTTTCGACCTGGTTCCTGTGCTTTGGTTTCAGGGCAGACTCAAAGATTGGTTGGGGATGCCACCCAGGGTAACATCCTTCGAAGAAAGGATACCTTCATGATGCCTCATGGAGTTGGCAACGATTTATTCAAAGGAACTCTAAGGGAAATAAAGAAGGAACCGAGTGAAGTTCAGACCTGTGGCCAGTCTTCCACAGATCCTGCCACATTGACGTTTGACTTCAAAGATGAAACTGGACAGATTGACCCAGAGCTCCAGGACTTGTTCGATGAGCTCACCAAGACCGTGCCATCACTCAATGATCTAGAACTGGAGAAGATGTTAAAGCAAGATGATGACTTTGGTCTGGATCTGGGCCGACCCAGTTCAGCTGGTGCGGCTCCTCTGTGTTTTCACCTGAATAAGCCAATCAAGACAGAGTACTCACCAGATTTTAGCCAGACGGCTGGAGGCTCTCCACAACTAAGACCAGCCTCTGCTGGACCTTCCTTTTCCATGGCCAATGCAACTTTATCCACCTCACCCATCACTTCAGGGCACCATGGACAGGTACCTACTGGCGGTCCCTCTCGAGGTCTTCCATGGCCTGAGATGTCACATGCTGAGCAGCTGAAGCAAATGGCTGCTAACCAACAGCAGCCCAACCCTATGCTTCACAACCACCAGCAGAGTCAAGCAGGTGGTATTAGGAACTGGTCTTCCGCATTAGGTGTTCACCAAACTCCTGGCTCTTTCAATCAGGAGACTCTTTCCGGTAATGCTTCCCTTTCTCAGCAGAGACTTAACACTCAAAGTGCCGGTCAGGCCAAAGGCATGTCCAACTGCTTTCTCAAGCCCAATGGATTCAACCCCTCCCATCACACCGACACAAAGGTTCTCAGCAGCAAGCCCCTGCTGCATTTCAGCCCTAAAGCACCACCTTCCACCACGTGCCAACAAATGCCCATCATGGCTGCTCCACCTAACAAAACATCCATACAACAGCAGCCATCTACAGCAGGCCAGGGCATGCACTTTCAGAACTGCCAGCTGCCCATGCAGCAATCTCCCTGCCTACAAACTAAGCCTTTAATTCAAAGGCCTCCACTCAATCAGCATGGTGCTGGTATCAGTTTCAAAATGGCACAACAGAGACAGGTAAGAGACTGTGTTTATGGTCCTTTTAACGATTGTTGCTTGTTTGACTGTATGATATGTTCCCACTGATATCTTGCGTAAAAGCCAGAACACACTGGGTCGCATTCGCTAACCGTCAGGGGTGTAACGATTCTCTCAATTTCTTGATGCATCTATTACAAACCCACACACTGCCCTTTTTATCACCTTTCACTGGATCATGCTCACTCTCTGTTTCATCTGTATCTCTCATTGACACTTTTTCTGAGCAGCTTTTTGAGCACATTATGTTTGCTTTCTCATCAGGACGGTGATTGACTATAACATGAGCAGCTCTTTCACACTATAGTGCTATAGACTCGAGTTAAATGAGCAGAAACCATTAATAAAGCTGCCAACTCGTTGCATGACCACTACTACTGAAATAAGTTGCTTCATTGCTCGAAAACCTCACCACAATGAACAATCTTTAGCAGTTTCTTACTTATAATACATTAGTCCCCGGTTGCACAGACAAGGCTGAAGCTAAGCCCAGACTAAAATGCATGTTTAAGCTGTTTCGACGGAAAGCAACTTGCACTAGCACATCTTAAAATATATCAGTGCCATTGTTTTGTCTCATATTGCACACCAGCAATGTTTTTTCTAGAGCACATTTATAAAAGGTACTTAAATGTTCTAATTAATAGGACTGCCCCCTAATAGTCGACGAGAAGAGGCTTAGTCGACCAAAATTGCTATTAGTCAGTTAGTCGTAGAAAAAAGAACAAAAAAAACTCCACAGGAAGTGGCGAAATCAGTCTGTGACGGACATATCCTTAACAGCAGGAAATCCAACCATTTGCCTATCATTCATCATTGATCAACCTCAATAACTCTCGTGTTTGTGTGGAGAGTGTGCTTACTATATGACATGGAGGCGCCGGTGCGATCACTTAAAATACTTTGTCATTTTTGTTCATACAGATAAGAGTATTCAAAACTGTAAATGGTTTGCTTTTATTTCTGTAAACTCACAATAACAACAAAACTTTGTGCTTTTCTAAAATAATGAAAACAAACAGGATGTGCTTTCTGTCACAAAAAATATCTGAAACTTAACATGTACTTGCCTCACAGACATGAGAAATATATCTATGGAAAGCTTGTAATGTCTACTTTTAAATGAACCAATCAAATCGAAAACAAATATTCTCAGATTATGTAATCCATACGAAACTTGCATATATGCACGTCTACTACTGCAGAGATAACGAGTCAGCATCGCCAACTTTATCTCTACAGCCGGAAACACACAAAACAATAGTTTATTAATAAATTATTAAAATGTTCAGACAGGCTCCTGTTTTTTCACGACACATTCATAATCATTACATTTGCGGGTGTGCTGCTGTAAACTTTATGTATATGTTTGAGCGTTGATTAAGCTATGTATGACATATATGGGTGATTAAAGGCTCATTATTATGATTTAGATAATTTATTAATATAAATGTGCAATTAATCGTCTAATCGCTTAAAGGAACGACTACTATTCAACTATAAAATTTAGTCGGGGGCAGCCCTACTAATCAAACTATGGCTTAATTCTGGCTTAATCTAAGCCCTGTCTGTGAAACCATGCCTTAAAGAAGTATTTACATAATCTTATGAATGTACTTTAAAAATACAGAATCGGATCATTAATCGAAATCGAATCAAATCAAATCTCATAAGATGAAAACATTCTGAATTTGCAAAAATCATTCCTGAATCAAATAAAAAACCTATGATTTGTGAATCAAGTTGATTCGCTGTCTAAATGATGTTTTATTAACAAAGTTCAGGAGGAACATGTTCAAGTGATCTATCCAATCAGCACGAGAGGAGGCCTATATGTATGCATAACCGACTTACATATGTTCCTCAAAAGTTTTCTGGATCCCGACTCCTTACTCTCAGCTTGTTCCTTACCCAGACAGGAACACGGAGGGAGTACTCTGGGTTCGGGCCAAAATTCCGAGCTCGGACCCTGATCCCCTCGGCCAGCATGCCAAATACGCATAACCTTTACTCTATCCGATTATTTCTAAGTGTGAACTCGTGAACCAAATATTCACAGCCAAATATTCACTAACCATTTTCAATACATTTTATTCAACATTTTATTCTGAAATCACACATCACAAAAATCAGATACCCCCAGTGGTCTTGTAAATGTTTCAGCATCAAATTTTTCAATATATTTTAGGGTGGCACACCTGGCATTGCTCGAGTATATTGCTGCGCATGCTCTTGGGGGGGAAAAAAACATCACCAGAGATCGTCATATTTTATGATAGCTGAGAATGATTAATTATTGTACAGGATAATTTTTGCAGTTTTTTCATTTAGAATACTCAGAATTCAATAACATTAGTACACAGTTAAGAACAAATTCATCTGTTGTGATTATTGCAGAATTTTTGGTTGAGAAGTTCCACGCAATAATTAGTGAATGACACCCACCGTGCAACATGAACTATCTTTGTGTTAGACTGTATGCGACTTTGGGCAAATAATTAGCTTTGCTACATTTTCTATTTAAGCAATTTTTTTTCTATTATATCACATTTTTGCTGTGCAGAGCAGGTTGTTCTTTACACAATAGAGTCGTAGTGTCAAAACCACACACCCTGCTTTCTTTCCATCTGTCAGCCTGTTGTGTTAGCCGTTAGCAGTCTGCCAACTCAATGGCTCTGCACTTTGCTGTAGGCCTGTTTTTCATTTTGTTTTTCATGATTGTTGTTGGTGTCTAGGCGGGTGTAGGGTGCCTTGAATTTGTATATCCCCTCAAAGCAGTTTGATGGCAGCCTGACTTTCTAGAGCATGGTGGATTAACATGCGAAACTTCTAATTTCTCCGCCTGTCACAGTCACTTGCCGTCAGGGCATAGATGCGCACAGCGGGATTTGCTAATTGGAGGTTGTTAGCTGCAAGGGACAAGTTGTGGAAAATGACAGTAATCTGCTTAGCCCAGTGCCTGAGGTTGAACCACTGATTTGTTATGATTGGGGAGCTTTAGAACATCCCCCTTTTCAGTTTCATATAAACAGTATCTCTCAACTTTTTTTTTTGTGGGAAACGATAACGGGAACCACACAAGAGGAGTCATCCTTACCCACTCCAAAAGCACGTCAGGAGGGGAGGGTGGAGAGACATGCTTGATTCTGACACAAAGATTTTGTTCAATCACATGAACACACAGCTCTTATTGCAGCCATTGATGAGAGAGTTGTTTTCAGTGGACCTTGTCACAGCCAAATATTCACAGCCAAATATTCACAGCCAAATATTCACTAACCATTTTCAATACATTTTATTCAACATTTTATTCTGAAATCACACATCACAAAAATCAGATACCCCCAGTGGTCTTGTAAATGTTTCAGCATCAAATTTTTCAATATATTTTAGGGTGGCACACCTGGCATTGCTCGAGTATATTGCTGCGCATGCTCTTGGGGGGGAAAAAAAACATCACCAGAGATGCGTACTGTATACAGAATAGGCTACCACTGTTTGCATTTTTACAGTATATTGCATATTGCATATCAAAACACTGTCTCAAGCCACGGTCGTTTACTAAGCATTGTTGGGGAAGCCACTCAAAAAATGTAGCTAACTAAGCTTAAAGGGTTAGTTCACCCAAAAATGAAAATTCTGTCATTTATTACTTACCCTCATGCCGTTCCACACCCGTAAGACCTTCGTTAATCTTCAGAACACAAATAACGATATTTTAGTTGAAATCCGATGGCTCCGTGAGGCCTCCATAGGGAGCAATGGACACTTCCTCTCTCAAGATCCATAAAAGGTACTAAAAACATATTTAAATCAGTTCATGTGAGTTCAGTGGTTAAATATGAATATTATAAAGCGACGAGAATATTTTTGGAGCACCAAAAAAAACTAAATAACGACTTCTTTAGTGATGGCCGATTTCAAAACAATGCTTCAGGAAGCATCGGAGCGCAGATGAATCAGTGTGTCGAATCTGCTGTTCGGAGCGCCAAAGTCACGTGATTTCAGCCGTTGGCAGTTTGACACGCGATCCGAATCATGATTCGACACACTGATTCATTAAATGTTCCGATGCTTCATGAAGCAGTGTTTTGAAATTGGCCATCACTAAATAAGTCGTTATTTTGTTTTTTTGGCGCTCCAAAAATATTCTCGTCGCTTTATAATATTAATATTGAACCACTGTACTCACATGAACCGATTTAAATATGTTTTTAGTACCTTTATGGATCTTGAGAGAGGAAGTGTCCATTGCTCCCTATGAAGGCCTCACGGAGCCATCGGATTTCAACTAAAATATCTTAATTTGTGTTCTGAAGATTAACGAAGGTATTACGGGTGTGGAACGGCATGAGGGTAAGTGATAAATGACAGAATTTTCATTTTTGGGTGAACTAACCCTTTAACAACTACTCTCCAGATTAGCTAAACTGACAGCTGTCGTTAAAAGTATCCCCTTGTAAGGAGATGTGCACTTAATTGTGTTGAATCTGCACTTGTAGTGTTCTTCAAATGTTAATAGGCTATTTTTAAATAAGAATTACTTGCAGATAATAGATGAATGAAATATAATACCACGACTTTTACATTTAATGTCAAATTAAAAGTTTAATGTAAAGAACATTTTAAATCGTTGTTTTAATAATTTTTTGTTGTGATTAAAACAATATGACATACTAAATATATGAAAAGCATAAATGTTTGTTCTTGCATTCAGCAGTACACTTTATCCCTTTATGCTTATACTTTATACACTTTATTTATATTTCAAAGATAATAGAAGTAATTATGAAAGTAAATGAAGATGTACGTAAGGCCTACTTAAGTGGTGAAAAAAACATGCAGCTAATTGCATTTAATATAAATTTAAACTATAATAAATTTTCACGAAATAGACCCTTCGCTAAGCCCCACCCTCCTTAGTTACTGTTGCTACGCCTGTCAAGCTTTCGCACCTGGCAAGTCTATTACAGTATGTATGCACCGGTGTCAGACATTTCCAAGGAGATAATTAGTCATTTTTGGCAAACAGGTGAAATATCTGAGAGAGCAAGACAAAGGGACTGCAGTATGCATTCGAGACGACATAATATGCAACCGATTAGAAAATAATTTGATCAAAATTGAAGCTAAAGCCTATAGGTCCCAGCGCAAGCAGCAGCCGCCTCATACGCTGACCATTCAAATTGGAAACACACAAACTGAAGAACAGCTTTGTTCATCCACAGCAGGTTAAGTGAAATTTGTGAAAATAACCTAATAGTTAATAAAATGTTAGCTAAATTATAAATTATCCATAAGTCTTGTGGAATAAACAAGACCTTAGCCTGACCACTTTGCAATGATAACATTCTCCCGCTTATATTTTTAGCACGCCAGGCTACTCCGTCTTGCCTTTAATCATCTTATTTTACGTTCAAATATATGCATTATGAACAAAGAACCGTCATTATTTCCAAGCAATGATGTGCTGAGTTAACTAGCTAGCTAACCTACCCGTCAGATTGTCCTACCCGGGCTTACTCCATGTGCACACATCAATATTACATAATTGTTGTCATGATAAATAACACAAAATTACTGTATTTGCATTATTGTAAGGGTAGGTTTAGTGTAGATGGGGTAGGTGTAGATGTTAATAAAGCACAATCTGATAAGTAGCATTTTTCACTATCGATTTATACTTGTTCTAACGATTAATGCTATATATCATATTGTGCTACCACTACTGTACTTGCATTATTATAAGGGTAGGTTTAGGGTTGGGGTAGGTGTAGGTGTAGGTGTAGATGTTAATAAAGCCATAAACCACGTTAATATCACACTGGAAGCACAATCTGATAGGTAACATTAGCATTTTTCGCTGTCAGACTTTGCTACCCAATGTTTCAATGAGAGGTAGAAAAATCTGACAGGGTAGCACAAATTGTCAGAACCCCGGCATTTCTCCTCTTGGGTTTTAGGTTTCGGGAAGGAAAAAAATTCCACCACCCCGTTCAAACTTCTAGGATACCGGGTATCAGATATACACAATCCATACGCACAGCGCTTCATGTTTCCCTCGCTCGAAAGCTTGACAGACCTCCCGCGCCTAGTTACGGTTGCTAAACCACGATTGGCCTGTGGCGGTTTTCGGGCGTGGCTTAGCGAAGGGTCAATTGCAGTTAACTGAGCATTCAAAAACATGACATTCAGTTTTGCAATGAAATATATGTATATATATTTTAAAGTTATTATTTTCATAAAAAGTACTGCTTTTAAAAGTATGCAAAAGTGTTCTTCATTTTCACCATGGTGTAGTTACACAAGCTACATATAGCAAAATTACTGTAGCATGCTACATGTTTGCTACTTCATATTTTATTTAAAATGAGCAAAAATATATTTACAACATAATATAATAAGTCTCTGTGTGTGTGTGTTCTTGTATACATGGTTTATGAGGGCACAAATGTGTATAATGAAATGGGTATTACAACGTAAACGTGGCTTATGAGGACACTTCATGTGTCCTCGTAAACCAAATGGCTTAAAAACATAATAAACTGTGTTTTTTTGTTTTGTTTTGTTATTTTTTAATTCAAAAACTGCAGACAGTTTCCTGTGATGGGTAGGTTTAAGAGTAGGGCTTATGTAGGGGGATAGAATATACAGTTTGTACAGTATAAAAACCATTACGTCTATGGAGAGTCTCCGTAAACCTCGTATACAAGTGTGTGTGTGGTGGTAAACCCTGCGTTATGGGGATTGCCAAAAATGGCAATATCCGAAATCCTTGTCCTTGTGGGGATATTTTTTGGTCCGCATTAGGAAAACAGCTTATAAGTAATGTTTTTTGAAAATGTAAAAATGTATTCACTCTGAATGATTCACTGAGAGATTCAAACTGAATTGCGAACTGATTCAGAACATTTTAAATTTAATTTGACCAGTCATTTTCACCAATTGAAAATAACCAACTCCAAAAAAACAATTTGTTTTGATTCTATACAGAAAATGCAAAATTACAGTGAGAAAAAAAATAATATTGTGGTGTTTGTCAAAAATATTCTGCTTAGCAATAAATTTGTTTCACTACCTCCTTGCAACTGAGAAATAGTTATAAAAGGTAAGTTGTTTGCTATTTGCTGTGTACAGGTATTGCCCAACATTGCTTCCTAGAGTTGAACTGGCTACATGATTAATATAGATTTTCCATTATTTAACTTAAAACTTTATGAAATTACATGATTGTGTTTTGATATTTGGGAGAATGTGAGTTTTTGGTTGTAGGGATGATACAGCGTTGATGGGGTTAAGTATGCTGCACCAGTGGAAATGAAGCCAGAATGTCTGTTCCAACAGGGAGAAAAATAGGCAATGGACAGTCTTCCCACAGTGAACTGAATTAGTAATGCCATGGTATAAAGGTTCCGAAATGGTGCCGTGATCCCACCGGAGCCCTCAAGAACTTTTGTTCAAGCTGAATTTTATCCCACTGTGTGCAATACACAAAATGCATGTAAAGAGACCAGAATGTTGGGTCTGTTTCTTGTTCCCTTGTTCTCACAGCCTGCTGATCAGTTGTCAGAATACAGTAAGAATGGCAAACAGGGAATCTGCGATATCACAGGCTGTCATAAGAATCTAGTGGAAATCTTTTTATTGCCTGTGGAGAAAAAAATGTACTGCATACACTACCTGAGAGAAGAAGAAAAAAAGCCTCAGACAGAGTAATATATCACATTGAGAGACCTGCGTGCCCCAAAAACTTCAAGCAGCGCCTGATACTTTCTGATTAAAGTGCTGTTACACTGACTAGTCAGTATCTGGAGGAGCGATTCAAGTATTTATGGCTCTGATGTGAGACTGTAGCTGTGCTACAAAACCTAGTGAACTGCCTAGAACTTACTGCATAGCAGCCATCTATGGTAGCATTGTAATTGTAATGGAAGCTCATAAGTGACTGAATTAAAACTTAATTAATACTTAATGCATAGGCAGCGGGGCTGTGCATCACACAAAAAGCACCCCCACAGAAGACTCGACTCTCAGTTGATTTAATTGCAAATGATGAGAAATAACAATGCAAAAAGTGTATATACACACATACATTTTGTTTAAAACTGCCAAGGTACAAAAATGTTTTTAGACTACCACAAAGCAAATTAACTAACAATTATAAAATAAATAAATAATATAAAATGTGAATATAAATGAAAAAAATGTAATACATTTTATTACTTAATAATAATTATTTTAAAAATGCTTTCTTTTTATTAGTCCACTGTCTTGGATTTAGTTTTTTCTCTGCTTGTCATGATGCATTCTGGGATTTTCTTCTCAGGGGTTTTCTTCGGAGGCAGCTCACTAGATTCTGAAAAATAGCGTGTGTTTCATATCTAAACATTGTAGGGCACTGAATGAACAGATAATGCAGACCTGGTAACCTTAGTTTTAGAATCATAACCAAATCTTTGCAACAACAAAAATGACCTACATGTAACAACCACCTATAACACGCAAGTCAAAACAGCCCCTCCGTTTCTGTGTTATTTTGATTATTTTGAAATGTAAGAAAGAAAGATTGAACCCTATAAAGCTTTACTGCATCACATTTAATACGTAGATTAGTCTCTAAATTATCAACATTCAATACTTTGCTGAAAACACTCTACTACATGCCTTCTGTCATCTGTTTGATGACTCAGAGTTTACACATTTTTAGCAAGTAAAAGGCCTTTAATTGTAAAAACGTCCCCCTTCAGGTCGTGGTTCATGTGCCTTTTTTGTTGTGAAGTAAATGTAAAAATAACTTTTGGGAACACTTTAGTTTAGGGTCCAATTCTCACTATTAACTAGTTGCTTATTAGCATGCAAATTCCTAGGATATTGGCTGTTTATTAGTACCTATAAAGCACATATTAATGCCTTAAAATGTACCATCAATAGGAGATTCACGGCTTTCCAGTGATATCGCATTTATCTCATTCTGACATTCAGAGGCTCCGTGGTGAGACTGGTTACGTCATCAAAATCTGCAGCATTGATTCGTTAAGGCAATGCATGTGGTTTGTTCCTCTAAGCCAAACAGGAACGATTGTTGATGCCTAGTCCCGCCTCCTATGCCCAGATTGGTTCAAACCATCATCATCTCAACCAATAAACATAGGTTTTTCTCATTTGAAACACGATACTATCATATTTCTTTGGAAGTATGAATAAGCGCAAAGTGGAAGTATTTGCGTGCGCATGTATCTGCGTGTATGAAAACAAACACAAAAATTACAGATTTGAATGAGAAAACTCATGTTTTACTCCCTGGTCTTTTTTGGACACATTATCAATAAATAAAATACACCTGTTTATCCCTAAAGAGTAATATTGTAGTTCTATCTTGAGTAATATTGTAACAAATGGCTAGAACTTGCTTAGAGATTTCAATTTATACACAATTTCATTTGAAAGTTTAAAACATCCAAATATAACTTTTTAAAAGAAAAAAATCAAACTTTTTTGTGTGAGTTTACAGTGAAAAACACTAGATTTTTGCTGGCGTTTTTTTTTTATTCTGGGAATTTTATACATTCTCAGACAAAATAAATGTAAAATTGGCACTTTAAATGAGCTAAACTGAAACTTCAAGTTGTCCTGTTTAAAATGATATATGGCACTTGATGCTGGGTGCTAAAATGGGTTAGAAAACCAGAGAAAAGTGCAGGCGAGTCAGAAGCCCCAAAAATGCTCTAGGTCTTTAAGGGTTAATTGATAAACTAGACTTTAATGTATTTTCAGCTGCAGTGACGAAGTTGGCGATGTTGACTCGTCATCTTCGCAATAGTGGACACGCCTATATGCACGTTTTGAACGGATTACATAACCTGAGAATATTTGTTTTTCATTTGAATTGGTTCATTTAAAGTAGGCGAGTTTACATGGAGTTTTGGTGCTTTTTCCACAGAGATAGATGTCAGAAAGCGCACCCTGTTTGCTTTCATTATTTTACAAAAGTACAACGTTTTGTTGTTATTGTGAGTGCACACAAATAAAAGTAGACTGGACAGATTCAAAAGATATATTACTCTTATCTGTATGACCAAAAATTACTTAAAAGTTTTTTAAGTGCAAGTGATCGCGTCGGCGCCTCCATGTTAGCTATCATGCAGTAAGCGAGCTACTATTAAGCTTTCATACCCCACACTAGAGTTGTCAAAAGTACTGACTTCGGTACCTAGTTGGTACTGAAATTTAAAAAATGTGACAATTTGAGTGCTGTTGAGCGGATTCATAAACACCTCTAATTGCCCATTGTGTTCACAGCTCATCGATATGCCTATGATTGCTTCAATGATCAACGCTGTAAAAATGTTGTAAATAGTCATAATGAAGCTCTTCACCAAGTGCTTGCACAGATACACACGGGATCGTATGAAAGCAGGCGTCTATCGCGGACCAGTCCATTGATAGACGCCTGTTTTCAAACGTTCCCGATTTCAAAACGCTTTCAAATTCAAACACTTCAGTGTGCTTTCAAACACTGCCATGCGTTGATCATTGTTGCCAATCACAGACATATCCGATGAGCGCGTCAACACAGTGGCCAATCAGAGGTGTTTACGAATCCGCTCAACAGCACTCAAAGCGTCATATTTTTTAAATTTCAGTATCGATTGATACCTTAGTCTGTACTTTTGACAAGTCTACCCCACACAAACACTTAAATAGCCCACATCTTTCTAGGTTAACGTTAAAGCGAGCAGCCATGTAAAGTTTCTACTACCAACATGTTTTCAGCCATATTTGAGGTCGACGAATGATAGGCAAGCGTTTGGATGTCCTGCATGACAGACCAACTGTTAACGATCTGTCTGTCCATTACAGGGTTAAGTTTTATCATCCACCAAGTAAAATCATTTCAACTGTATCTCTTCGCAGAAAGACCAACATGATTTTTTTGTATCATTCACACAAGCAGTATAATAAAGAATATATATCTGATAAGGGAAATGAAAGTTTGTGCCTCAGGTTCATGTTTTCTCACACTCTAAAGTGCTGCTCAGAGCTTGACTGAAGCTCTTCATTAATGCAACTTAAATTTGAGTGGGAATGAGTTGGTTTAGCATGGGGGTTGGGGTAGAGTGCCAGGTTGTTGTAGCCGAACTACGAGAGGAGCGCATGTTTCCTGGGAAAACGATCTGGGGCCAAGTCCAGATGCCGAGCTGATCCCTGGGGAGGGCGTCCTGCCTCCAGTCGGCAGGAAGTGCTGTGAGAGCAGCGGGGCCCGGGCCTGGAGTCCTGTCAACTGCTTGTAATGCTGGTGGAATGGGAGCCTAAATCACATCTCTCCTTTATGGACTCCGCGGACACATGTGGTATTCATTTAACGATGCACTGGTGAAGAACGAGGAGGGAAAGAGAGATGGAAAACAGCTTTATAACACATCAGGATCACAAAGAGTGGATTACAGAGACGGCCACACTAACGAGGCTTTAGCTCCCCCACATAACAAAGGTTTGACTGAGGCAGTCGATTTCAGTCAAATGTGAACACAATCTGGCTTTGTGGTCACAACTTATGAGAATGGTCTGAATTTCTCACGGTATCGACTAGTGGAGGGAGTTCAGATGTAATGAATAGACCTGAACAGAAGTGAATAACCCCTTTTTTCTGTATTTTGGACATAGTCGTCACCACCAGAGCATTTTACAACAGTATGACATGAACTTTAACCATGTTAGCATGTGTGGAATGTGATGAGAGGCATTACGTTATTCAAATACGTGGCATTTTTTCTCTCTCTCTTTCTTTATTAGCATTAGCAAGCATGCTAAAAGGTTGATAATGTGATGCTATTTTTTTCCTAAACTTTAAAAAATTATTTTTCAAAGTTGTAAATAAAACAACAAAGATGATTGAAGTACGTTTTACAATAAAATACTATTTTCGTTTTTCTACTTCTAAATTTCAGGACTAATTCATTGTTACATGCAGTTTGTTTGGAATCGTTTATGAAATTTACTTGTGAAAATGGTTTCTACACCATTTCTACAATGGTTACTTTTTTCAGTGTACCTATAAATTAAAAACAAAATAAATATGCAATTCATATATACAATGACTTTAGTACCTCTTCGACGATAAGGATGTTAATTTCTGGATTAAAATTAATTTTGATTATTTTGGGGGGGCATAGAGACATCAAAAATATCAGGGTGGTGTATTTACACTTCAAGTCTTAATGCACAGATCCGATCTTTTGACCATCTTTTTGGACGACATTTCTTTTAAAAGTGACCTGTATCCGATGTCTGCATTTTACACTGCACTTGGTGAAACGAACCAAAAATAGCATATATGACATCACAAATCCACTTCAATAGTACATTGAGTTTAATTTATTGACATGTAACTATTGCATTAAAAAGGTTTCTATATGAATTCCATCTGTACATCAAAATAATACAAATTCTTCACCGCTGGAAGCATGCGAATAATACTCGGGTAGATATTTGTTAAAATGTCACAGCTTCTGGGCTCGAATCTGCCGTCGTATACTACTAGGTTTTTTTACTCATTAAAACCAAATGCGTTCATCAGTGATTGTATATCAAGGGCAGGTACAAGTCTGTGTGCTTTTTATTTTGTGGTTTCAATGGAACAAATGGGTAGAATCTCCACAACAGGGCTGAAGCGCGCGTCTGTGCACGAGCCGTCGTCACTGACAACAGCGGCAACAAGCACTCAGTGTGACTTCAAAAGCAACACATTTCAATGTCAGATCGCCTTTTATTTAACACAAACGAACAAAATTAATACTCTGCCAGTCAACTAGTGAGGTTTAGATTGTTATAAGTATGTCTGTACCATGAAATGTAAAAAAACCCCTCACTTTTCAATGACGCAGGAGTCACATTTACAGGGGAATATCCGATCTGTCTGCTTGCACGGCAGGCGCAAACGCAAGTATCCGATTCATTTCTGATTTATTTCCACATATGAATGAGGCCTGAAATCTGTGAATATCGGAATCCATGCGCTTTTTTCCTGCTTACATGGTCGTAGCTTATATCCGTAAAAATCGTAATTGGGTAACTTGAACCATGCAGTGTAAATGGGGCCTGACTGATATCATAATGAAGAAAAAATAAAAGGCCTCATTAATTATAAAATTATTTGAATGAGAACCTTATCAATTGCTGTGATTTGGCATAATTATTATTTCCCATTTCACTGTTTATTTGAAAAACTTTTGTCTGCTAAATCAAGATCATGTGGTGCGACCATTAGGGTTGGGTATCACTTGGGTTTTTTATGATACCAGTGCCAAATCGATACTTTTAAAACGGCGATGGTTTTTAAACGGTGCCTGAACTGATACTTAAAAAAAAAAAAAAGAGCCACAAAACGACGGTGGATGACATTAAAAAATGGCTTTCAAAATTAAATTTTTTTAAGTTGAACAGTATATTAAAAGTTAAGTATTCTTAAATATATAAATAAGTAAATACAAAACACAACAAATTTACATAACAAATTCACAGTAAATCCTAAGCCACCTAACCCAAATGCAATAATATAACACTAAATAACAGTTACAGTAGAATTTACATTTGAATTTAGCAGTTGATCATGTGATGCACTGAATATTTCAATCGACCACTCAGGCATTTACGTGACACCGAAATCTGCGTTCTGATTCAGTCCGGTACGTACCGGTCATATAGGTACCCAAGCCTAGTGACCAACAAACCTGTGGAAAAAACATTAAACAGGAAATGATATCATAGAGAGGACCCGTGACTTTGTGTCAAGATCAATAGTGTCTCTTAAAAAATCATATAATTTGATCTTTTATGAAAAAGTCCAGGTGGTATGTCAAGTGGCACGACTCCCGTGTTAATAATAATATATTTTATTGTTTTATAAAATAATGATAAAGATGTGTATGCTCACATGTAGTGAAAGTCTAGGGGAAATATGGTTATAATCTTTTTTTTATTTTTTATTTTTTATTTTTATACATAATTTGTGCAATTAAATGTAAACATTTTTGTTTAATGGTATAATAGTTTCATATACCTATTATACCAACCAGTGTTATTTTTGTGTCTATTATCGTCACAATCATGATCTTTTCTGTTTTGTTTAGTTTTAGTCTTAGTTTTCATTGCCATTCGTTACTTAATATGGGTTCTGATTAGTCCTCACCTGTTCCCTGTTCCATTAATGATCATCCTCTGTGTATTTATGCCTTAGTTATTCGTCAGCTCTTGGTCTCTCGTTAACGTTTCTGTTATTTTTTTTTGTGTTGAGTACGTTCTTGGTGTTTATTAAAAGTCTTGTTTATCGCCATTCTGAGTCACGCATCCTTGTGGATATCGCCACACAGCCTGCATGTGACAATTACACTTCTTTTTTTCTTTTTTTTATAGGTCTGTATGTTAATTAGGGCTGGGATAATACATCGAATCTTGATTTGCTATACGAAGAATCTGGAGCGTTTCTGATATTTTCAGATATATCGCGATTCTCTCTCTAATCGATTCTGAGTTTAGTTTTTAAACAGCAAATGGCACTACTATATGTGCTTTAGAAACACTCCTGCCTGCTTCCAGTTCCTTTACACACACCACTTAAACCTAAAATGATCATTCATAAAGTTAAAGATTAAAGCAAATTACAAATCGCGCATCATAAAAGCATTTTGAGCCGAGGTGCAAGTATATTTAACCACATGACTGAGCCGAACGCACAAGCGCTGTCCAGCAGTCTTCTTCGTGAGCATTTGAGAGTGCGCAGTTAAAAACTAGCCTAGAGCGCCATCTGTTGTTAAAACTAAGCTCATAATCGATTAGAGAGAGAAAATATCAGAATCGATCGATTCATTGTATCGATCGAGAATCAGTGTATCGTCCCAGCCCTAATGTTAATTTTTATTTCAGTGTTTCCTTGGCAAATGTTAAAAAAATTATATATATATATATATACAGGTCCTTCTCAAAAAATTAGCATATTGTGATAAAGTTCATTATTTTCCATAATGTAATGATAAAAATTAAACTTTCATATATTTTAGATTCATTGCACACCAATTGAAATATTTGAGGTCTTTTATTGTTTTAATACTGATGATTTTGGCATACAGCTCATGAAAACCCAAAATTCCTATCTCAGAAAATTAGCATATTTCATCCGACCAATAAAAGAAAAGTGTTTTTAATA
>RJVU01075616.1:1327129-1339634 GCA_003731715.1 Anabarilius grahami | reverse complement strand
TTTTTTTTTTTTTTTAATTTTTTACTAGATTTTTTAAAGAATTTGTAAATGTACATAATGATAGTATTACATGCATAACTCATTCAGTACCTGTTGTCCAATGTGCATTTTTTTTAAAGCAATCTGACCTACGATATTCGCCTAAACTCTTAGAACTCATCAGCAACTACATAAAACACCTTGGCCACATTTGTAGTCACATTCTTGTCCTCTTCCATTTTTTTCCCCCCATTTTTAGAACAATTTTCTCAGAAAGGAGCTTATCAGAGCTCCGGACTGAACTCACTCACCCTCTCATTAATTATCAAACATCCCAGAGCCGATCCATCAGGGAATGTGGCAACTATGAGATCCACTTAGAAACCATGCATCTCTAGAAAGTGTTCTCTCTGAATAATCTCTGTCACATACTCTCGTATTCTTCCGTCTCTGTGGTCTACTGTGGAATTCCTCCCATGACAGAAGAGTTCTTTTAGTGTTTTCATTTCTGGACCTCTTGAGTGGGGCTTTAGTGGGAGTTTCTCTCCTAAAGACATCTGTTCTCAAATTAATAGCCTCGCGTAACGCAGTGGGGTTTCAGTAAAATCCTTTATGCCCTGGGAAATGTTTCGTGTCAACACTGTGATTGACACTGTATACACAGTGTGTGTTTGGCCGTTCGGGCTGACTTTCTCAAACAGAGATTGTTGAGAACAGAAGCTTACAGCCTCTGCTGGTTTGCAGTTTTAGATGCTCCTGCGAGATCAGGGCTCTTGAGGAGTTTCTCAGGTTCAGGCTTGTTTATAAGTACTTCAGTCTACTGAAGCTATTTGACTCATAACTCTTACTTTTTACTTTTGGTTTAGTGCAAAGGTCTTTTACATTCATTATAATTTATCACACTGTGTAATAGTGTAACTGGCACTGATAGAATAATTTCCTTTGATGCCCATATCTAACTCAGCGACAGATACTTTCTTAAAAATTCTGTCAATTTACTCACTCTCATGTTGTTCCAAACCTGTATGACTTTCTTTTGTAGAACACAAAAGGAGATATTTAGTAGTAGGGCTGCCCTCTAATAGTTGACAAACCGTTAGTCGATGAGAAAAGGCTTAGTCGACCAAAATTGTATTAGTCGCTTAGTCGCAGGAAGAAAAAAAATCCACAGGAAGTGGCGAAGTCACGCAGTCTGTGAGGGACAGATTGTTAACAGCTGGTCTATGTGGTAATAACAGTACATAGGGCAGGACATCCAAACGCTCGCCTATCATTCATAGACCTCAAATATGGCTTATCATCTGAAAACATGTAAGTACACTGCGTTCCAAATTATTATGCAAGTGACATATCAGTAAGATTTCAGTACAATAAACATTCAGATTTTAGTTTTTCTAAGAAAATGTTTGTTTGTTTATTCATCCATGTATTTTTAGATAACTGGTATTAATATCAGACAAAATAATTTGCCAGATCTATGAAAAACCTACTTAGAGGTTGTTCCACATTATTAAGCAAGTCACAGTTCTCATGCAATATGGGGAGGAAGAAAGATCTTTCTGAAGATGAAAAGCATGAAATGGTCCAATGTTGTGCAAAAGGCATGAAAACAACTAATATTGTGTGAAAACTGAATGGAGATTATCAAATTATCATATGATTTGTGAGTGATAGAGCACAGCAGAATTCTGTCAGATAAAAGTTGGTAAAGGTTTATTAAGGAAAGTTCCTGTCAAAAAAATTAATTGTATTAAAAGGGCAGCTATAAAAAAAGCCAGTGTTGAGCAGCAAACAGGTATTTGAAGCTGCTGGTGTCTCTGGACTCTCAAGAACCTCCCCATGCAGGCTGGCAGTTGTGCGTAAAGATGCATTTCAGCCACTCCAAACCAAACCTCACAAAGAGAAACATTTACAGTGGGTGTAGAAATACATTTTCAAACTGGTGTTTTTTTGCAGCATGGAATAGTGTATAGTACATTGTATTTCAGAAGGCACTATCCTCCTTTTTAGACGATAGCTGAAAATGGCCAGTTATGAACTCCACATATCTTGCAAAAGTCATTTTAATACCCTCAGAGACCCTAAAGGGACCTTACATCTCACGTCCCAATATTCCAGCCCAAATCATCACCCGCCAGCTCCTTGCTGACATCGCAGTCTTGTTGGAACGTGGTGGCCATTCACCAACCATCCAGAAATCCATCCATTTAGACCATCCACTGTAGTACGGCATTTGTCAGTGAATAAAACTATTTAAAAATGAGTCTTCATGTATTTCTAAACCCGCTGTAAATGTTTCTCTTTGTGAGCTTTTTTACTGGCTTTTTTATAGCTGCCCTTTTAATGCAATTAATTTTTTTGACAGGAACTTTAATTAATAAGCCTTTATCTGACCGAGTTCTGCTGTGATCTAAATCACTCAAATATCTTATGATAATTTGATAATCTCCATTCAGTTTCACACAATATTAGTTGTTTTCATGCCTTTTGCACAACATTGCACCATTTCATGCTTTTCATCTTCAGAAAGATCTTTCTTCCTCCCATATTGCATGAGAACTGTGACTTGCTTAATAATGTGGAACAACCTCTAAGTAGGGTTTTCATAGATCTGGCAAATTATTTTGTCTGAGATTGATACCAGTTATCTAAAAAGACATGGATAAATAAACAACCAAACATTCTCTTAGAAAAACTAAAATCTGAATGTTTATTGTACTGAA
Organism: Anabarilius grahami; assembly: GCA_003731715.1. NCBI lineage: Eukaryota > Metazoa > Chordata > Actinopteri > Cypriniformes > Xenocyprididae > Anabarilius > Anabarilius grahami. The sequence continues at coordinate 1,336,932 of RJVU01075616.1, read as the reverse complement.
ATCTTACTGATATGTCACTTGCATAATAATTTGGAACGCAGTGTAGTAACAACTTTACATGGCTGCTCGCTTTAGCGTTAACATAGTAAAATTGCTCTGGGTATATGGGCTTTCAAGTGTTTGTGAATAGTAGCTTGCTTACTGAATGACAGCTAACATGGAGGCGCCGATGCGATCACTTGTACTTAAAATACTCTGTCATTTCTGGTCATTATACAGATAAGAGTAATACATCTTTTGAATCTGCCAAGAGTCTACTTTTATTTGTGTGCACTCACAATAACAAGAAAACATTGTGCTTTTGTAAAATAATGAAAGCAAACAGGGTGCGCTTTCTGACATCTCTCTGTGGACTTAAGCGCACCGGGAAAAAAAGAACCAAAACTCAATGTAAACTTGCCTCACAGACATGAAAAATATATGTATAGAAAGCGAAATGTCTTCTGTTAAATGAACCAATTAAAATGGAAAACAAATATTCTCAGGTTATGAAATCTGTATGAAACATATAAGCGCGTCTACTACTGCGGAGATGACGAGTCAGCAGAAAAATCGAGGGCAGACCTATTTAGTAAAATGTCCAAACTGCCGTTTTCCATACATAATGGACCATGATTCCATTTAATGGCCAGTGACAAGAAAACACCATAAAAGTAATCCATGCAACTCATGCTTTATATTCCATTCCATATATTACATATTTGAATATGTGTGAGCATGAATAATATTTGAGAGCTATGTCAGATTTTCAGCTAAAATGACTCAATTTTCAGTCTGTACTTCACACAAAGGTACTGTATGACACATGGAAAAATATAGCACACAAGTAGTATGGACTGCTGTGATACTATTGTGATGCTTTTTACCACTTTTGGACTTGAACTAAACATCTCCTTTTGTCTACTATGGAACAAATAAAGCCATGCAGTTTTGGAATTTAACACTAGAACCGCCAGGGGACGTCGTATACCTAAAACTGCCAGTGGGTACAATTTACCCACGCACACGGCTACTGTTTTGATATGGGTAAGAAACGTATTATGTCACTGTATTGTGCCACTGTCTTCCCAAAGTAATGTCTAGAGTCATAAAAAAAATAATGTTCAGTCATCAACTATGTTTTTGTCCTGTTGTTTTATGCTGTTTTAAGCAGGCTACACTAATCACTTTTTGGTGAATATAGGCTAAACCAGCCTGCAATGACGAGAATTAGAAGGAAATAAATACATATTTGAGTGGTGTAATTTTATAATAAAATGTCATTAATCACAAATTAAGATAACCCATGTTATTTAAATTACTAAAATACCCTGAATAGACAATAAAGAGCAATAATAATTAACTGTGCTGCATAAGATGAAGCCTATGATGCAACGACAAATGAATTAGGTTTCACCTAATTAATTTTTTCTTTGTTTAGTTATGTATAATTTGAATAAGAGAACACCACCAATAAACTTGGGGTAATTATAATTTTTGTTATTCATTATTCATTCTTTATATATTTTATACATTATATCATAGATCGGAAATTTCTTTTGGGAAACGGGCAGACTAGAATAAATAGCAAAAATCTGTTATGTACATTTGAAAAGCAGCCACGGGTAAATTTTACCCTGTTCTAGTGTCAAACTTATGCATTATACATTGAATCCATAGCAACTTTGCATTCAAGGTATACATTTTATTAGTTCATGCATTCCTTGGGAATTGAACCCATGACCTTGGTGGTGCTAGTGTCATTATCTGCTGGTTTAGTTACAGGAATGCAATTACGACATGTCATGACGGATTGTAAATAATGACACAGTCTTAATTTTTGGGTGAAATATTGCTTACAATTATCAAAATCAAGAAGTTTCAAGGAACCCTTGATAATAATAATAAAAAAGGTTTGGCATGCATATTGTTTGTTCTTTACCTGCTCCCTCCTTTTTGGAGGATACTCAACTGTTTCAAGTAAACCGCTCAGGCAAACATGGGCAATTTGATGAAAAATAAACCAAAATAGATTAATTATTGCATTAAAAACAGATGTTTAACAATTCTGTTTTCTGACTACCAAAGCTTATAATAAAGGATTAAAATAGATTATGTTATGGTAGCTAATCTATATTTGTATATATAGCTGCACAACATCTTTTTAAAGATATCACTGAATTGAAAAACTACTTTAACTTTTTCCCCACCAACATTTTCTGAAAAAGTTGCCAGAAAGCACCAGCATTTTTGATCATATTCACAAAATTTGATCTATATGCTGTTGAATGTTTGGTGATCACATTAGCTTACTTGTGCGTAAGCAACTTCTGTCTGCGACTTCAGGTTTATGCAGACCTTCTTGACTTGTTTTTTGGATCTGGAGATTTTGTATTATTTCAGAAGATCATACACAGCACCCCTACCGTATAACAGTGAAAACACGGATTGCCGGAAAAGTAAATAGAAACCATTGCAAATTGCAAATAGATTAAAATATCATTATAACAAAATTATTACTTTACAAAAACACATTACAAAAATATAAGAACATATGATAAAACTATTTAACAAATAACAAAAATTTAACAAATGCATTATGATGGTGGAACTTTCACGAACGTTTAAAATTGTTCGCAAAATCGGAAAATCCTGTATGCTGTTCAATCCCTGTTATATAGTACATACAAACAGTATTACTTAATAGTTAAACAACCTTGAAACCGATAACGGTGTCTGTTTTCATAATTGATTATAGTAGTGCTCTGCTCTCATCCAAGTGAGTTTTAATAAGTGCTTTGAAAAAGCAACTAACATAAAATATCACAGCCTCAGTAAGAGTGCATTTCAGCAAAGTGCAAAAAACGGGATAAGTAGGCCTATGAGATTATCTGTTATTGCATGCCTCTGCCCTGTGGCTGAATAAATCTGTCCTTTGCTGGCAGCAATTGGGTTGCGCCCCATAGGATCAGTCTCATAAGAGTGCAGCAGGGCCTGAGCACGACTATCAGTCATACAGTAAACCTGTGCTACTGTATGCAAAATACTGTATCCTCACTAACAGCTAGTCCTGAGAGACTCATTGACCAGGGTGTCTTAACAAAATTTCAGTGATTTAAAACCAAAAACTGTTTACATGTTTAAACAACAGTCTGTTAGACTGTGCTTTCTAAATAATGTAAGAGCAAGCATTTATTTACAGTCTGTGTCACTGTAGGCATATTAAAACAACAGGATGTTTTGAGAATTTCTAATTCTAATTTGTCCTCCCTTTGGTACCATTATGTCCCCATTATGGATATAGCCATGGACGTGTTTTCTCCAAGTGATAGAACAGTGTGGGAAAGGCTATGGAAAATCCCTATCACCACACACAGGAAGTCACATGTGAACAGTGACTGTGTAACATCAGATTCACTGTAAACAAATCTCGCCCTCTAGTGGACTAATCGTTCAATCACAGTAGGATTTAATGCAGCAGTCAGTTTGATGTGCAGTTTAGATCAGTGTTTCCCAACCCTGTTCCTGGAGGCACACCAACACTACACATTTTCCAACTCCTCCTAATCAAACACACCTGATTCAACTCATCAGCTCATTTGTAGAGACTCCTAGACCAGAAATATATGGGCCAGATAAGGGAGACATCCAAAATGTGCACTGTTGGTGTGCCTCCAGGAACAGGGTTGGGAAACACTGGTTTAGATAATAATAACACATTATCTATTTGTAGGGAATATCACCAGGACCTCGTTTACCAGCGAATGGGCGTCCTGCAGATATAACAGGACAGGCTCAACAGCAGAGGCCTCCAGTTCTCAGTTCTCAGCAGAAGAACCCAGGCCAAGACCAGAGCATACAAAGACAACTGGGCCAACCGCAACACACCATCGCTGAGACAGTGAGTGCTACAGTTTGGAAATGTCCTTTATATCTAAATGCTATTTTTAAATGTTTTCTGAGATGGGAATGAATTTTACAACTTACAGAAAGAGCACTACCTTGTTATTTTAGAGACCAGAGCTAGTTGTTACACTTTTACATTTATGCATTTACATTTATGTATTTGGCTGACGCTTTTATCCAAAGCGACTTACATTGCATTACACTATACATACACTATACGACTTATATTGCATTACACTTTTACTAAGGGGAGGTTTATTTTTCAATAGTCAATTCCTGCATGTAGGCACACAACTTAAAGTCGTGGCCAAAAAATTACTATTGAACCCTTAAATACCTGTATGTTACCATTTGAAACTTGCTAAATTAGTAAGATTTGTTTTTTCATATATATTTTTGAAAGAAGGCTCTTATGCTCACCAAAACTGCATTTGTACAAAATACAAAAAATACAGTAAAAACACGAATATTGTGAAATATTTACAGTTTCAAGATTGGCTGTCTTAAATATATTTTGAAATGTAATTTTTTTTCCTGTGATTGGAAATCTGAATTTTCAGCATCATTACACTGTCTTCTTCAATATCACATGATCCTTTAGAAATCATTCTAATATGCTGATTTGCTGCTCAAGAAACATTTCTTATTAATTTGAAATAAAAAAAATTCTAACGTTTTACATGTCTTTTCTGTCACTTTTGACCAGTTTAATGTTGAATGAAAGTACAATTTTATTAAAAACAAAAAAGTCTTACTGACCCCAAACATTTGAACGATAGTGTACTTTAAATTATTTTCATTTAGGACAGTTTTGAACCAGGCGTTAGTCAGTACATTACTGCTAGTTACTGATATACACTACAGCACTTATGAAACTTTCCTTTGTGACAACTAGCCCCAATCTCCCCTACATTTGTGAATTTGAAGTCTAATTCTGTGAGTGACCACTGACTATTTGTTCAGTTGTAATCTATGGAGTTTTTATTCCTAATCTTTTAAATTATGTCCTTTTTCTATAAATGTTTCAGGAGAAACTGAGCACACAGGATCAGTTCAGTCGTCATCTAACACGACCTCCACCAGACTATAAACACCCACGCAATGCAGTTGGAGCTCAACAGCCAAGCTTATACTCAGGTGTGGATTGTATTTTTAGTGTCTTAATATGGGAAATATCTAGTTCAGTCATGAAACTGTGTGCAGGCTGATAGGTCCTATACATGCAGTCTGCTAATAACTGCATCACTTACTATGCTGCACAACCCAGGTGAAAAAAAGTACATTTCTATAATGTACTTAAAGTGCTCTATTTTCGTGCACTAATTTTGTACTTAATAAACTAAAAATTCTTCTTTAGTACTTCTTAAGATAATCTTAAGAACATCTAAGTGTACTCAACTGTGCTATTTTGACACCATGAAATATGAACTTAAATGTGCTTTTAATATACTATCTCTGTATTTAAAAAATGTCTTTAGATACTGCTTATAGTAAATATGAACCCATTGTGTACTACAAGTGGTAACTAAATATATTTTTTAAATACAGAGATAGTATATTAAAAGCATAATTTAGTTTATATTTCATGGTGTCTCAAAATAGCACAGTTGAGTACACTTAGGTGTTCTTAAGATGATCTTAAGAAGTACTAAAGAAGATTTTTTAGTATATTAAGTACAAATTTAGTGTGTGAAAATAGAGCACTTTAAGTACATTATTGAAATGTACTTTTTTTTCACCTGGGAAGCTAATTGGCTTCTGCTGATTTTTTTAGCCAATGAGATTGCTTGCTTAAAAATGTGATATTCTGGTTCAGTGTTCGATGAAAGTTAGTCCTACAGCGCTCTATCAGAGTTCCTCTGAACTCCTCCACCTCCCCCAGCTCCACCTGATTTATGTATGTCCATTTATGCAGCAGCAGCATATCTTACATGCTCACAGCAGTGTGTCTGTGTATCTTTTGGCAGTAGCAAGTCCATACTTGCTCTGCAACCGCAGCAGCATAGCAGATCTAGACTATTTAATACATAAACATTGCCATATCCATTAACATGTTTAAAGTATTCCAAGAGTTGTCATGATTGAACTACATTTAAAGTAAATGAAATAAATATACTCATGCTGATGATGTGGTATGAATAATTAAACTCAGGTTTGGATTAAGAAACCACACCAAACCTTGGTTCAGATATTCAACATTTACAGTATGGTATTGCTTGGTAAATCAGTATTTTAAACCAGCATTTTTTTTTTTTATACATATACAACAGGCAACGGGTCAGACCAAAGTGACATCCAGCCTTTATCATGCCACCTGCCCAGTGGACAGGGTACCAAGATGGTGCCCACCTCAGGAGAGAGAAGATTTCCACTTGGACAAGACCCTAATTCAGGACCCACAGGTGCTCAAGCTTGTGCAAACCAGCTCCGACAGCAACCCAGTGGCCTGATCCGAATGGGGCATCAGCAAAACAAGCCTCAGTTCCATGGGACAAACAGCCAGGGTGCCACTTTTCAATCGAGCACTCAGCATGTGAGGACCAGCGTCAGTCAAGATTCCCTGCTGGGGCAAAGACTGGGTGACATGAGCACCAATACCAGCAGGATGGACACTGCTTTGAGCTGGGCAACCAGTGCCAAACAGAGTGGCACTCTACCAGGACTAGATGTCAAAAGGCTCCCCAATACAGTGACCCCCCAAAGTGACATTCATTTTCCTCCGAGGTCTATTTGCCCACCTAACCAGGTGGCGCCTCATTCTAGCCTGCTACCCATAAACCCTGCGATCAGAAGCTCTGCTCCCAGATCCAGTCAGCCTAGAATACCCCCACTTCCTGGGGTGACTTGTCTGACCCAGTCCTCCCCCGAACAGCAGGGCTGCCCGACCACATTTGGAGGGCTGAGCCAAAGCTCAGCAACTTATCAGAACAACCGAGCAGGCCGATTGACCTTTGACTTCCTACCGGAGGATGATAACACGGTACCAGGGATAAACGCAGACTCTGATTTCATTGACTCCCTGCTTAAATCAGGTTCGGGCAATGATGACTGGATGAAAGACATCAACCTGGAGGAAATTCTCGGCGGACATTCATAAAACAACATACTTAAAGCATGAGAATTTTGTTCGAAATGTCTGTATTAGGAGCCTGATATGAAAGGCCAGTTAAAATACTTTATTATCCTTGTATTTGTGTGGAAAACAAATGTATTATATGTACTAGTATATTGTTGGGTTGTTTCTTCATATCTTCTACTAACATGTTGTAAAGTTTCACGTTCATTGCTTCAGTGTTTTGTTATTTGTTTTTTTTAAATCAACCACACACTACCCCCTATATTCATACCAGTTATCAATAAAACGCTGTGAGATTTCTGTTAGAGCTTTTGTTACTCCATTAGCACAGGGATTAATGTAAAAGAAACTGTGATTAGACTGCCATGATGGAGCCATCGAGCATGACATTGACACCTAAAGGATTAGTTCACTTTTAAATACACTTTTCCTGATAAATTTACTCACCCCCATGTCATCCAAGATGTTCATGTCTTTCTTTCGTCAGTCGAAAAGAAATGAAGGTTTTTGAGGAAAACATTCCAGGATTTTTCTCCTTATAGTGGACTTCAGTGGGCACCAAACAGTTGAAGGTCATAATTAGTTTCACTGCAGCTTCAAATTGTTCTACACGATCCCAGATGAGAAATAAGGGTCTTATCTAGCGAATCGATCGGTCATTTTCGAAAAAAATACAACCGTTTATGCTTTATAAACAAAATATCGCCGTGAACGTACTTTCCGCTTCCGCATTCTTCATAACGCTTACGCTGAATGTTCTACGCCTTCCCTATTCAACTTATGGAACGAACGCGGCTCCAGTTTCGTTTTTTTCCGTAAGTAGAATAGGGAAGTCGTATTTTGTTTATAAAGCATAAACGGTTGTATTTTTTTCAAAAATGACCGATCGTTTCGCTAGATAAGACCCTTATTTCTCATCTGGGATCGTGTAGAACAATTTGAAGCTGCAGTGAAACTAATTATGACCTTAAACTGTTTGGTGCCCACTGAAGTCCACTATAAGGAGAAAAATCCTGGAATGTTTTCCTCAAAAACCTTCATTTCTTTTCGACTGACGAAAGAAAGACATGAACATTTTGGGTGACATGGTGGTGAGTAAATTTATCAGGAAAAGTGTATTTAAAAGTGAACTAATCCTTTAATAAGCAGGCAGTTTGACATGATACTTTGCTTAATCTGGCTCTTATAGTTCAAGGTTATACACCTTAAATATTTGAACATTTAAAAATACTATTGTGTGACATGAAAAGTTTGGATCTGTTTTGACTATCCATTCTCAAAGTACATATCAACAGGTATTGTAAAAGAGCCATTTATTACACATCCAAAAGAGTCAAATCTGTAAAGGGAATAAACATATTCTTAGAATGTTAGATGATGTTAACTGAAAGTCAACCTTCTTTAGAAAGACACAGTAAGTTTTAAAAGTTCTTATTGGTAATATTGTATTTGTACATCTGTATCTCAGTTATATGAAAGATATTTTTTCTATTTCTTTTCTATAATGCACTATAATTCTGTCATAAGTGTATATCCTATTGTCAATTTAGCCTTTGATAATAAACTACATCAAAGAAGAACATTTACAGAACATTTTGACTATTTATTTCTTATATTCCAGGTCAAATGGAAGTGAAGAACTACAAGGCTCTGTCTTAGGTCCCCTGTTGTTATTACCAGATTCAGAAAATCTGATTGTATCAGCCCAGATTCCATCATCGCTATTCACTAACAGTTATAAAATACTGCTACTTACAAACTCTTAATATTGCAGCTCCATAGTACAAGCAATTTCTTGCATCAAAAAATAAGCACAATGTACGTACTGTGTTCATATTGTATTTACTGCTGCTGGATAGGTGGGACACTGCATGTAATTACATTTATAAGTGCAATGTAAAAACATGTACACAATAAGTGCATTGTATCAAATGATTAATTTAAATGTTAGCACATAGTAGTTAAAGACGGCTTATATAAAGTGGGACCCAATCTTCCCTCACCCTATAGTCCATCAAAGCTGATTTTTAAAACTGAACTAACTAAAATAACTTTCACTACCATTATTTGTTTTCCCATTCTCACAAACAAATCAAATGTCACAGTCACGTGTCCAGTCTATGAACAAGCAAAAACGTTATTTGTATTTTATTAGATATAGTTATTTATTTAGGTAAGACTTTACATAACCGTTCTATGTTAATATTAGTTGTAAATAAAAAGTATGAAATAACTATTAACAATAATTTTACAGCATTTATTAATCTTGGTTAATTGTAAATTTCTACATATACTATATATTTAACACTTCACGTTAATTAGTTAATTATGAGCAAACTTGAATTAAAGGATTAGTTCACTTTAAAATGAAAATGAAGATTTACTCACCCTCAAGCCATCCTAGGTGTATATGACTTTCTTCTTTCTAATGAACACAATCGGAGCTATATTAATAAATATTCTAACGCGTCCCAGCTTTATAATGACAGTGAAAGGGGGCAACGAGTTTGAAGCTCAAGAAAGTGCATCCATCCATTATAAATGTACTCAAAACGGCTCGGGGGGAGGGGAGTATGTTTATGATAACCCCCCAGAGCCATGTGGAGTACGTTTATGATGGATGGATGCACTTTCTTGAGCTTCAAACTCGTTGCCCCCATTCACTGCCATTATAAAGCTGGGACGCGTCAGGATATTTATTAATATAACTCTGATTGTGTTCATCAGAAAGAATAGTCATGTACACGGCTTGAGGGTGAGTACCTTTTGGGGTAATTTTCATTTTAAAGTGAACTAATCATTTAAGAATGAATAATATATTTGTAAATTAAAATTGACCTAG
>RJVU01075616.1:1305188-1326343 GCA_003731715.1 Anabarilius grahami | reverse complement strand
CAGGCAGCATCAGTGAGTAAGAGATATGGGATTAGCTAATGCCTGTACCTATGGTGAGCACTGTTGTGTTGAGCTGAGTCGGTTGACCATTGTAGAAGTAAAGCTGGAAAAGATGCTCCATTTTCCAGTCAGAGAGCAGCGAACGGTTTGGGCTGAACAAAACACTGTAAGTGCCATTGATGTTGCACACCCAGATAGGCAGCTTGGGGGTTTTCAGCATGCTGCCCACCTTAGGAAAAAAGGCATCATCACAACATGAATGCTTTTAAAATATAATAGATATAGTTATTTATTTAGGTAACACTTTGCATTACGGTTCTATGTTAACATTAGTTAATACAGTAATACAAAATGTATATATATATATATATATAATATACTATATATAATATATAGTACTGTGCTCTTAGGCACATTAGTATTTTCACACACACACACACACACACACACAAAGATGCCAGTTATCAGTTTACATTTTCAAACATTCCTTTTGCCATTAATTGTAATAATCCAGTGAGATTTTTGTATGCACAAGTAGTCAGCATCTTCTCCAGCTGGTATGCTCCACATGGAGATCTGATCTCACCATCATCAAGTCTGCGATTACATGAAAAAACTGAGACAGACTAAATCCAGAAGAACTCTGGCAACGTCTCCAAGACATTTGAAGAAATCTACCTGCAAAGATACCTGAGAAACTATGTTCAAGTGTACCTACGACAAAAGCTGTTTTAAACGCAAAGGCTGGTCACACCAAATATAGATTTGATTTAGGTAATAGAAGTTAATAAATAATCGATTTATGACATTATTTTTGAAAGCATCCCCATTTTTATACAAGTGCCTAAAATTTTTCACTGTACTGTAGCTTTTCGGGTAGCTTTCTTCAGGCATCTTGCAGACTGCAGGTTCTTCTGGATTTAGTCAGTCTCAGTTTTTTCTGTTTCTTCATGTAATCCCAGACAGACTTGATGATGGTGAGATCAGATCTCCGTGTGGAGCATACCGGCTGTCAGACTCCAATATTCCTTGTGCAAAAATTCATGATATTTGCAAATGATTAATATGTGTTCACTCACATGTATTCAAGGAGTAAAAAAAACTTTTTTTAAGTTTACTTGATGGTTACACCACATGACATTTTTAGAGTCATTGAATCGTTTAATCAGATCAATCTTTGTCATGCTTAATGTACACTTATTTTGATGCATTGGCGAACATACTAAAGCACATGTAAAGTATTTGATTATAGTTTTAACTCTAGTCTGTTATTCAATATTCCATTTACAGTTAATGTATTATAAAAAAAAATTGCAACTTCATCCTTACAAATGTTGGTCCCACTTTGTATTAAAGGTGCCATATAGATTCAAAAATTGAATTTACCTCGGCATAGTTAAATAACAAGAGTTCAGTACATGGAAAAGACTCAAACTCCATTGTTTCCTCCTTCTTATATAAATCTAATTTGTTTAAAAGACCTCAGAAGAACAGGCGAATCTCAACATAACACCGACAGTTACGTAACAGTCGGGGTGTATGCCCCCAATATTTGCATATGCCAGCCCATGTTCCCAACATTATGAAAGGCATTAGACAAGGGCAGAACGTCTGGANAGGGGGGGGGATTCTGTAACGCCACGCCAGCAGAGGGAGCCCTCGCCCGAGTACTGACTGTGTACCGCTCCCTCTGCTCCACCAGTCACTTCCTGTTTGGTGGACATTTAAGCATGGCATCTGCCATTGACACTTCGCGAAGTATTGCCAGCCAGTCTGCCTTACCGAGCGTTATTCCCATTGCCATCGTTTGCCTTCTTGTGTATGATCATTGCCTGTTTACCCTGTTCTCTGCCTTTTGGATTGCCCACTGTTGTGTTGCCTGGATTGGACTGCCTATCTGTGTATGTACCCCTGCCTGTTTCACGTTTCTGGTTTATTGCCTGCTGTTTTGGATTTGTTTGCTGTGGATTCTATTAAAACACTGCACATGGATTCTAACACCGCCTCAGCGTCATTACAAATGTACACTTATTTTGATGCATTGACGAACATACTAAAGCACATGTAAAGTATTTGATTATAGTTTTAACTCTAGTCTGTTATTCAATATTACATTTACAGTTAATGTATTATTAAAAGAAAAAATTGCAACTTCATCCTTACAAATGTTGGTCCCACTTTATATTAAGTGGCCTTAACTACTATGTACTTACATTTAAATTAATCATTTGATACAATGCACTCATTGTGTACATGCATGTTTTTACATTGTACTTATATTTTAAAAACACCTGCATGTAATTACATCTGTAATTTCTGTAATTACATTTATAATTACACTGTTGACCCATACCTTACACCTTACCCCTACCCTTAAACCTACCCATACCACCAAAGCTTTCCCTAACCTTACCCGTATCCACCTCAATAGCAGCAAAAGTGTTTTGCAATTCAATATGAACCCAATAAGTACAATGTACTTATTTTTTGATGTAAGTACATAGTAGTTAAGGCCACTTAATATAAAGTGGGACCCAAATGTTTAATTACAAATATTTAAATGCAGGATACAAAAACATTATTACATGTATCTGGTATTAAATATATTTTAATTTACCATAAATGCTTGTCAGTATCATTCAGCAGTATACTTTAAACATATTTCAAAGACAACAGAATTATGAAATAACAAAGATGTACTTAAAGGGATAGTTCCCACAAAAATGAAGATTTTCTGTTAATCTACTCAAACTCAGGCCATCCAATATATAGGTGACTTTTTTTTCTTTCTTCAGCAGAACAGTAAAGAAGAGTTTTAGCTGAAACTGTGGTACTCTGTGGTTCATATAATGGAAGTCAGTGGGTGCCGTCACTGTATATATTTGATATATTATATCAAACTGAGGCTTGATGACGCACTGCTGCTGCTGCTTCCTCCATCTCTCTCATTTCTTGATCAGAGTATTCTGGTTCAAACAAGTATGGTAGTGAAAAAACAATTCCACATTGTCTAGTGTTACATCGAAATCATCCGCCATTGTGATGACCGGTACTTTTAAACAGCTTTAGACATTTGTCAGCTAAAAATTAGTTCTACTTAAGAAAAAATGTCACCTATATCTTGGATGGCCTGAGTGTGAGTAAATTAACAGCAAATTTTTATTTTTGGGTGAATTTTCATTTTTAAGTCCTACTTAAGTATAATTACAAATGTGCATGTCTACTTAAATAGGTCAAACCACTGTAAATTTCAGATAAATACACTTAAAGGATAAGTTCACTTTTAAATAAACTTTTCCTGATAATTTACTCACCCCCATGTCATCCAAGATGTCCATGTCTTTCTTTCTTCAGTCGAAAAGAAATTAAAGTTTTTGATGAAAACAGTTTTCCGGCAGTGTAGACACTGCTAAGTGTATTACTGCCCTCCACAGGTCAAAGTTTGAACTAATTGTTATATACTAGCATATTGCATATAAAAATGAGTTCAAAACTTTGACCTGTGGAGGGCAGTAATACACTTAGCAGTGTCTACACTGCCAGAATTCTAATAAAGAAGAAGAAGAGAGCTAGTTCAAGATGAGCATTTCTGGTTAAAACTTATATAATTTTCAATTTTTTTCAGAAAATGAGCAATGGGTTCACTAGATAAGACCCTTATTTCTCATCTGGGATCATGTAGAACAATTTGAAGCTGCAGTGAAACTAATTTTGACCTTCAACTGTTTGTTTTGATGTTTTCATCAAAAACTTTAATTTCTTTTCGACTGAAGAAAGAAAGACAATGGACATCTTGGATGACATGGGGGTGAGTAAATTATCAGGAAAAGTTTATTTAAAAGTGAACTAATCCTTTAATAAATTAAACCATAGTACATTTTCATTTAATTGCAATTAACATGCACTTAAGTATGCAATAACATTACATTCATAATATTATTTCAATATTAAGTTCTTCTTTATAAAAGTATTCTAAAGTTTGGAGAACTACAAGCAATCCATTTCAAGGTGCCTCAAATGATCGATTGTGTATCAACTTCAATGGTTCCATTTTGTACAGTACATTCCTCAGAGAACTGCCCTTGTTTTTGAAAAGTTTTGATCAATGTGGCTCAAGTATTTTGTCATTTTCAGCACCTACAGTTAACCTACTGTAAAGTTTACAGAGAAAGTAAGATCATGTGTCGAAGATAATGGGACAAAATCCCAGACTGTTCTGACAGAGAATTCTGTTCTTCCCTTTTCTGTACATGGGAAAGATGATAAAAACCCCCAGAAAACACATAGAATGGGTACTGTACCAGGGGGAGCTGTGCATGCTTGACTTGTTCTCTGTTCCAGAGCAGATACCCGACATGACTGCGAGTCAGAACCCCGTGGAGCGGGTGGGCGAGCGGTTTGTCTTTCTCATCGTTAAATGATGTACCGTTGAAGACATGAGGGGTAGCACGGCCGGTCAACAGCAGGTTTAATAAAGCCTAATGAATACAGAGACAATATGAAACAATTAAATAGCTACTAACAAGTCACAGTGACAAAAGACTCTAAATAAAAACAACCGTACCTGTCGACAAACAAAGTTCCCCAAGCTCAAATGCAAAAGATGAGTGGTGGTACAATCGAAGTCTGCTCGTATCCTACAAATTCAGAGACTATACTTCATTCATTCGTTCATTTAATTTCATTCAATTTTGAGGTAAAATCTTGAGGTATTTCTCCAACACTGATGTATGTTGTATCTGCGAGGGCAATATAGTATTAATAATCCTTAAAATATTTTCTAAATACACTACCATTCAAAAATTAGGCATTGGTAAGACATTTTAATGTTTTTCAGAGACGTCTGTAATGCTTACCAAGGCTACATTTATTTGATCAAAAATACAGTGAAAATTGTGATATTGTGAAATGTCTTATTTGAATGCTTTCTTGCTGAATATAAACAATTTCTTTCAAGAAAACTTTAGGATGGTTGTGTATTTCTGTGGACATACCTGTCAATAGTCCTGGAGAAGATAAGGCTGTACAGAAAAAGTATGATTCCATGGCTTCCTTCTTCCTTAAACTACAAACATTCAGGTTAAAGTTGTTAATACAACATAAAGGCAGGTTTGATGCAGTCAGTATTTGGTCATTTGAAGGAGAGCATTTTTAAGATAGATTTATCACGGACTTCGATATAATAATTTTAACATTGAATAATATAATATTTAGCATAGATTAAACAGTATTTCCTAAATAAATAAATAAATGATTTGTTTACCCACACATTGGATGTGCTCACATATAAAAGATCTAACATCATCTTTCTTTTTAAAGGTGAAAAGCTGCAACTGTGGAATAAAAAAAAGACATTAAATAATTAAAACATATTTACAGTGTTGGGGAAAGTTACTTTTTTACTCACGATTTCTCTCAACATACGGACAGGAGAGGTTTAACTGCATATTTATTTAGCTGCTGGTTGCACGTATCTGCACGTACCCTTTCTGTGAAGCTGTCCAGTTTGTAGTCAAGGTGGGGGGTGAAACAGCGCTCTGATGTGACCAAGGAGATAGTAGCTGTCTGCTCCTCACCAGCTGTCCACAAGATGTCAGCTAGAGCGGCTGCCAGCGCCCTCCTCTGCTCCTTCTCCCCAACCTCCACCATACTGAGAGAGAGAAAGAAAGAAAGAAAGTTTATCAGATAGTAATGATGGGAACACATCAAAATGTAAGTTATTCAATGTAAGTTATTCAATCTTCCCCTCTGCCATAATTATATTCCACACAAAAAGATACAAACTTGACAACAACAAGAAACCTTTGCATTGTGCACGCTGAGTTCACTGGCCGGTTGAAGAGCAAGTACTTAATAATATGAGCCTGAACCACCATCTGAATAGCACTGGCTCCTCCCTGCAACAGAACAGCCAGAGAAAACAAACGAGAATATAATTCATCCAAAAGCCGTATTTAAAACTCTGTACCTAAAAGAGAAGTAAGAGAAGATCTTCTGACTAACTTGTTTTGTTTTCCACAAAAGAAAGAAATATGGGTTTGGAACAACCTGAGAGTGACTAAACCACAGAATTTTCAATTTTAGTAGAGCTATCACATTATCACTTTTAAAAAAATAATAATAATAAAAGAATACTTTTAATCAGCAAGGATACATTAATTCGATCAAAAGCGACAAAGACATTTATTACAACAGATTTCTGTTGCAAATAAATTGTTCTTTTGAACTTTCTCTTCATCAAAGAATCCTGGAAATATGTATTATGGTTTCCACAAAAATATTAAGCAGCAAAAACTGGTTTCAACCGTGATAAGACATTTTTCTTTCACAGCAAATCATCATTATAGAATGATTTCTGAAGGACCATGTGACACTGAAGACTGGAGTAATGCTGAAAATTCAGCTTTGATCACAGGAATAAATTACATTTTAAAATATATTAAAAGAGTTAAAATGTAATAATATTTCACTTTTTTTTATCAAGTAAATGCATACTTGGTGAGCATAAGAGACTTTTCAATAACAGTTTTAATGGTATGCAACACTAAGTGTATGAATGAGATCTGACCACACACTCACTTGCAAATACTTTATTATCCAACGTTTAGGCAAAAAGCCTTTGTCAGAGTCACTAAGTGTTCAACCATTTGGGGGCAGTCGTGGCCTAATGGATAGAGAGTCGGACTTGTAACCCAAAGGTCATGGGTTCGAGTCTCAGGTCCGGCAGGGATTGTCGGTGAGGGGAGTGAATGTCCAGCGCTCTCCCCACCCTCAATACCACGACTGAGGTGAGACCCTTGAGCAAGGCACCGTACCCCCAACTGCTCCCCGGGCGCCGCAGCAATGGCTGCCCACTGCTCCGGGTGTGTGTTCACGGTGTGTGTGTTCACTGCTGTGTGTGTGCACTTGGATGGGTTAAATGCAGAGCACAAATTCCGAGTATGGGTCACCATACTTGGCCACATGTCAGTTCACTTCACTTCACTTCATTTCATGAGACAGTTTTTACATTCATTTTGTAATGGTTTAGTGGAGAACGGTCATCTTGAATTGTTGCTGGAGTGCTCTTAATATAATTGCACTTTCTTGTAGTATCCTAATGCCAGTGTGTAATCTGCTAATGAATGACACGCGCCTGAGGATAACGGGAAGCATATTTACTTAGCGTACCAATGATCTGTGGTTAAGAAAGTGGCAACATTTCAAGCTCATTATGCAATAATGAGGTGGCGGGCAGTGCTGCAATGGTGTCGGGGTAATTAATCAGAAACATACTGAGTCATGGCTTCATCGTGAAAAGAAGTGATCTACTAAAGCTTGTAACACAACCCTTCTTCACTTATATAACCTGCAGTTCTGGCAAAGGGGAAGTAACTTTATTAACCTGATCATACATCAGTGATCATCAACTGTCTCAGGTTTGTGCTTTACTAGAAGTCTTTTTCCATTTCCAGTATTAGCAGGTATTTTGCGAAGTTTTGATCACTTTTATGTTCAAACTGCATTTAATACAAATTTAAACTAGAATATATTTTCATTTATTTGTAAATAACATGCAATTAAGTGTATGAAAACATTACATTCAGTTCAGACTTAAATATATATTCTTTTAAAGTATATTATTTCCATAATAAGTATGTGTACTTCTTTTTCACAATGTTAACCAGAAGTACATTGTACACTGATACCTGTTCTTTTAACAAATAATAAATATTATGCATAATGTTTTTAGTACGGAGCCCCATACATGCCATGATTGGCCATGAATTTACTAAATTAAAAACGAGGAAACAATTTACTACAATGTGGCCATGATTTGACTAAAAATCTGACAATTTTTCTTGGTATACACTTTCCCCTCACTAACACATTTAATAAGAAAGGTGCACATTTGTGTCTTCATCAAGTAATTTAATATGCATTTTCAAATATGAATGTTTTTAAAACAATATCCTACCAGTTTTCAATGGTTTAGCAAAAACTATGACAATAAGCTCAAAGTTTAAAGTTCAGTCTCATACTCACCCTCTCAGTCTCCAGAGCATATGCCAAATCAGAGAAAGGCTCCCGAAATTTGAAGAATGATTTCTTCCACTCGTAGTTGAATATATGGAAGGTGTTCCCAAATAAAATTTTCCTTAAACTCTGTGTGAGTGATAAAGCAAAATGAAATGTCAAAATAATAAGAATATTTTAAAAATCATGTAGTAAATTTTGTTATTTATTTAGGATAAAAATCAATCACATTTTTTAGCACATTTAAAAACAGCACATGTTGGTCAAAGTGCTTTGCATAAACTGTTTAGACAAGTCTTACAAGTTAGTCATTTTATTTAAGACTGTTAATAGCTTTTTTAAGTCAGTTACATTAAAACGTAGATTGGTCTAATTTGATACCAAAAAGGAAGACTGATTACCTCTTACTAACTGCTAGTTGTTCAGACTAGTTCTTAAAACAGTCTTAATGTAATGGCTATGTTCCCTTTTGAGGGAACTTCTACGCTGCGTCAGCTTCAGGCGCTATGGGGACACGCCCTCGTGGAACCCGGTGTCTGAGGCCCAGTCCACGCAAACACGGGTATTTTCAAAACCACAGCTTTTTCTTGCGGTTTGGCCATTCGTCCACATGCAAATGCAGTATCCAGTGACTGAAACCAAACTTTTTTAAAACTGCGAGGGTGAAGATTTTTAGAAACTCCGGTTACAGCGATGTCTTGTAGACAGTGAAACCAGAGACTTTGGCCAGTGACATTGGAGTGCGCGCTGTTATCTCCTTTGTTGGACGTCTACTTTGTTTAAGTGAGGCGCGTCTGTGCAATGATGGACATAACCAAAATATTGATACAGATACATGCACAGTTCTCCCATTATATTATATTACCTTTTAAATTTCGTTTTCACGCATTGACTAAAATAAACATTTCCTCCACACCACTAGTGTGAGCTAACGTTACGCGCATCATGTCAAAGTTTCCAAGGATGGCGGATGAAGCGGTATCGAGTGCGATGTCAAACGATTTTGTTAGCAAAAGTTTTCAAAGGCCGAAGGTCTGCGGTGCGGCGCTCGTTTTTTCCAGGCGCGCCTATGCCGCGGCGAGATGAAAACATCTCAACTTTTCAGAATGTCCCAAGCGCACCGCAGGTCAGGATGTGACAAGAACCAACGGATCAGCTTCGGCCTTTCTGTAACAAAATCGAAAGCTCAGCCGAACAGCTGATCATAGCTGTACAGGGAGGGTTTTTAACGGCATAGATTACATAATGAATAACATTTAAAAATACAAATGTATATATAATACGTACACAGTTAATAAATACTATTCATACACAATATGAAAAGAGTTTGCCAAGTTAAAAGAACATTAGGAATGTTTTTTTTCCCACTCTGAATTTGGAAGGACTGCTCACCACAATTGGCTGCAGCTCTTACTGATAGTGTCCTGAATATGATTATCAAATTTATACTTTTTTATGGTTCACTACTGAATGCCAAAGTTGCAAGTTAAATAAAATGTTCTTAAGAAAAATTATAGATTTTTGGTGGAAAATTAATTAGATTAGATTAATCGATTAATCAATAAATTAGTCGATAGATTAATCTATATAAAAATAGTCATTAGTGGCAGCCCTAATCGGAATGCAATACGACACAGGTCAATGTTTTGTTTAGTTTTTTTACTTTGAATGAATTTGTCTCATTGTATTGTTCTGCTTTATGGAATTAATAATAATAATAGTAATAATATGCTTAATAAAATGAAAATGTTGTTAGCCTACCGGAAACCGGTTATAAACTTTTTTCCAGGCTTCTGATTGGCCAACATGGCTTTTGACAGCTCTTCATAGCGTGCCATTCAATGGCAGACGTGGTGTGATGACGTAGCAAGATGCGCCCCAGCATATAAGAAAAGTGCCTGAGAACACGTCATCAGCTTTATCTTTAGAAAGCCGGAATTTAGGAATTACCTTTCCCCAGGGACATCTTCATCACTGAAGAATCCCGTTTTGCCCTCTAAACCATGTCAGATGATATTGAGGTTGGTGGGTAGAGTGTATGCAGCAGCTGGTAGAGCTTTGCACACTATGGCAGTACTACAATCTTACCAGGCAGATCTGCTCAAAGACATGTATAGCGAAAGATCTAGCTCTCTGTGCCACTAAGCAGGTGGCCCGCTCTATTGGCTAGTCCATCTGTGGCTTAATTTGTCAGGGATCAAGGAGTCAGATAAATCTGTCCTCCTTGAAGCCTCTGTCTCGCCCACGGGACTGTTTGGCACTGCCGTTGAAATGGTGGTGGACAAGTTTAGAGAGGCGAGTCACAGTCGGCCGCCTTTGGGAAGTATATCCCTCGCTAAGTTCAGGCCCCTCCTATGCACTTTCAAGGAACGAGTTCCTGGGGAGAAGAGCTAAGGCGAGTGTGGCTAAAGCTAGCTCTCCTTTTGAGGAACTGGAAGCAAAGCGAAACTGTATTAGAGAAGCCACACACCCAGATCTGGGGGAGAGGAGAAATGAGAAAGTAATTGAGCGCGGCTGCTGCCTAAGCCCTCGCCCCCTTTTTCATTCTTTTTCTTCTTCCTTTCTTGCAATCTTCCCCCTGTTGGGGTACAAGAGGTTATTTTTAGAGGGGAATAAAAATAGGGGGTGGCTGGTATCAGGTTGAGCCTAGCACTTGTGGCTAATATTTAGGATGGGGGCGGTCTAAACTGAGGTTGGGCCCACTCCTTACCCTGAGAAGTAAGGTGAGCTTGCTTTACTATAGCCTGAGAAGCCTGCTGTTCTGCGCCCTGATAAAATATTTTAGAAGTAGTGCTGGACAGATGTTTGAGATGACTGAATATCAGTTGTTATACTCTCTTCTCGGTCACCTCTTTCAGGTTTGGACGTGTTTCGAGCATGCCTGCGCACCTTCCTCCAGGCTATGTTCAGACTGTCAGTATTCTGGAAAACGGTAAAGCGGCATGGACACACAAATCGTATCTGAACAGTTGCGATACACAATGTGGACGTCAATAATTTTAGATCAGATTCCAATCGGATGCACAAATAATCGGATTTGGACAGTTTGAACATAGCCTCAGAAAATACAAATTTGATGACGTGTTCTCAGGCACCCTTCTTATACACTGGCCGCACCTTGCAACACCATCTCACCACATCGGCCATTGAATGACGTGCCTCAGACACTGGGTTCCGTAAGGGCGCCATTGCGCAGCTGATGCAGCATCTTGTTCTCTTTTCAGGGAATCACAGTTACATACATAACCCTAGACCAGTGGTTCCCAAACCTGTCCTGGAGTACCCCCAGCCCTGCACATTTTGTATGTTTCCCTCATTTATCACACCTGATTCAACTCATGTGCTCATTAGTAGAGACAGCAAGACCTGAAATGGGTGTGTCAGAAACAGGGAGACATACAAAATGCGCAGGGCTGGGGGTACTCCAGGACAAGTTTGGGAACCACTGCCCTAGACATTTATGCAACTGGACCATGGACTTAACAATTCATACACCTTCAGTCCAAGTACAAAACAAATACATACATTAATTACACAAATTAAACACAGTAAAGTGCAAGTAAAAAAAAGTCTTTAGGTGAGATTTAAAAGTATCAAGAGTGGTACAGGAACTAATATAGTGAGATAAACTTTTCCAAAGGCAAGGAGCTGCAACAGAAAAGGCCCTGTCTCCTTCCCATTTTAGACAAGACTTAGGAATAGTTGAACGTGTACTAAGCAATTTCTCAGAAACACTGTTGAAAGTGGATCAGACTGAGCACCAATACACTCTTGTAGTGTCCACTCATGATGGGCGAGGAGAGAGAGTGAGCAACTGGGAGGTTTGAGGAAAGAATGTAGAAAGAGAGATGGCTGAGAGACATTCGAAAGAGAAATGTAAGAAGAACATCAATGGAAAAAGAAGGGTTATGATCAGGCAAGAGCTTTAGGACCCATGCTAATATTAGAAAAGCTTTCAAGCGTTCGAGAGACTAGAGTTGTCAAAAGTACCAACTTCGGTACCTATCGGTACTGACATTTTTTAAATGTGACGCTTTGAGCACTGTTGAGCGGATTCGTAAACACCTCTGATTGGCCATTGTGTTCGCGCGCTCATCGGATATGTCTGTGATTGTTTGAATTTGAAAGCGTTTTGAAAGCTGGAGCAGAAGCGTTTGAAAGCAGGCGTCTATCTGCTGTCTACTGGTCCACAATAGATGCCTGCTTTCAAACGCTCCCGTGTTTATCTGTGTAAGAGCTATTTGAAGACCTTCATTGATGACTATTTATAACGTTTATTATAGCGTTGATCACTGAAGCCAATTACAAAAATATCAGATGAGTCGTGAACACAATAGCCAATCAGAGGTGTTTATGAATCCACTCAACAGCACTCAAAGTGTCACATTTTTAAAAAATGTCAGTACCGACTAGGTACCGAAGTCGGTACTTTTGACAACTTTAGGAGAGACCCAAGCGGGAAGGCCTGAAAACAGATGCCCGGGTTGCTTTGTTTTTACTCCATACGTGAATAACATTGGTTTTACTATGTTTCAAAGAACCAAGATATGCTGTTGATGTAATGTTAGCATATAGTAACAAGACAGTTTTGAGTGTTTATTTGGATTGATTTCAAATATCAACAGTGTTTCTCAGAAATCACTTTTTGCACCTTTAACTGAAAACTCTGTGAAGATCTTAACGGTCTAGAGGACGCATGTTGCTGAATAAATTCAGTTATATAACTGGGAGCAAAGCTATTTAAACCATTAAAAACAAACATTAAAATCATATATTCAGTTCCAAATTTGACTGGGAAATAATGGACCCAGATTCAGCGAACGCTATTGAAATGCCTTTTGTAATATTATTATTTCATTTTAATATCTTATAATTAAAATTATTCTTTTTGAAAAATATTATAATATTAAATATTAAAAATGTATAATTTATTATTTTTTTTGAAGAAGAAGAAGAAGAAGAAAATGTGCTAATAATATTTCATATATTTAAAGCTATTCAGTGTACTTACTGCCCAAATTCAAAAAAGCCCACCCCCAAATTCAACCATGTTATAAGTCTACAAAAGAGGAATTAGCAGTAATTATTATCACTTTACACTACCGGTCAAACATTTGGAATAATAAAGATTTTTAAATATTTTTTTAAAAGAAGTGTCTTGTGCCAATTAGGGTGCATTTACTTGACAAAAATACGGTAAAAACAGTAATATTGTGAAATATTTTCACAATTTAAAAGACATTTTCTATTTCAGTATGTCTTAAAATTTAATTTATTCCTGTGATCAAAGCTGAATTTTCAGCATCATTACTCCAGACTTCAGTGTCATATGATCCTTTAGAAATTGTTCTAATATGATGATTTGATTAGCATAAGAGACTTAAAAAAAATCTGAATAACTCCAAACTTTAGACCAGTGGTGAATGTTTATTCTAAAATGCCCACAACCTGATCTATTGCTTAAAGTCCTAATAAATAAGTGATGAGTCTATATCCTGTCTTTTATCTTCTGTGCACACACACATACACACACAGCACAAGTCTGTTGTGAGACACATGGGAGGCAAGAGAGCGAGGGTCAAGTGACAGGGTCATGTTCCACAACTCACCACCGCCAGCTCTAGTGACACTGGTTGTCCACCCAGACTTGGAGGCACTGCAAGGGTTTGAGGTATGGAGTATGGCACTGTGAACTGGTTGTTTGAGGCACTGACGTGGTGGGCCGAGGTGGCAGGTCTAGAGTCGTCACTGTCCTCATCAGCTTTGATCTTCTCACTAGGTCTCTATACAAGTGATAAAGAGTGTAAACATTTAGCATAACATTGTGCTTAGCAGAAACAAGAAAAGACTCAAAGCGAAGAAACATTATTACAAAAATATGATGCCAAATATGGAGTGTCTATATACACTAAGTGTAAATAGCATCCCTTGTTGGCAAGCACTATTTACACTAGCTCCGCCCACCAATATCTGGTAGGGCCACTCAAGGTTTAAAAAAGATGCATGGAATTCATGCAATATTCATGCAATATCTTCAGTGGCGCAGCAATAGTGAGTAAGACTCGCAGACCTGGCTCGAATTGATGCGGTTACAGTATTTTCAATAAAAATGAAAATAATGTCCTAAAAGTGGAAATAAACTGTGAAGTGTTTAATAATATTAAAAGTGTTTATTGGGTAGGGTTAGGGGAAAGTGTAGGGAGGGTTTTTATTCTCCCAATAAGGCAGCATCCATTTAATAATTTTAATAAATATAATAATTTACACTCTATGATATTATTGCATCCTGTTAATGTACAAAAATGCTAAGGTGCAAATAGTATCTGCCAATATAAAGTATAGATAGCATCTTTACTCTTACTCTTATTATTTACATGGTGTAAATAGAATATATCGCTATTTTCACCTAGTGTAAATAGCATCAAATAGCCGATGCCTATAAAATAACAAAAAGTGAAAATATGCATTTTTACAGTGTACCTTCAAAAGACTTCTTTCAAAAAAAAAACTTAATTATTCTAAACCTTTGACCAGTAGTGTATATTTTTATTTTCTCTTTCTATTCTCTCCCTCTTCCTGAACTGTGAGTACAGCTCTTCAAAGTAAACTTCAATTTTATCAGAAATCCCAAAAGCACAAAGTTACTAATGTTAGGAATATGATGATACCAGATTTGTGATGAACGAGCCATCAGCAAATCTGAACTCACGTCTTGGCTTCTCTTCACTTCCTCTTGAAGAAGCTCTATGTAGCTCAGTCTGGAGTGCTGCAAACTCTTGATGGTTTGCAGAAGGTCCTGATAATCCGTCATGACGGGCTTTACATGCTCTGTACTATTGCGTGTAGATTCGATTTCACACATGGCATTAACAATATGCCCAGTAAAATGCCTTCCAGTTAATGAGGTACCAAACCCACACAGCTCTCCTCCAGTCTGTGACACTGAGTTTGTTGAGAGGATGGCAGCCACACAGGCACATGCATACACTTATCTGATTGGCTGACTGCATGTCATGGGAGAAATGACATGCAGCCACCTGAGAGCACAGTGTCTGCAGTATCAATTATGGAAAAATCAGACTAAACCACATGAGAAGGACATTGACGCAAGGCATGTTACATTTCCGATTGCAAGACTTAGGGGATCTTCACACAGATGCGTTCTGCATTAAAAACCAACAGAATGTATCAGAATGCAAGTATTTTAACTGATCAGCTGTTCAAAAGGAATTATTTTTTTTAAATTCTGCCATAATTTCCTTACAATTGTGCCATTTCAAAATGCATTATTTTATTTTTCTCTACGTTCCGATTAAGTTATAAAAATGTATTTCTGAATGTTCTCAATTTCCAAAACATCCATTTAAAAAAAAAAAAAAATGTTTAAAAAAAATGTTTTCTTGGTTATGCAAATGTTAAAGGTGCAGTATGTAATAATTCTGTTTGCTTGAGGTCGCTAGAGGCCTATTCAAAACTAAGGCGTAGCTTGATGACGGCAAGTTTGAGAGCGGAATCTTGGGATATGTGGTCTTCACCTCAACGGCCGGTGGAAATAAATCAGGATAGGACTCGGGAACAAATCATGTTCATGGATGCGATTATTAACGTTACTGTAGTATGAAGCAGAGCAGGACCGAGTGTTGTGGGAGCTGAACGAGGACGCTGGAGCGATTGCGCAACACACGCCGCGAGCAGCGTAACTTTTATTATGACACAGTCGCCGGCGCCGCTTCCGCTTTTCCAGTCNGCCACCTGAGAGCACAGTGTCTGCAGTATCAATTATGGAAAAATCAGACTAAACCACATGAGAAGGACATTGACGCAAGGCATGTTACATTTCCGATTGCAAGACTTAGGGGATCTTCACACAGATGCGTTCTGCATTAAAAACCAACAGAATGTATCAGAATGCAAGTATTTTAACTGATCAGCTGTTCAAAAGGAATTATTTTTTTTTAATTCTGCCATAATTTCCTTACACTTGTGCCATTTCAAAATGCATTATTTTATTTTTCTCTACGTTCCAATTAAGTTATAAACATCCATTTAAAAAAAAAAAAAAAGTTTAAAAAAAATGTTTTCTTGGTTATGCAAATGTTAAAGGTGCAGTATGTAATAATTCTGTTTGCTTGAGGTCGCTAGAGGCCTATTCAAAACTAAGGCGTAGCTTGATGACGGCAAGTTTGAGAGCGGAATCTTGGGATATGTGGTCTTCACCTCAACGGCCGGTGGAAATAAATCAGGATAGGACTCGGGAACAAATCATGTTCATGGATGCGATTATTAACGTTACTGTAGTATGAAGCAGAGCAGGACCGAGTGTTGTGGGAGCTGAACGAGGACGCTGGAGCGATTGCGCAACACACGCCGCGAGCAGCGTAACTTTTATTATGACACAGTCGCCGGCGCCGCTTCCGCTTTTCCAGTCATGAGTATGAGTTAACACAGCTCTGTTTATCATATTAGATACATTTGAGTGTGTTAAAAATGATGTTATAACGTTACTCTGTGCGTTCGCTCGGCGGCTGCTGTGAGACACTTATTTGAGACACGTACACTGCAGTAAGATTGATTTTAGAATATAATATTAAATGCTGGATGGCTTGTGTTGATAAATGGCATGCAATTCATTTTAAAACATATTGTATGATGGAGAAAAAAGACTAAACGTGTTGAGCTATATAACAACAATTAGTTTTCTGTCTATAAATATATCTATTAAATATATCTATTAAAACGTGTAATATATTAAAGCGTCTTTGGTGTTTCCATGGTTTCTACAAAATAAAACCGGAAAACGAGGGTAACGCGGGTATGAAGCAATTGACAGGCGACTCCTCACACGTCCCGGAGCCTTGGTTAAAATTGCAATTTTCTCACGATTTACAAATAGTTGGAAACATTTAGGATATTTTAAGTACTCAAGTGAACAAAATATATAACACTGGCCTGGTGGTTTTTGGATATTTTACTGCAATAATATTATATATTGCACCTTTAAGGGAACATTCCATTTTATGGCAATGGTTCTCAAACTTTTTTAGTCACGCCCCCCTTTAAACCTTTAAAAAAATCTTTGGAAATTTAGTGGAATTGATGCTTGGTGCCGCTTCATAAAGGCAGAGCCTTTCTGGGGATTTATTTTCTTCCTGCTGATCTCCCGTGAGCCCCCTGCAGTACCTGTGCACCCCCCACACTTTGAGAGCCACTGCATTATGGGAATGTTGCTTTTTAATGTTCTCTAAACATTCTGAAACAAGTAACATTTCTAAAACATTTTAGACAAACATCCAAACTAAAACATTTCAGAAAAGCTTTCCATGAACAATAATGTTTTTGTGCTAAAGTTTTGAGAACATTAAGGGGTTAAAAACATATCTTTGAATGACTTTCTATAGCCTACCGTTACCAAAATAATACATAACTGTGAGAAAACCTTATACTTTGAGAAATACTTTTATATTTATTTTAGTTCTGTCAAAAGATTAATCGTGATTAATCGCATCCAAAATAAAAGTTTGTGTTTGCATAATATATGTGTGTACTTTGTATAATTATTATGTATATATAAAAACACACACATTAATGTATATATTTAAGAAAGATCTGTTATATTTATATATAATATAAATTATATACATATATATATTTAGCCTCAAATTTATTTTTGATGCTTGACATCTTCAGTCAACATCAATTAATGCATTTTGTTTCAGAGAGGGAAAGTCATACCCATTTGGAACCACGTTAAAGGGTTAGTTCACCCAAAAATGAAAATTATGTCATTAATTACTCACCCTCATGTCGTTCCACACCCGTGAGACCTTCATTCATCTTTGGAACACAAATTAAGTTATTTTTTTTTTAAATCCGAGATTTTTGACTCCTCCATAGACAGCAATTTAACCACCAAACAAGATATTGTTGAATAAAATCGTTATTTTTGTTATATTTTTGAGCACAAAAAATATTCTGTCGCTTCATTACATTAAGGTTGAACCAATGCAGTCACGTCGACTATAGAGGGTATGCACGTGACGTCACCGTCGATCGTTATGACTGCGGTCACGCCCACTGAGTGGCACAAAGACTGAGCGGCAGCATTGGTTTTCAGCGTGAATGCCACGAAAAACACAAAGAACACACCCAAAACGGGAAAGAGCTTTGTGATTGACTGTTCAAATGGCTTTGACACAAAACCTGAGGTATATATTTAAAGACTGCCGAAAGCTACAGAAAAAAGAAGCCAATATATCACTGCAATTCACAGAAACAGCTGGACTCCAGCAGAGAAACATGGATTTGCGGTTATCATTTTGTGTCAAATTGTTGGATTTTTAGGTAAAATCATACCCTATATTGTATTGTTATATATTATGTTGACAACTCATCAATTAAATATTTACCATCTTATATTCTGCATAATTGTTTGTTTTTAAATAAAAACTGACAAAAAATATACAAGTTTTAGGGCTGGACAATATGATGATATATATAACACTGATATAAGTGATTTAAACCTACCTATATTGTAGTTATATAAAATATTCACAGGCAGATTTGCTTAATGTATTTCCCCGGCGTCAAATCAGGCACATATAAATGACTGGAAACACGATTCCTGGCTGCATGTCAATATCCATGGATTAGGTTTATTTGACAAGTTGTAAGGAACACTTTCAAGTCCAACCTTTAGTGTAATCGTTTTCGCAGTTTCCTCTATTAAAGCTACAGTTCGTAAAATCTGCCACTTGAGGGCGCACTACCAAAACAATAACAATCGCGTGGTTTGATGACGCTAAGAAGGTGCGTGGAATGATGGGATTTGTTGTCTTCTACCCAACCGCTGACGGCCATCAATCCGACGGAAAGATAAATCATGGATTTAACGGATGAGGTAAAGTTTTATAAATGTTGTGTTTGATGTCATAGTTTTATTATATTGAATTAGACCCGAGTAATGGAAGGTTTACATCGAAATTTTTAGTCATAGATGTTAGAATGTTTGTCCAATTCGATGGTGTGATAACACAGCACAGTTTCAAGTGTTCAAATCAATAATAATAAATGTTATTTTGAACTTACCAATATCATTTGCAATAATAATTGATTCATATTTCTGTATAACACTAACTGACTAACTGTATTTATTTACATTGTTTAACTTGTCAGGTGAAATAAGGCAGTGTAAATAAATCAGTAAATAACCAAATGCAATAACACTGCACCTGCATAAACTTTAGTCTTCAAGAAAACACATTTTTAATATATAAAATAAAGCATGATGAATTGCAACTTCATTATGACCTAAGAATATGCACTTCACATTATGTAAACTATTAAAAACATTTGATATATTTTAAATTGTATATAAACGATTACCACTTGTTCAACAAATATATACACTCGTGTACATTCAAACACAATAAGTGGGCATACATAGCAAACGCGAGTTCAACGATTTGCGCGAGTAGATTACATACAAAGTCAATGCAAAGACACGATCAGACTATGGATCAGACACGTCCTCGCGCAGGTCTAGAGACGCGATGCCCCGCGTTTGGCGTGTATGCCTCTTGTCCCAAACTCTTCTTGGGTCGTTTGGTTGGCCCGTACGCTTACGTTTACGGGAGCTGTCCTTGTCGACAGAACCAGCGGCAGATGGTAAACAGTAATTATGTTCCATAAATAAGTAACACAATCCACCATAAAAAGTACAAGAAGTAAATAAGGAACTGCTTGAAGCTAGCTAGTGGTTTGCTGGACACTAGACACTACTTCCGCATTTGTCCACGACACTGTTGTCATGTGGTTTCTACGTCAGTAAAGGCGGTAACAAAGGGTAACTGACGTCATTGACAGGCGACTGCACTGCCCCGTGTCACTGTTTAGAATGGGAATTTTCTCATGATTTAGAAGTAGTTGAAAACATTAGAGATATTGTTAGTAATCAGCTGGACAAAATATATAACACTAGCCTAGTGGTTTTTGGATATTTTACTGTAAAAATATTACATATTGTACCTTTAAATCCAGTCACGCAGCAGGTTCTTTTGCCACTCAGTCCAGCTGAGGGAGCGCGTTCCGGCGGGAAAGTGATGTAGATGCATAGCCTACCCTCTATTTTAACGATGTCTTTACCTTTCTGGACCTTGAAATTGGTGGTTATCATCAAAAATATCTTAATTTGTGTTCCGAAGATGAACGAAGGTCTGACAGGTGTGGAACGACATGAGTTCCAGAACGACAGAATTTCCATTTTTTGGGTGAACTAACCCTTTAAGGGGACAAGATTGTCATTTTGTAAACTTTTTGCTTGCTGTAGGAAATGCAACGCTTATAGAGAAATAGGCTAAACAAAATAGCGATGCGCGAGTCACGCCAAGAATAATGAACACAGATGCATGTAGACATGTAATTTAGAAATAGAAAACATTAAGCAATCCAAATAAAACAAACAACGTCTAAGACTTACTTTAAAATAGCCTTGTTGTAATTCCAACCTGTAAAGGTAAAAACAGGTTAAGTAAACATGGAGGGTCTCTGGGCAGCAGAAGGAGATAGCACAGAGCGCGTGCGTACCCTACCCGCGGGAGTTAAATATTTCTCTCCATTTGTCCAATTCCGCGATCTGCTGGAGGATTTCATCCAGTTCACTGCTCGCGTCCACATCAGCGTCCATCTGCAGGTGACAGGAAACATCACATCAGCGTTTTGTTCGAGTCCTAACTTTCCTGTCTCGAGTTCATTAGGATTCCAGGTGAAACAGTCTCAGCTATAGGGCTCCCCCAGGTAGTACACGAAACAAAAGAATAAATAAGTGAGACAATCTCCCGGTTGCTTAGGTTGCGTGCAGAAGGCGTTGTATCGTGTATTTAACCCGGCGTGTCAGCAACAGTTTGTTGCGCTAAGTCTATCTGGTTTTGAATCCGAGAACGCGTCATTTGTGAGCGCGTTAATGTGCATGAACGTCTCGGTTATGTATATAACCTTAGTTCCCTGATAGGGAACGAGACGCTGCGTAATCGCTGTGGGAACGCCCCTGCGTGATGTCGTCATGAAGCACGTATGAAATCTGTCCAATCAGGAGACGGAACGTCATAGGCGGGTGACGTCACCGACCAGGAACTATAAAACCC
>RJVU01075616.1:1245989-1304759 GCA_003731715.1 Anabarilius grahami | reverse complement strand
CAGAAACGGGACCCAAACCCTGAGAAACGCGAGCCGAGCCACCCTCCTCAAAGAGAGCTCGGCGGGAGCGCAGCGCTGCTCGCAATGCACACAGGCAGCCCCCTCGAGAGCTGCCTGGGCATGCTGCACTCCCAAACAAACAACACACATTCCATGTGTATCACTTCCCGGGATAAACGCGGGCAGGGATGAACACACTTCCTGAAATGTTGTTCGCTCGCCATAATCACAATAGATAGAACAGACAACAATAAATAGACAGGACAAATCACACGTAGCGCTTGCTGAAGACACAGAAGCTGAATGACAGTGTTTTCGGGCGGGTTTTATAGTTCCTGGTCGGTGACGTCACCCGCCTATGACGTTCCGTCTCCTGATTGGACAGATTTCATACGTGCTTCATGACGACATCACGCAGGGGCGTTCCCACAGCGATTACGCAGCGTTGAGTTCCCTTGAAAGGGAATGGAGTGATAGGGCATATAACCATAAATGGGTACCGTAGCCTATCTTTAGTAGTAGCAGTTTAACATTTTTTTTTTGTGAACAGGTTGTGGTAATTGGATACCAGCAGTGTTACAGTATAGGTAGGAGCTTGGCCGAGACGCGGAAATAAAATTACGTGACATTAACCCTATTTTCCTGTTCAGTAGCCTATCATTATAAAATGGTGTACAGGTTAATGAGTTGCAGTGAATATATTGATTCATTATTACTTATTTATTGTTAATAATATATTAATTGTTATCATAACTATGATTACTGATTACTTAGTGCAGAAGTTTGTGGTTGTCTCAAATTACCTTGCTATGATGCATGGCCTTTAATGAAGTCTGGGTTATTCAAGTAATAGATTCAATAGAATAGATCATTAAATCAACATTATTGATTATTTAATGTGTGAATTATCACTAATCTGTTTTTTTTTTCTTTTATTTGATCATTTTACTATCCATATTTAACATGATATTGCTTTCATGAAAACTTTCATAAATCAAATACATAGCATAAATGTACAGTTAATTTACAGGATAAAACCGAAGTTGTCATAAATGATTTCAAATATTAAAAAATGCCAAAGGTGATTGAAATGAAGCAGGAATTTTGATGCGTCTCAGAATTTGTTAACATTTGTTGATACAAATGGTGTTACTTAAGCTTCCAAATATTCAGTTACACAAAGTAATAATATGAGAGAGAATGAGTGTGTGTGTGTGTATCAGGCATTTCCTCCGAGGAGGCAAGGGAGGCAGTGCCTCCTCAAAAAATTAGGATGACAGCGGGAGTCTGCCTCTCTTGCCTCCCTTGAGCTCATAGAGAATCAACAGAACCCCTAAAGGTTTAGTGGGGGGTAACAGAGAATGAATGGGGGAAAGTCACGTGAGAGGAGGCAATGCCTCCATCGCGCTATAATTGGATATGATTGGTTATGATTGGATATGATTGGTTTATGTGATAAATCCCGCCTCTTGTTTATGTGCGCGTTCCGCGCATCAGTCTGAATGAACAAAATGATGGCATCAAAGGAAAGACTAATTAAAAAGTAAGTAAAGTCAGCTCACCCACTTAGATATCACCACTTTATGTCACGGCAAAATCAAACGTGAAAAGACCTGAAAACATGATGATGATGACTGCGGGGGTTTTAGTGAGCAATCAGCTTGGTGAAAATAAAGATACGTCTTTGTGTCTGTGTTTACCGAGCATGAATGATGATCCAAAATAAGCTGATTATCAAAAAGAACAGCTGAAAATCAATACACAAATAAAATATAGCCTATTCTTTAACCCTCTATGGTATGGTGTTGCCTTCAGGCAACATAGTCTATTTTAGTTTAATTTAAAATGAGACTTTTAAACGAACTTTTAAAAATAAATGAATAAAAAAATAATGAAAATGTTTATTGATATTGTTATACTGTCCAGTTTAAAAAAAAAAACCCACAAATAATCTTTCTCCTCATTGATATCATATTGCGTACCATAGAATGCTAAATTGTTACTGCCTTTAGTTATTATGTTGGAATAAATGTAAAAATGCTTAAAACACTAACTTGATGAGATTGACTTTGTTTGAATAAATAGAACATTAATTACATTGTTAATGTAAAAATACAAAATAGAATTGTATATTGTTCCTTTTTTGATGTAATGTAAAGTTATGTTAATTTAACAAGGAAAATGTGTCAACGTTAAAAGTAACGGACATGAATATACATTTGATTTATAAAAAATGTAAATAAATAAATAAATAAATAAGTGAGGTCATTGTTTGCCTCCTCATTTCAGAACACCACTGGTGTGTGTATGTGTATATATATATATATATATACATATATAGTCTGTTAAAAATCATGTTTGCTGTTTGTATATAGTGCCATCTACTGATACTTTGTAGACATTAATGCTATAGTTTCTTCTACTTGGCAAGTTTTATAGCCTTAGTACATGTACTAGTGGGAACATGTCCACCAGTAAATTATGCATATCAAATATGATCAAAAAAAAAAAATGTAAACTCTGAAATATGAGGCCATGCATTCTGGTTAACCAACAACAGAGACCAATATGACTGTGTTCTGGAAATAAAGCAGTGATGTGTGAAAAGTTTGAGAGTTTATGTTTTTGCTTTTCCCACCGAATACAATATGTACAGAATAATGCAAGTAAAACAGATTAAAATTTAATGATAATAGCAATATTCTTTTTTTTTTTTTTTTTGGACATTGAAAACTTGGAATATTTGTAAGGCAAGAAATGATGTAGTTATTAGAATTTGTTTTCAAGCTTATTCTGAAATATAAGCTAATTCAAAATAAATATTAAAAAACAGATAAATCATGGCTGAATTCACTCTTTTTATCCAGTTTTTCATTAACTTTTTGATAACTCTTGTTTTTAACATTATTTAATAACATGAACTATGAGTACATAGCATTTTTTAACCATTGTTAATAAAAAAATGTTAACAAATAAAACCTTTTTGTAAGTGTAAGTGTTACCAACTTTTTGAAATAATTTTGAACAAAAGCTCGAGCTGTTATTTCTGTCTTCCTTTAAGTAATTCAATTATATATCATTTGTCTTTTTTTTTTTGTTGTTGTACAAACTCAGAGTCGCTTTAAAATTAGGTCAACCTAAAGTTGTCACACAACCACAGACCCACACGTTCTTCCTGCCATTACTGCATTTCATTGACACTGCAACAACAGATGTTTGAAAAACCTACCTTATCTCTTCTTATCAGACAGCTTGGCTGGTGAGAATCCTTTAAGCTCTGACAATACTGCAAACCTCAGTGTGAACAAATTCACCAACACATTGCTTATATACCTGACACTTTATATTCAGGAGGTGGACAGACACATGGCTTCACAACATGACAGAAAGCCTCCTTTCATTTACAGTTTCCTGGCAGCAGGTGGGGTACTTTGTTTCTTTTCTGTTGGTTTGAATTCTGTGGGAACAAAGCTGTGCTCTTAAATTGTCTTCAGTGATGAGAGCTGCTTTTCTCCTCTTTCACGGTATTGTTACTAGATGCTTTAAAGCTCCCAAATACATTCTGTGCTCATAAAATGTATAAACTATATCCAATACTGTCATTTTTGTTTGTTTATACAATACAAAGCAATACCTTATAAAGAAACTGAAACAAGAATAGTTCATAAAATTTTATTTTGAGTAAAGCTGCACTCCCATAACAACAATGAAAAAGAGTGTCTCAGAATTGATACCTATGCATAACATAATCGTGTATTTTTGTACATATTTTTGTTGTTGTTGCATTTTTGTTCCTCTCATTCTATATCCATACTGTAATCAAATAACTAAACAGAGAGTAAAGTCTTTTAATTTATTATTATTTTGAATTGACTTAAAATCGTGTAAAAACATAGTTTAGGAATTCAACATCTCATCAAATACCAACAACTTTCATTCATTAAACATTTTGTTATCAATAATGTGGCACATTGGCACAATGTGAGTGTATAAACACATATAACACAAGTAAGAATTAGCTATTTATGATAAAGAAAATGCAAATAGATTAATATTGAAAATTAGTAGTTAAACGTATAAGAGTTAATGATAACATTAAAACCAAATTTATGATCTGATAAGTGATATTAATTAATATGAATGGCTGTGTACACACTGCAGTTAAATACAGTTGTCAGTTCACTTTTTAGTGATTAATCTCATTCTGCAGGCCTACACACACAGTTGAGAAATTTACAGGAGTGACAACCGCATTTCACTAAAATTCTACTCAGTGTGTATGAAACCGAACTGAACAAGTTGTTAATGATGCATTTAAATGCACATCATAGATGTGTCTCACTTCTGTATGTGTGCAGTGCGAGAACACCGCAGGGAAAATGGTATGAGCTTTGACTCATTCTTGTTGCGAACAAAAAAAAGCCCATAATAAAACAAGATAATTCCTGTTTGCACTGAAAACAAGGCCAAAATATCGCGACCCGCACCTTCCCACTTTAATATCTCCATAAACTTGATCAGCTGTCACTCCTGAAAATTTACAGTGTGTATATGGCCAGTGTTTTACATGTGTCTGATATTTTGAAGCCATGGTTGTAGCTGAGTGCTAAAAAGTAATTCAGGGGACCTGTTACCACAACGTATATAAATGCATGGTTGCAAGTTAAAAATCCAAATTTATAATTTTAATTAAACTTTTTAAGTTGCAAACATTATTTTGTTAAGTTCTGTTTACATAATAATGTTGATTGTTACATCAACTTAATATTGTCTGTAATTTAAACTAAAATTTCTGCGTTAATTGGCTTTTTTTTTAATTAGGTTGTAGAAACTTAATGAAATTGTTTTGATAACTTTGGAAATTAGGAAGTGGATTTCTAGTTCCCAGCATGCTTTGTATAGGAATGGATAAGGAGAATTTTTTTTTGAAATTGAGTGTTAATTTATTTGTTTTTAGTGAAGGGAAAGACCTGTAAGTGTTTAATGCTGTTATGTTTGAGCTTCTGTAATGTTGAAGGTTTTGTGGTTACCATTGTGCTGAAGAGTATGGATGAAGGTAGACACTACACTGACTCTGTAAGCAATGACTGTGCTAATGCCAGTGACAAGTAATATCTTACTTGTTTATTAAATACACGTTATATAAGTTATGCTAGCATGTGCTATGATAGCTGTTGATTTGAACTGAAATTGATAAGATTGGTTCCAGGGCTATAACTCCGGCAGTTGGTGCGACTTAATTTTTTTGAGTAATCAACTTGAAAATTTGTGTTTATGCTACAAATTAAGTTCCTCTGACTCAGTGTAGCTTGTTGGTTGAATGTAAATTCATCTTTTTTTTAAACCCAACACATTATTTTATACCTGATTGATATTATTATATGATTATTTTATTTTATTTATTTTTTGGTTGTGACTTTTTGAATTTTAAGCATTTCAATCCTTGTTTTGTTTAAAGGATATTTAGGAAAATATCAGAAATTTGAATATCATTATACAATGACGCAATGATACAATCTATAAATGGCATTGCATAAGATAACAAAATATCAAACCACATGGATCATGGCACCTGTAAACAAATAATGCTAGATCTTATCTCAGAGCTAGTGTTACTCTAGTATCGGTGATATATTGTTAGCCTACAGTTTTTGTTACATATTTTGAATTAGATTTTATGTGAATATCTTCTGTTTTAAAGTTTTTTTATATTTAAATTTTAAAGTTTTAGTAATTTTGTTGTGTGTTTTTATTACTACTAGTTTTGAGGGTTTTTATTCAGGTTTAGGTTTTACTTTTAGTATTGAGTTTTAGTTATTTTAGTACTTGAGAAATGAAAAAAAATGTGTAATTTATTTTATATTTTATTTTATTTCAGTTGTTTATTTTATTTCAAGTATAATGAAATAATGCTTTTTATGGTTTTAGTTTTAGTTTCAGTTAACAATAACCCTGCTCAGAGCTAACTTCACATTTCTGAGCCATTTTTGCCAATACTTTTTAATCGTCTGGTGATTTTTAATGGCTGTATAAACAAACTTCTTTTTGTGCTGCTTGGTTTGATTATTTTGTTATCTAATGCACAGACATTCATACATATTTAAGTGTGGCTTAAGTGTCAAAATACTTTTTGGGGTCACTGTAGAATTGCCAATTGTCGCATCCCTTTGTGTTACGACTATGAAAGATCCACAGCGAAAGGAAACTGTAATGTCCCCAGCCAGACTGGAAACTACAGGGTGTTTTCATCAGCCGTTTGAAATTGTGAACGTTAATTGTTTCAGTGATTGACAGAATGAATGCTCCGTCAGCGGACTGTTTGAAAGAAAGAGTTCCTTGCTCCAGCCTCCCCGCTGCGAGATAAGAACCCTTCTCTTCCAGACACACGAGCATCTCCAAGTTCACCGCCACACATGGTCTGAACAGCTTAAGAGGCTCAAATGTGCCTTGCCTGTTCAGCTGTAAACAAACCGGATGCTGTTTTTCTCAAGGCTCCTGTTGAGAAGTGCTAGTCGCTGCGATAGGATCTCGTGTGCAGGGGAGGAAGTAGAACATGATGTTATCATGGTCAGTACATGATATCCGCAGCTCCTGTGCTAGCGTCGGACTCTTTGGCCTCCTGAAAGGGAAATTGGATCCCGGCCAGGCGGATGAGCAAGATGTTGAGACCGTGCATGAGGAAGGTGAGGAAGATGAGCCAGAAGGATCTGTCGTACCTCTCGCTTTGCGTCTTGTAGACGAAGCTGCCCTCGTTGAAGTTGAAGATGATCTCGGTCAGGTGGTGCAGCTTGACCTCAGAGGAAAACAGAATGAGGACCAAGCAGGCACAGAAACCTGTCAGGAAACAGAATAATACATTTTGCATAATAGAAAAGCTGTTCTGTATGGAAGCTCCTTTCCGCCACGGAATAAAAATGTTACAAAATGTATTAATTGCGACTTTTTATCTCGCAAGTGCAAGTTTACATCTTACGGAGTCCCTAAGGGACCTTTGAAAAAAAACAAAAATTTACAGACTTTCACGTGCGTGCGAGAAACTATTGCGTGCTCACGAGAAACTTTTGCGTGCACAAACAGTGTCCGGATTATGTAAACCTCCTTCGCACCACTGCCATTTTGCCAGAAAATGAGAGTATAAATGCGCATGAATTATTAAAAGATCCATTTGCTCAAATTTTGGCTTTCTTTAGGGCAGTATATCTCTAATACCACGGCTGGTTTATGTCCGCATGCTCTGTGATGGCCGAGAAACCATGCTGTGACATGGAAAACGCTCACACAGCCGTATTGAGCCATGAGCTCAAGTTCAAGGGTCCATAAAAACAGATTGATACAGTAAAAGGTGCTCAAATTTTGTCTATATGTATGTCATATTTCAAGGCCATGTCGTATTTCACAAGATCAAAACCCCCTTTGTTAAACCACATTTGTCAGATTTAACGCATCCTTACAGGTGGCAGAGAAATGCATATTTTCTTCATTCATTTCTAACAGTGCTTATTGTGAGCAGAGCCACAGACATAAAGACCAGATAAGGG
Source organism: Anabarilius grahami (assembly GCA_003731715.1). Classification (NCBI taxonomy): domain Eukaryota; kingdom Metazoa; phylum Chordata; class Actinopteri; order Cypriniformes; family Xenocyprididae; genus Anabarilius; species Anabarilius grahami. The sequence goes on along the minus strand of RJVU01075616.1, from coordinate 1,297,221 downwards.
AGGCTCACACTTAAAAAAAGACAAACGAGCTGGATTCATTCTCATACTAGACAAAGTGCTCTAACGAACTCCAACATATGAGCACTTTTTTGTGAAAATATTTAAAGGCTCTGTTAACCACAGACCTTATTTCAGGCATTTAGCAAAAACCCACGCAAGTTATAAAGTCTGTATTGTGAGATATAAATGCAATTCTGAGAAAAAAGTCTGAATTATGAGGTATAAACTCGCAAATTGCGAGAAAAAAGTCACAAGTACCCTTTTCATTTTTTTATTCTGTGGCAGAAACAAGCTTTAATAGTTCTTAAAAGGTTAGTTAGCCTAAAAATGAAAATTCTGTCATCATTCTTATGTTTCATGCAGTTTTGTAATGACATGAGGCAGAGTAAATGAATATAAGTCACCATGAAATCAAAATTGACAATTCGTCCCCTTGGAATTATAAGGTTCTATCTGACATTTTTGTCAAAATTGAGTTATTCACATATTCATATTCTGTGACAACTTATTTACATTATGTGATGTTTCTTTTTTTAAGTTGTGTACTTTTTTTTAGAAAACAAAGGTTTTCGCACTCTAACTTGGCTCTATACGGTTCTAATCAGCACTTCAAATGCACACACAAGGACCAATCAGGATCAGCGTTCTTTGTTATGTCGTCGCAATAGCGGAAGAGATCGCATAAAAACGCTATTCCATGGAATTACAGTCTTTTTGTGTGTTTTGTTGTATCTGATGGCTGAGGAGTTATTTTCAGTTAGACACCACACTAACTATTGAGAGGATAGGTTCGGGTTTTGTAGTCTATTTGCTCTACTCCAGTCATGTCATTGTCATATGAGGGAAAGTTATGTATATATTAGGTTATGTTTTAACCTTGAACCATCCTGTGTACTTGTACTGAGCTGTATGTACAATGTAACTATAAAGCTATACGCTATGGCACACTGGATTAAAGTTAAATTAAAGTTAAATTTTACATTGTTGGTAAAAACCGAGTTGTTGCATAGTTTAAGTAATTTAAATATTTTAAATGTGAAATATTTTTAATTATATACAGTCAGTGAAACATTTTTCAATGTTTATTAAACTTTGTTAAATAACTTTGCTGAAGCATTGTCTGTTTTCCTGCAGTTTTTTAGTCTTAAAATGTCTTAAATTGTACAAAATTAAGCCTTAAAGGTCAAATATTAAATAATTTATTGATGGGGTCTTAATTACAACAGTAAACGTTAGCATGTTATTTCAGCCACACTGATGTCTAGAGAGAAAGCCATTGTACATGTCCCACTTTCTGTGGAATAAAGTCCTGCTCAGATGTATTACAATATCTGCTTTCTGTCTAAAAAAGAGGAAACTTAAACTTGAATGGTTCCTACAATAATGTGTTAAATTACCCATCATATTCCTATCTAAATTTAACACCTGCACTAGAAAAAAGATTTAGCACTGCCTTTTATGCTTAACTCGAACAAGAAAAAAATATATTCATTTAAAATATGAAATAAATGTCATAAAATCATTAAATTAAACTTTCTCATGCATGTCAACACATTGTTACAACACTAATTTTGTGTTTTAAAACAATTTATAAGTAAACTCTTTGTGTTTCTTGAAAATTATTGCTTCAATTAATTTTTGGGCAGATAGAACCTTAGAATTCCAAGCGAAAGGTGTTTTTTTATTAGAATTAGAAGGTTCTATCTGCGTTTGAGCCGTTCCAAAAATCCCCATTTACAAATGTGAAAGGATTTTGATATTGTACATTGAGGCTCCCTGTCATTTTCATGTTTGAAAATAACTTGTTCCCCATATAATTTTTGCTATATGGAATGCAAAAACTTGTAATGTCCCCAGGACGAATTCTTATTTTACTATGGAATATTGCAGTAATTATTATAAATGATTTATCTGTGCACATCATTGCTTTATTTTATCTTAATTCATGTATACTTCTTGCAGCTCATCTCTTCTCTTCTCTGATGATGTGTTTACTGGAGTGAGGGCGGGGCAACCTGTCACTCACATGAGATCTACCAATAGCAAACAAATCAATTCCTGATTGACAAAATCAAGTCCCACCCCACATCTGTACTTGTACGAGAAGCCGGTTCTCTCGGATGTACGTCACAATAGAGAAGAAAAGACAATTGCAACTTCCATTTCATGCTTTGAAAGAGAGAAGTCTCCAGGCAACCAACTGTTGAAGAATGTATTCTTGAAGCTTAGGTTTTAACCACATCCCTTTACTGTAAAGGAACTTTGCTTATCTTGCCATTTATGAGTGCACTTTATCTTAGCAAGTATAAGAGATACTTTATCTACAGTTAGCCTTTTTCGGGCCTTCAAATACAGCCCAAAATAACAATTCTGTCTGTCTTCTGTCTCATACAATGCTAGTGGATGGTGATTTATACTGTCAGGGCAGAAAAAGTACCATAAAAATACCACAATAGTTCATATGACTAACACATTACAAGTCTTGTGAGGAATAGTCCAAAGCATTACTGAAAGTCTTGCCCTTTGGAGTAGATATCGCGTTTAATGATCAGTCACGAGACGCAGAAGGAGAACAACTGTCATTGATGTCTTGGTGCAATACATTTGAATGGTTTTCAGAAGAATTACTTAGCATTTTATAAGACTTTTATAAGAAAGTATATGAATTTTATAAGACTTATTGTCTATTCTTAAGGTTTCAATAGAAGATTGGTTTGAAAGTGGCTACTCTGTGAGCTGTGCTTCATACACCACTGCACTATTGACAATAGACAATGGATATATTTTGCCGGCGACCACACATCTCCTTTTGTGCTCCATGGAGAAAAGAAAACCAAACAGGTTTAGAAAAACACAAGGGTGAGTAAATCATAACAGAATTTTCATTTAACATTAACATTTGACACATTATTTCATTAAAAGAGGTAATGAATGGGTTAAAATTAAACTTTGAAAGAAAAATATACTTCTATTCAAATGTTTGTGGGTCAGTAAGATTGTTTTTTTCTTTTTTTAAAGAAGTTAAAACTTTTATTTAGGAAGGATGCATTAAATTGATCAAAAGTGACAGTAAATACATTGATAATGTTACAACAGATTTCTATTTCAAATAAATGATGTTCTTTTGAACTTTCTATTCATCACAACAACAACAAAAAAAACTTGTGTATCACAGTTTCCACAAAATATAAACCAGCAAAACAGATTTCATCAACAAAAATGTTTCTTTCACAGCAAATCATCATATTAGAATGATTTCTGAAGGATCATGTGACACTGAAGACTGGAGTAATGATGCTGAAAATTCAGCTTTGATCACAATAAATTATATTTTAAATACAAAACAGTTTTTATGACTTATATAAAGTGTCTCAAAATTTGAAAATCCATATTAGAGACTGCATTTAGATTTAGTACAGAAACATATGGTCCCAATTTTCTCCGATTACTGCTACGGCAAAATTTCATAAAGTTACACTCTAAAAAATGCTTGGTTAAAAACAACCCAAGTTGGGTTGAAAATGGACAAACCCAGCGATTGGGTTGTTTTGACCCAGCAGTTGGGTTAAATGTTTGCCCAACCTGCTGGGTAGTTTTATTTAACCCAACAATTGTTTACAAATTACTATATGTCTGGCTTAAAATGAACCCAAAATAGGTTGGAAATTAAAAATCAGACTCATAATTACTAGAGGCGACATTAATAATCAAAAAGATGCGCTTTTATTAATAAGCAATTTAATAAATGTTTATTGTTTAAATATTATTCAAAAAAAGTATTAATAAATGTTTGTTTATTAAACATATTAATAAATGTTAATTTCCAACATATTTTGGGTTCATTTTAAGCAAGAAATACAGTAATTTTTAAACAATATTTGGGTTAAATAAAACTACCCAGCAGGTTGGGCAAACATTTAACCCAGCCACTGGGTTAAAACAACCCAATCGCTGGGTTTGTCCATTTTCAACCCAACTTGGGTTGTTTTTAACCCAGCATTTTTTAGAGTGTACTGTACTGGCTTCACTTCAGTCAGTACAGTGTTCCAGCCATGCTGACTATATTCACAATGTAGCAAAGACATATCGCTCTTGTTCCATATTACAGTATTACAGTATTATATGACATGATGAAATTGCTAGCGACATGAAATCAGTGGCATCTCAAAGCTTGGGAATGCTATTAATCTCTAATGTTTACTACAGTATTCTCTCTTCTCATCACTGCAAGTGATCCTGCTTCATTTTTTGACTTAAAGGTTCAATTGTGTGGACAGGTCGAATGGCCTCCATCAGTACAAACACAACAGAGGCACCTGACACCACAGATGGAGTGGAAATCTGGCCAGTTCCACCAAGCGCATTCATTTCCATCACTTTATTTATTTATCATGCAATTCTCTCTTCTCAGGATAGCTGAGCTCACTTTCTCACAACTAAGAGATGAACAATTGTAGAGGCTCGTTTCTATCGTGGTTCAGTATAGACCCTGTCTGAGTGGATGTACGTGTGAAATATTTATCACATAATGTCTTCAGAATCTGGATTTTGTCTCAAGATTCAAGAATTCAAGCATCTATTGACCTGGTAAAAAAAAAAAAAACTTTACATTGCCAACGACTCTTTTTATTTAAAAATGTGTAAATGCTTTAAATGTGTTTTATATCGTTTAATGTAATACATTTTGTTTTTCTTATGAACTTAAGTACATTTTTAATTGTATTATATTTACTTATTACTTACTAAATCATTCGATTAACTACATTTTATTTACTAAATTATTATTATTAATAATTGATGAGTTGGACAGAATAGTTAAGGAAATCTGGCATATGGGAACTCTTTCAATACTGTGTGTGTGTGTGTGTGTGTGTGTGTGGTACAGGTATTCCTATGTTATGGGGACAAAATGTCCCCACAAAGACGGCAAAATCCGAAATCCTTGTCCTTGTGGGGACATTTTTTGGTCTGCATGAGGAAAACAGCTTATACACTCTAAAAAATGCTGGGTTAAAAAAACCCAAGCTGGGTAAAATATGGACAAACCCAGCAGGTTGGGTTAAAAGGCACCTATTATGCCCTCTTTCACATGATGTAATATAAGTCTCTGGTCTGGTCAAGTTTCAGCTTAAAATACCCCACAAATTTGCCCCTATTTGGGGGTGAGCAAAAACACGCCTTTTACTATATTACTATATTGCTGGCTAAAAAAATAAATCCAAAATTGGTTGAAAAAAATGGCTGGGTGAAAACAATCCAATCCCTGGTTTTGTCCATATTTAACCCAGCAGTTTTTAGAGTGTAAATCATACTAAGTGGTGTGTTTTTTTTTTTTAAATAAAATAAAAATGCAGAAAGTTTTCTGTGATGGGTAAAGGCTTATAGTTAGGGGATAGAAAATACAGTTTGTACAGTATAAAAATCATTATGTCTATGGAAAGTCCACATAAAACATGAAAACCCAGTGTGTGTGTATGTTTGAGTAAGGTCTTACAGCTTATCATGTTCCAGAGGTAAAGGCCCTGGGGTCCATGCAGTGTCTCATATGGGCTTCCGAAGGCATTGTAGAAGAAGAACGCACAGGACACCGAGGAGAAGACGATGAGCACCGCGCAGAAGAAGATCACGCTCACATGTAGACTGGCTGGAACCACATCCATCAGGTCAGGGAAGACTACACAGAGTAAAGAGATTTCTAACATGATCACCATCATTTGAGTTTAAACTGTAGGTGAGGGTAAGGCTATGAATCATTATGATTCATATGTGAGTAAAATGTACTGCAACGTAATCAGTTTTCCGTTTGTCATCAATGTGTTCAATCTCACTAGCTATTGTGAGTGATTGTTACATGTGTTTCCTTTTGACTGATCACTATAAGATTATCTGAAAATTTGGCATAGAAACAATTTTCACTCAGAAATTGCTAGTAAATTTCACAATTAGCAATTACCGTCGCAAACCTGTAGGTAATGGATAGGTGCGTTAAAGAGAAGACCAAAAAAGTCAAAATTAGGAAGAGAATCCCGCACACTATCAATGCAAAAATGTATCAAAAATACTATTCAAACTCCATTACATTTAAAATGATATATATATTTATTTACTTATTTTTTCTCCACTTACAATGTATGATTGTGGTTGTAACTATGTGATGATGCGGTGTTTAGTCTTTCAGCTTGATTGGAAATTGATGATTCTTCACTGTGATTGGTCATGTTATCATTTTAAATTTAATGGAGTTTGAATAGTATGTTTATGCCTGATGAAGGTCATGTGACCGAAACGTTGCTAATAAAATATTTTGATACGTTTTTGCAAGTATTGATTGTGTGCGGGATTCTCTTTGTTTTTCTAGTAAATTTCACAAAAAAAAATTTTTTTACAAAGAATTGCCAAGTAATACAATGAATTAAACATGAAATTCTGAAGTAAAAAGACTGAAATAGTATTTTCTTGTAAAATGTACTCCAGTTATCTTTATTTTATTTTATTGATAACTTCTAAAGTTATAAAAATTATTATTTACAGTGTACTGTGTAGGTATGAAAAAGGATTTCACTCATTAAAAGTAATCTCTCTTAACTTAATATTATCAGTATTATCTTTTTAATATTATCGTAGGATTTCTGGACATGTGTCAAGGAATTATGCAGTTTAGTCTAATTCCGACGCTATATCTTACGACCAATTTGTACGCATTTTATGAGTTGGCTCGAGGTGGCACACTCGTACGAATTCGACCGATTTGTCTAAACCCCAGTGACGGGTAGGTTTAGGGGCGGGGCTTGGGGTAGGTCATTCGTATAAATTCATACGAATTTGTCAACTCGTAAAATACGTACGATTTAGCAAAAAACGTATGAATTCGTACGAGTGAGGTCGTATGAATTCGTACAAATTAGCCACCTCGTAAAATACGTACGAATTGCCATGACATCGGGTTGCTAATTCTGTGTTCGTGTCGATATGTAAGCATTTATGTGGATGTATTTGTGAATATCCTATATGCATTAACATAACAGTGTCAAAGACAAATTTACACTCTGTGACAAAACAGAATGGACAATAAAATTAAACTAAACTAATCTTCCTGTCCTCAATTTTTATGCATCTTCTTGTGAGAATAACAAATTTACGATGACAATATTCTTTTGTTCTGCTAAAAGACTGGCTCTGGAATCTGGGCCTTTTCCAGATCTCATTAGGAAAGAATGCTGTTGTACATGAAGCTGTCATAAATGATCCATCGGTTGAGCTCCATAAAATGAGACAAATCCCTCCCAAAACTCAAGATAAAACAACTGAAAAGCTACATACCACTTCTAATGAGAAATATTAAAAGTACTTTCAAGAGGATGTACTTGCTATGCATGTGTGATGACATTTGGAGGAACAATTTTCCAAAGCATTGATGATAGCTGAAAAAAATGGTGTGCGTGTGTGTGGTTCAGGTATTCCCATACATTATTGGGACAAAATGTCCCCACAAAGATGGCAATATCTGAAATCCTTGGGACCGTTTTTGGTCCCCATGAGGAAACAGCTTTTAAATCATACTGGGTGACGTTTTTTGAAAATGTAAAAATGCAGAACGTTTTCTGTGATGGGTATAGGTTTAGGGTTAGGTGATAGAATATACAGTTTGTACAGTATAAAAATCATTATGTCTATGGAAAGTTCCCATAAAACATGGAAACCCAACATGTGTGTGTGTGTGTGTGTGAGTGGAGGTCAATTGTTTTGTTTTTTTAATAATTTGAAATAGGTTTGTTACATGTCAATGGCCTCAAAAAGTATTTGGACATTTAAAGGGATGTTTTATCTAATATTTAAAATTCTGTCATCATGTACTCAACCTCATGTTGTTCGAAAACTTTCTTTCTTCTATAGCACACAAGGAGAAAAAAAAGGAGAATACATTGGTTGCTCTTTTCCAAGCATTTATTTAGAGTTTTAAGGCTTCAAAAAGGATGCAAAAGCAGCATAATAGCCCATATGACCCGTGCAATATATACCAAGCCTTCTGATACCATATAGTAACTTCAGGGGAGCCACATTTAAAAATGTATTAATGTTATTGAATTTGACACAAAATTACAAAGAAAGTGGCACCTGCAAATAAATGATGCAAGCGTTTTACTGATCAGTGATCACTAATATTTGTAACCACAAATATCACAATACTTTCTTCTTTTTGTACAGCATATCTATTGTTTTATGATTAAACAAACATATGCGAATTGTCATGTTTTTTATTATATGCAACTACAGTGGTACAATTTAAGCGTTTAAGTGTCCAAATACTTTTGGAGTCGCATATGCACATGTAGTATTGCAATTTGTCTTGTATTGCATTGCTAGAGCCCTGAAGTATAGGCTACTCTTTATATTTCTGATGTGTTTTTAAAGGGATAGTTCACCAAAAAATGAAAATTACCCCATGATTTACTTGCCCTTAAAGGATTAGTTCACTTTCAAATAAACATTTCCTGATAATTTACTCACATTTACATTTACATTTATGCATTTGGCAGACGCTTTTATCCAAAGCGACTTACATTGCATTATACTATACATTTGTATCTGAGTATGTGCAATCCCTGGGATCGAACCCATGACCTTGGCATTGCTAGTGCCATGCTCTAACCACTGAGCTACAGGAAATGTACCCCCATGTCATCCAAGATGAAAACATTCCAGGATTATTCTCCTTAGTGGACTATAACCTCCTAACGGTTGAAGGTCAAAATTACAGTTTCAGTGCAGCTTCAAAGGGCTTTAAACGATACCAGACGAGGAATAAGGGTCTTATCTAGCGAAACGATCGGCCATTTTCGAAAAAATTGTAAATGTATATGCTTTATATAAACAAATGATCGCCTTCCAAGTGGTTCCGCCAAAAGCGCACTTTCGTATTCTTCAAAAGCTTACGCTGTATGTCCTACGCCTTCCCTATTCTACTTACGGAAAACATTTAACTGGCGCTGCGTTCGTTCCGTAAGTTGAATAGGGAAGGCATAGGACATACAGCGTAAGTTTTTTGAAGAATACGAAAATGCAGTTCTGGCGAAAGCATTTGGAAGGCGATCGTTTGTTTATATTTGTTTATATAAGTCCACTATAAGGACAATAATCCTGGAATGTTTTCATCAAAACCTTAATTTCTTTTCGACTGAAGAAAGAAAGACATGAACATCTTGGATGACATGGAGGTGAATAAATTATCAGGAAATTTTTATTTGAAAGTGAACTAATCCTTTAAGCCATCCTAGTTGTGTATGGCTATCTTATTTCAGATGAATACAATCGGAGATATATTAAATAATGTACTGGCTCTTCCAAGCTTTATAATGGCTGTAAATAGAGGATGAGATTTTGAAGCCCAAAAAAGTGCATCCATCCACTACATCCGTAAACCATACGACTCCAGTGTGTTAATAAAGACCTTCTGAAGAGAAGCAATGGGTTTGTGTAAGAAAAGTAACCATATTTAAAACTTTATAAACTAAAATATCTAGTTTCCTCCGATATTTCTCTTTAAACATTCTCGTTTTAGACTTCTAATTCGTCACTGGTGTTTTGTTTTGCTCTCCCCTCTGCTCTTCCACGTTCGTCATTCCGTCATGCGTAGGGTCAGAGGTCACTCTTTCGTCGTAAATTGACGCGTACGGCCATCTGCCAGAAGCTAGTTATTATAGTTTATAAAGTTTTAAATATGGATTTTTTTTTTTTTTTTCAAAAACACATTACTTCACTTCTGAAGGCATTTATTAACCCCCCGGAGTCGTGTGGATTACTTTTATGATGAATGGATGTGCTTTTTTGGGCTTCAAAATCTCATTCTCTATTATCTGCTATTATAAAGCTTGGAAGAGCCAGGACATTATTTAATATAACTTTGACTGTATTCGTCTGAAAGAAGAAAGTCATATAGTAAAACCAAAATATATTCAGACACCTTGAACATTTCATTCATTATTACAGTTTATTCACTATACACTCTAAAAAATGCTGGGTTAAAAACAACCCAAGTTGGGTTGAAAATGGACAAACCCAGCAGGTTGGGCAAACATTTAACCCAACTGCTGGGTCAAAACAACCCAATCGCTGGGTTTGTCCATTTTCAACCCAACTTGGGTTGTTTTTAACCCAGCATTTTTTAGAGTGTAGTTTAAAAAAATTGGTAATAAAATATGACACAGTTAAACTGTGTCAGAAAAAAATGATCTTAATTATATCAGATTACACTTAAGCAAAACATGGTCAGGTCAAAATGTCTGAATAATTTTTGGTTCCAAATTTTTATCAATTTTACTGGTAGTCCACTGTATGAACATTTTTTGGGTATAATATGTCTAAATATGTACTTACATTTATGAACATAGTGTCCTGCACCCACTAGTAAAAAATATATAAAAAATGTCTGAATAATTTTTGGTTTGACTATACATCTAGGATGACTTGAGGGCGAGTAAGGGGTAACTTTTCATTTTTGGGTGAACTAACCCTTTAAGACATTTACTATCATTTCATTTCTAAAGATGATTAAGTTACTCACAAGAGAAATAAAAGGGTCTGTCTCCCAGACCACACTGTTTCATCCCCTTCCCGTGGAAAAGTCCGTAGTTCGCCCTTCCGATGAACTTCTCCAGCTCTGCTCCCGATGCGTTGACGATCTGTGCGCCAGTCTTGCACAGAACAACCGCTTGAACCCAAAACCGAGTCCCCATCGCAGCCGCCACGACCAGAACACAACCAAAGCAAAGCACGCCCGCAATAGAGAATATAATTTTCTTTTGACGGTTAGGCATTGTGTTTGACAACGCGGAGACGAGCACAGCCTCAGTAATCGATGGATATCCACACGTCAAACTTTCTGTAATCCAACATGGATAAAGACATCGCTGCTGTTGTCGATTTACCCTCAAGTCTAAAAACACGAATGCTTTAAAGTGGTATCTAATGCTCAATACGCATGTTAGAGAGTAAAGTTGTATCCCAATGTCTTCTCTGGATAGTGTTACGCCAAGCGCGCTCACTGCACCCCATCACCAAGCAACCGGTTTGAACGTCTCGCACCAGTGATCGGGCATGATGTGACCTTACACTGGATTGGTTACTAGATCAACATCTCTGGTGGCAATTAATAAAGCAATTTCACTGCTACAGTTGAACTTTAAATAGGGAGTTTATCATGTGTGATATGATGGAGGATTTATGGTTATGGGTAACACATTACAATGAGGTTTCATTTGTAATGACATTAGTTAACATGAACTAAAAATAATCAGTACTTATATATATATATATATATATAATTCAAGTTTTTATTATTTTCATCCGGTACATGACAAATTCATACAAAACACAGATTACAGATATATATAAATGCTACACATAAGGCCAAAATATATACAGTGGTTGCAATCAACAAAAATAAACAAATACTGAATGAGGAAAAAGGGACAGAGAAGAAAATAAAAACCAGTGATCTTGCATACAAGTAGTGCAAAATAATAAGAAATCAAAATTATTGTGTCACATGGGTAGACAGCGTCACATAGGACCAAAAATCTTCCCAGACAGGGATACACACTGGGACACATGTCCTGTTCTTATTATGTAGTTTGTAAAGCAGACGTGAATACGAGGCTGTCTTTGTCATTATGTTGAGCCATTCTTTTAACTCTGGGGTTTTGGGAGTTTTCCAGTGTTTCAAAATGACTCTAGACCCCCACCATAATCACTGCGAAATCTCCATTTGAAATATTTGGCATCTGCTCCCTGTCTCCCAATAGACACAATTTTGGTGATAATGGTATTGTTGTTCCAAGCCATTCACTCAAAATATTTAGAATTTGGCACCATAAAGGCTGAATAATTGGACTCTCCCAGATACAGTGAATAAAAGTACCTCTGTCCTTTTGACATTTCCAACAAACATTATTATTTGTCAGACCCATTCTGTTAAGTCTAAGAGGTGTCAGATGTGTATGATTTTGTACTGTGTAAATTGCCCTCTGGCTTCTCTTACGTATGTAACTGTATTTGACAAAAAAAATAAATAAAACATTCCAATCTTCGTCCCCAATAACATGTCCTTTTCCCATATTGTCTTTAAATTTGTCCAGTCATTGCTGAGCACATGGTTGGTCGTCCTGTAGAATACAGAGGCTTTTTGTTGGGAACGAGGCAGTGTTAGGAAGTCCAAGATATGGTTTCTGTCCATGTACTGGATTTTTGTAGAAACACAATTTCTAATTACAGCATTCATTAATCTTAGTCAAAGTTAATTTCAACATTTACTAAAACATTTTTTTAAATGAAAAGTTGCATTGTTAACGTTAGTTAATGCATCTGAAATAACATGAACAAACTATGAACAATTACATTTTTACTTACTAACATTAACAAACATAATGCTTGTTATATATACTAAATAGATATAGCTATAGATATGCACACACACACACACACAAACTTCTTTCCAGGTCCAAGTTTTGACATAATAACCTTTTAACTCATCCTACACTAGAGTTTTCTGACAGTCATATCATAGACGTGACTCACAGAGAACTGACATCGATTGGCCCTCTTTCACTCATTTCTGGGAATAATAACTGAAAATGCAAACAAAAAGGTCTTCAATCAAATAAGAGATAGAGAGACAAGAGAGGGACATAATTAACTGNNNCTTTTGTAACATTGATTTATATATATATATATATATATATATAATATGTGTGTGTGTATATATCATATATTATACATATATGCATTATATATATATAACAAGAGTTAAGAGATTTTAAAAAACATATCTTTATAATCAACCCTTACAATTTGAGAAACATGCTTAATTTATTGTTTTTATTGTTTATTGTTTTGTTTTTCCAGGAATTTTGGATGTGGAAAAAAATTTGTTCACTGAATGATCAATGCTTACATAGATAAAACTTAATTTAAAAAAAAAATTAAACTCATGATTGACCCCGCTAGAAATTTTACGTTCCCAGAACATTCTCAGAACGCCCCCACTGGTGATGAGTAACGTTCCCAGTAAGTTCACAGACGGTCACGATGTTGAGTTCTTTAAAGGTTTGGGGGACGTTATTTGGAGGACCTTCAGGGAACATTCAAGACGTTCTCTGAACGTTTAGGGAACCATACTTTATTTGGAAATGTTCTCAGAACGTCCCTGCTGCCCTTGTCAAAAAATTTAATTGAAAATTAGTGCTAAATTGACTAATAAAAGTGGCTGTTCAAACAAAAACTATTCTTTCTTACAAAAAAGCTCTTTACAGGTATTTCCTGAATTAATATTATGAAACCTTTTCTTTAAATTGCAAATCTCTTGCAGTAAGTCATTAGCTGACAACAACACATGCATGAGCTAATGTAACTGCTGTATCACTGCATCAGCAACGCTTTAAGGTTCCCCAAACCTTAAAAGAACTCCACATCGTGACCGTCTCTGAACGTTCTGGGAACGTTACTAGACAACGTCCTTAATACCAGTGGACGTTCTGAGAATGTTCTGGGAACGTAAAATTTTTAGCGGGACAACCTGTCACCTAGTAACGTTCCCAGAACGTTCAGAGTCGGTCACGATGTGAGTTGTTTTAAGGTTTGGGGAACGTTATTTGGTGGACCTTCAGGGAACATTCAGGGCTTTCTGGGAATGTTTAGGGGACTATTACTATAGGACGTTCTGTTAACTTCCCAAATGTCCTCTTTGTAACGTTCTTGCATGACCATAAAATAACCAAAATAGAACGTTCCCCTAAACTCATATCGGGAACGTTATTAAATGACCAACAGAGGACCGTGTGGGAACGTTCTGTTAATGTCCCAAATGTCCTCTTTGTAACGTACTTTTTTTGACCATAAAATAACCAAAAGAGAACGTCCCCCTAAAGTCATATAAGGAACCTTAAACTGCAGCACTTTCATTACCAAAAGAGGACATTTTAGGAACGTCCCTAATGTTCTGTAAAGGTTCAGAATTTTCATCACCTTTTGAGAACTTTTAGGGGACGTTGCGCAAGGTCCTGAGAACGTTGCCTTCTACGTGGGGAGATGTTAGCCTGTAACGCTGTCGCCCTTTGGATGATGCAAGTTCAAGTCCCATCTCTTGGCCCTTTCACAGTCCCATTACCCACCTTTTCCCCACTTTGCAAGACAAAACCACCCAAAACATTTTTTAAATGAATGCACACACAGCATTGCTTAGACTTCCACTGATTTTATATCAGGTTAATGATATTTTCTATAGCCTAAACCGACCCATCACAGAAACATGTTCAAAACACTAGATTTAAAAACCAGTAAAATGTGATCACTAATTGGTTGTCATAATCTTCCACTATATAAATGAAACCGGTTAACACACGCACACACACATGTTGGGTTTTCATGTTTTATGGGGAATTTCATTGTTCAGCTTTTTTGCTTTTCCTACATCACCAATCTGCAGTTCATCAAGAAACTTTATTCACCCTACATTCACATTCAACAAAGGATTCTGCACTGATACTAGATCCACAACTCTCCTCCGATGGAATTTTCACTCTGGATCTGCATTTGGAACGGCGCGTATGCTTGAGAAGGCCTTCGTGATCTGATGCCTGAATGCACGGCAGATGACAAAGTACAGCACAGGATCAAAGCACAGGTGCAGGATGGCGAGAAGTAAAGTAGACTCTTTGGCCAGAAAGAGATTCTTCTTCAACGTGCATTCTGTGATGACCTCTATCTGCGTAAAAGTGTACGGCATACGCACGGCGTGGTACGGCACGAAGCACACTACGTAAGCCAAGGTCACCAACGCAATGTTTATGAAGGCATGTCGGGCACTAGCCTGTTCCTCAGGGTCGCATTCACGGCGACCCCAAAGCTGCTTCAAGACCAGGCCATTGGACAAAAGCACAGCTACTGAAGCATTGAAGAAAATAGCCATGCCCAGAAATACAGACAATGCATGCCAGTGCTTGCCCAAATCATCTTTTAAGTCAGAACATGTTAGCCCAACTTTGTCTTCAATGTTTTTTTTGATGGGGATGGCCATGTTGGGCACATTGATGAAAAGCACGAGGAACCAGACCACCGATGACATCAGAATCGCAAATCCCACCTCCTGCAGTCGCAGCAGTTTGGAGCTTCGAGTGATCTGGAGGTAGCGCTGAACGCTAACAAAAGCTAGAAAGATAATGGACGCGTACAAGTTGATGTAGATGAGTGGCGCACTCACTTGGCAATGAAAGATGGTCAAACTCTTCGAATCATTGCCCAGATCTTTAGCAATCTTGACGGGTAACGCCAGCATGAGGAGGAAGTCGGACGTCAGAAGATTGATGAAGTAAACATTAATGCACTTTTTAGCACTTCGGCTGGTTATGAAGGCCCACAGTGCCACCATGCTGGTAGCCACTCCAATCAGGAAGATGAGGATGTACATTGTGGCGAAGGGCACCATGTTGTCGTTGACCACGCAGATGCTTGTATTTGGACTCCCCATTTTTGGATCTGGACTGTGTAAACTCTAAACAAGGCCTGAATAAATAAAATCAAGTTTATCGAATAAATACGGTTTAGTTCTCCTTTTCTTCGTGTGTCTAACTCTTGTCAGACACCTAGAATAACAAGTACATTTGAAAACAGTTTGGTCTTTCACTTCACCAGAAAGTAAAAGGTATTGGAGGAGGAAGTGGTAAGTCCCCTCTTTAAGCATGCAAAAACATTTTCCTGTTTGTTCGCACAAGGATATGATGTCACCTATCAGCATCAGATAGTAAATGTCATGTAGAAATCCTGGAAAGAGAAAAAAAGAAAAACATATAAGTATTTTACCCCTGGTTCCTGGCCTAATGATGTTTCACAGTAATATATGAACTGTTTCTATGAATATGCTTACGCTGGTCTAGATGCAGTGTAAACTACTAGTTTGCTTGATAACAACTTGTATCAAGGCAACTGCAATCAAATCATCAATTCTATCATAATAAATCAAGAATACTTATTTCTTGATATTTTCTCTGGATCACAGCACTATTAATGTTTTATTTGAAAGATATTGTGTTCTAATATTAAAGACAGTGTGTTCTGTTATAGATAAGTTGGTAACACTTTTCAATAATGTTTCATTTATTAACATTAGTTAACTAAATTAGATTCCCTTAGAACTAATAAAAAACATTCTTTTAAATCATTTATTAATCTTAGCTCACGTTAATTTCAAAATGTACTAATACATGATTAAAGTCAAAAGGTGTGTTATTTAATGGACCTGAGCTAACATGAACTTACATAACGTTAACAAAGATTAATAAATACTGTAACAAATGAATTGCTCATTGTTATTTAATGGTAGTCAGTGCATTAACTAACATGAACTAATGGGACCTTACTGTAAAGTGTTACCAGTAAGTTTAGACCACATGCCAGTCAACTTGCTGTCTAGTAAACAATCTTGTCCTCAACATCCATAAAAGCAGTTACTGAGGGGTCTTATAAGAAGGTCACTTAAAAGTTAAGGGACACCCCATAAGATAAAATTATAAAATTGCAACTGTGAGTGAATTATTTATTTTTTACATAAGAAAAGAAATCTTAAAAATATTCAAAATTATATACAGCTAGCAGGTATGTTAAAGGATTAGTTCACTTCAGAATTAAAATGTCCTGATAATTTAATCACCCTCATGTCATCCAAGATGTTTATGTCTCTTTATGTCTCTATTTTGAGGAAAACATGATTTTTCTCCATATAGTGGACTTCACCAGGGTACAACAGGTTGAGGGCCCAGTGCAGCTTTTAGTGCAGGTTTTAGTGCAGCTTCAAAGGATCTACACAATCCGAGACGAGGAATAAGGGTCTTATCTAGCAAAACGATCAGTTATTTTCTAAAAAAATAAAATAAATAAAGTATATACTTTTTAACCCCAAATGCTCATCTCGCACTGCTCTGCGATACGCCACGCATTATGAAATCATGTTGGAAAGGTCACACGTGACGTAGGCGGAAGTACCGCGGTAGGGCGAAAAACTCATTTTCTCCTCCAACTTAAAAATCCTCTGACATTGTTGTCTTACCTTTTTTTTGCACGTTCACTTTGTAGACACTGGATCGGTAGTTCCGCCTATGTCAGGCGTGACCTTTCCAACATGATTTCGTAATGGGTGAAGTCGTGGACGCGCATTGCACAGCAGTGCAAGATGAGCATTTGTGGTTAAAAAGTATATACATTTTTATAAATTTTTTTTGAAAATGGCTGATCGTTTTGCTAGATAAGGCCCTTATTCCTCGTCTGGGATTGTGTAGAGCCCTTTGAAGCAGCACTGAAACTGCAAATTGACCGTTCGCAAAGACCGGCCATGCCGATCTCTCGCCACACATCATGTTCTCACGCAGTGAAAAATATATTGAGGAGCACAAAGGACACTAACAACGTGTCGACAGACAAGACAGAGCAGGTTACTTTTGATATGAAACAAAGTCTCAAATTTCAAATTTCGTCATTTTTAAAGAAATTTAAACAATAAATACCATTTTGTGGCTCTTTAATGTGTCGTGACAGATCGCTGTATAGCGCCTCAGTTCAAGCGGCTTGTGAACCGATCATTTCTTCCCACTAGTTCATTTATAGCATCAAATAAACATGAATGAACTTCAGAAGGAATGTTGTTTCAATCGCGGAAAGATGTCAGTACACACCATTTTTCAAGTTCAAGTNTCTCAAATTTCAAATTTTGTCATTTTTAAAGAAATTTAAACAATAAATACCATTTTGTGGCTCTTTAATGTGTCGTGACAGATCGCTGTATAGCGCCTCAGTTCAAGCGGCTCGTGAACCGATCATTTCTTCCCACTAGTTCATTTATAGCATCAAATAAACATGAATGAACATCAGAAGGAATGTTGTTTCAATCGCGGAAAGATGTCAGTACACCCCATTTTTCAAGTTCAAGTCCACCGACGTTAATCTACTAACACCCCTGACTGCTTTGTCAGACAAAATGGCGGATTCGGCGTTATGATTGGTTAGATCGCCTGTCAATCAAACTCCTGGCGAAGGGTCAATTGGACCTTCAACCCGTTGTACCCCAATGAAGTCCACTATATGGAGAAAAACCCTGTTATGTTTTCCTCAAAAACATTATTTTCGACTGAAGAAAGAAAGACATGAGAGACATGACATGGGGGTAGGTAAATTATCAGGAAATTTTAATTCTGAAGTGAACTAATCCTTTAACATTTCGAATTCAAAGGAAACTGCTGCTTTGAGGTCAGCTTCAATATCAATCAATCAATATCAGTATCAATAGGGTAGCAAATTAACTCATGCTTATATCACATCTATTTAAACATTAATAATACAACAACATTGTGGTAATAAAGCCTTAATTGTACATTTATAAATATGACAAATATCAACTATATATTTTTCAATACCTGTTGCACTCGAGAGATCACAATTTAAACAAACAATGCTTTAAATGCCTAAAGCCCATATTGCTGATAGTCAGTGTGCTTATTCGGTCTTCTTCAAGTCTGAGCACTAACCACAACATTATCATTTCATGGGGAAAAAATACAGCTTAAAAACAGAAATCTGTATCTTTCTCAAACTAATCCACAACTGCAATACAATCTTGTTTGGTTCTTGTGGACCAGTGGATTCCAAGCAGATGAAAACGAATAAATTATGTCTTTTTCTCAACACTCATCATTTGAAAATACAAATTTATACTGGATGAGCAATTTTATATCATTTTGACTAACCAAAACTTTTTTGGCATATTCTGCAAATGGTGATGAGAAAGAAAACCCTTAAATAGTCTGCATACATATTCTTTAGGGAAGTGAGTCAGATTGTGGTCAGTTAATGTGCTGAAACGGGAAACTCATCTACATTTATGGCCAATAAACTAGAGGTGGAACTTGGAATTATGTCTATTATGAAATAATTTAATATTATGGTAATATTTTAGGGTCACTATTAACTATCTGTTTTTAACATGCATATTACAAGAAATATTGGCTGTTTGTTTGTACTTATAAAGCACATATTCTGCATGACCATATTCTACATTCCATAATCCTACCCAATACCAAAAACGTAACAACTACCTTACTAAATATTAATAAGCTGTAATTAGGAGTTTATTGAGGTAAAAGTCGTAGTTAATAGTTAGTTAATAGTGAGAACTGGACCCTAAACTAAAGTGTGACGGATGACGGATATTATTTATTCGTTTTGATTCAAACTATTGGTCTATTATGTTCTATTAGACTTTTTAATAAGTTCAATTTTACATAGCTTACATATTCTTCATTGCTGCATTCATTAAAGGACATTTTTATGTCATTACCCATACCGGTCTCTCCAGGGTGTACATATTTTACTCTTTACTTCGAGTACATATTAAAGGTCAGTCCTCAAATTAACATGTTTGGAAATCTCCAACTTATCAAATGCATAAAATTTCAGACGAGAAGAGACAGACACATGGCGCTTCATGTCAGAATTAGAATTTCAGAACTTACCTCGTCGTACTCCCCAGAGACATCACATCAGACGGTGGAATAATGTGTTTTTGTTCTCTTGCTGTACGTTGGTCTTGTTGAACAATCCGAACAGCTACTTAGATACTTGTTCGAAGAGTTTCTCTACATTGCAAATCCAATTTCCTCATTTCTTAGGGTTTGGTTTTAATGATATCAGCCAATAGAGGAAAGCACAGTACACTGACGCAGCGGAAACCCAAACTTTCCAGATTCGCTGTTTCTAGACAACCACAAACCACTAGTCTACAAAGACTGTTCGCACTCATTTGCATGTGCTCTCTGGGCTGTTACTTCCTGGTTTGAAAGACAGGTGCTTTTGACTTTCCATTTAACGTGTAAAACATTAAAGTTGCACTGTTATGGCCAGTTCATAACACGTTTTTGCTGTTAAACAAGACATAGGTCAGCAGAACAAAAAAACTAAAACTAAAACACAAGGTCTAGAGCAGGGGGTTCCCAACCATGTTCCTGGTTAGTAACCATTCTTTTTATGTGCAAACCTGAGTGAAAATGTCCTTCCATTCAACTGTCCTCACCAACGATCTTGATCTAACCCATACATTTTTGTTTGGTGGTGTAAAGTCAAGTTAGTTAGTTAGTTCATTTATCCTTTATTCATTTATTCTTGGGCAATAGAGAAATCAGGTCAACACACAACAATCTTCTATACAGTTACACTTCATCCTTACAACACAAGACATTTCCAAATGCCATACACAATTCTAATAATACACTATACACCTAAGACATTACACAGTACCCAACATATTACACATCTACCCTCACCCACACATACACACACACACACCAATCATTACTTATTGTTCAATAATTTACAGAATTCACACCAATTCAACTTACAGTTTGGTAACCTATAAGTTACCCCCAAGGTCAGCTCATACTCCTTATAAAGAATATGGCTTGGATCACCAATAATTTTAAGGCTCTGCTTCTTTGCAGACCTCTCAAAAAAGTTGATTCTGTGAAATTAAATTGTTTTTCACTTATAATCAGTTCATTAAATTTCATTTTGACCATCAACCGGGATAGGCAGCTAAGGATACATCTATACTGCCTTCAAAAATCAATCAGATGACGGTATCTCAGAAGACAGGGAGTGAAGCTAACATTGTTTTCGGATGTGCCTTGATGCCTTCCTATTGTCACGATCCCTGCCGAGGTTCCCTGCGTCTGTCTTGGACTCTTATTTTGTAGTTCTCTGTCTCCATTGTTGTTTGTTCACCAGGCATGAGGTAGCTATAAAAAAAAGAAACTCCTCCACAAAATACTCAATACTACGGCCATTTTGAAAAAAATGGAGCAAAGTTTGCTTGTTTGTGTCCCAGATAATACCTGCGGAGTTCGTGTTGTGGTCTGTCTTTGCATCTCGATCCATCTTGTGTTGAGTTGTTGCGCAACAGCAGTGGCGAGGATGAGGTGAGGCGAGGATCTAAATGCAGCAAAAGTTTATTTAAAAAAAACATAAAGATAATCAAACCATGGAGCGGGAACATAATCCTGAACAGGAATGCAAAAAGCAAAGGCAACAACTCACAAAGACTGACTAAAACACATGGCTATATATACACACAGGGAATCTAAACAAGATGACAAAGAAACAAGAAACACGTGAGGGAACAATAAAGAACTAATCTGCGTTGCTATGTTAACAAACAAGAGAACATAGCAGCAAAAACCATTAAATAGGCTACACGCTGAGACGGAAACTAAGAGCTTCACAGCAAAATGTCAAAATAAAAGTCTGGTTTAACTTGAAATTATGACAGAAATATATTGCTATTGTATACCTAAATGTAATTCTTAAAGTAATGATATATATATTTACAACCAAAATATTTTTTCACCCATGTTTTAATTTATACAGTTCAGTTGTGCAGCATCTTATTTATTATTAAAAGGTAGCTTACTCTGCGGAGCAAACAAGTTATCTTTACATTCATTCTCAAGGTCTAACAAATATGTGGAAAACATTTCTTTCCTCATTAATGGTAAATGATTATTGTGATAAATATCGATACCGACTAATATTGGGGAAAAAATATTGCAATAATATTTTTGCCCATATTTCCCAGCCCTAATACAATATATTAAAGGTGCAGTATGTAATAATTAGGTCCGCTTGAGGTCGTTAGAAGCCTATTCAAAACAAAGGCGTAGCTTGATGACACCAAGTTTGAGTGCGGAATCTTGGGACATGTGGTCTTCACCTCAATGGACGGTGCAAAAGAATAGGGATAGGACTTGGGAAGAAAACATATTCATGGATGCGATTATTAACGTTACTGTAATATGAAGCAGAGCAGGACCGAGTGTTGTGGGAGCTGAATGAGGCCGCTGGAGCGATTGAGCAACACACGAGCAGCGGAACTTTGGTAAAGCATGGTAGGCTACTCGCAAAAAATCAAGAAAATTGATTTAAACAATAAGACTTAACGTGTTGAGCTATATAACAACAATTAGTTTTCTGTCTATAAATATATCAAAACAGTTGTTCCCTTGTCTATTAAAACGTGTAATATATTTAAGCGTCTTTGGTGTTTCCATGGTTTCTATAAAATAAAACCGGAAACCGAGGCAGACCGAGGGTTAACGCGGGTATGACGCAATTGACAGGCGACTCCCCACACGTCCCGGAGCCTTGGTTAAAATCGCAATTTTCAAACGATTTACAAATTAGTTGGAAACATTTGGGATATTGTAAGTACTCAAGTGAACAAAATATATAACACTGGCCTAGTGGTTTTTGGATATTTTACTGCAAAAACATTATATATTGCATCTTTAATATGTGTACTTTTTAAATATGACTAGCTATGTGGTTAGTATTGTATTTACCTTATTTTAACAAGCCTTCAGTTGTACTACAATCAGCAGATTTTTTATGTTGAATTCATATTTTAATGCAGTATTGATTGCAATAAACACAAAGCTACTGGGACTGGTTAAAAACACAGTAATTAGACACGCACAAGCAATTTTTTTCCCCCAGCACTTCAAATGTTATTTTCAATTATGTTAATTTAACATTATTTGTTCATCCTTATGAGATTGTCCCCATTGTAAAACCGAACGTTTCAAAATGTAGGAAATTCAACATTTGATAGAAAACACTTATTTAAAATAAAAAAGACAATAATTACTTTAACCAGGAGGTGGCGGCAAAGTAGCATTTATTTGCGCATATATCAGCCATTTCCTCTAATCGTTTTTCACTTCATTTTTGACTAAATATTAAAGATTATAAAATAACTAGGTTTAAAAATACATTTTGTCAATGTGAAGTATGAAACACTCAAAAAGTCTTAAGAAAACAATAACTTTTCTTGTGAATGAATTACACAGAAATCGAGCACCGCGCTTCCCTTTTTTAATCGCAGCTGCTATCAGTCAATGATTTTAGCACACTTGTGAAAACTCACATTTTATTCAATGAATCTAACTAAAAGTGCACAATAAATATTACATTTTTGAAGCTTTTTTTCCACATAAAAGTGTGAAAACTGATGGTCGAATTGAATTACCCGAGGAGGAACACTGAGGTACGTCTTTATTTATTTATTTTTTATGCTGTCTTACATTTGAACTAAATTAATGCTATACCTGTCTATTTAAGTGACTATATTCTGATTATAAACTAAGTATTACACTGCTGATGCTCAACACACCAGCAAATGACATCTCACCGGAGGTTT
This sequence comes from Anabarilius grahami, assembly GCA_003731715.1. Taxonomy (NCBI): domain Eukaryota; kingdom Metazoa; phylum Chordata; class Actinopteri; order Cypriniformes; family Xenocyprididae; genus Anabarilius; species Anabarilius grahami. The sequence continues at coordinate 1,273,937 of RJVU01075616.1, read as the reverse complement.
TCGAGCTGGCTTATATTATTGCGGAAGTTCTAAAGAACGCTCCGTGCATATAGCCCCTTTACGCTCACTACTGCGCAGACTCTGGCTCCGAACAATGTAAGTAGTGCAAGATATCAGCGCCATTTTGGGACATTTTTATCTTCAGGGTAAGTGGTTAGTTTCTGTTGTAGCAATTCACCTTCGGCACGCCTCCTTTTAGCACGCCCATTAGCACGACCTGCAGCTATCGAAGGATACATCTATGCTGCCTTCAAAGTCAATTAGAATAATCGTGTCGCTGCGTTCAGATAGGCTACACCACTGTATCAGTGTCCAGTTTGCACATATAATTCATTTGAAGAAGACTTGATTAAAAATGTGTGCATAACTACACCGTGCTGGTTAATGTTTGGTGCAGGAGAATGTGTGAAATAAAAACCTTAAACACGGATACTTTATGCTGTATGAGCTATCAGCCACGTGGCTAGTGTTGTTAAACACAACGCGAAGCTCCCCGCTGAAACCGATCATATACGTGCTCCGCGTGTGTATCATAACAGTCATATTTTTCATGTGTTCGTATTCAAACTCCTGTAGCAAATTAGCTCAAAATAAATATGAATAATTAATCATAACTAGTTATAATTAATTATTAATATTTGGATCAGATAATAAAATTAACTTAATGTAATAAAATTAATATTACAATCAATTAACCTGTTGTCCAATGAACGCACAGTGTTAATTGTTTATTAATTCTAAGAAATGTTCATTTCCAGGTTATGGGAAATAACAATCTTATTGTAAAGTACTACTAAAAGCCTGTAGTCAGGATCGACATGAATAGGGACTCCAGTATATGAGAGCAAAACACGGACAACTTTAAGTGTGACATGAACAAGACTTTATTAACTAGACTAAACACATAACTACTCTAACATTCACACACATACATGCATACAGTTTACCAAGAGAGAGAGAGCTAAAGCAGAGTACATGAAGCAAGAGGTTACAGCATTGTTTGACCTTCAGCAGATCAACAGCCTTGAGCAAACCATCCGTTTAGTTTTAACAGGCCCTTCTTTAAAAGGGGTAAGGATACTCAATGTATCCGATGATGAGACTAAGTTTGATACTTGCATGTCTCTCCAAGTTGAATTAAAACTGTCCTGATGCAATTTGTGGAGGCTTCCGTTGAATCTTTGCTGATATTGTCTTGACGAAAGAGAACCAGTTGGATTCAGAGGATCTTTGGTGAATGGAAGTTTCTAGGCCGAAGCCTGGCACAAGCTTAGGGTTCCGTAGAAGCTTCTAGCTTCTACAGCATCATCTTAACATCAGCATTTGTCAGTAAAAGAGAAGAAGAAGAGCAGGAAGAGAAGAAAAAGAGTTTGATCTTGTGATCAGTGAATATAAGGGGTGAAGATGTCACACCCTCTTGAGGTGTCTGAGCCAATAAGGAGTTTCCCTTTCAGAGGGAAGTTTTACGAGTCTTTGTTCTGTAGCAAGATATTAGCATAAGACCCTGGATTGGATGAATGAGAGAATAACCTTCTAGATTCTTTTAATACTAATATGTCACAGAGTTAGTAACATGTAACATAAATGACCAAATAGGAAATGAAAGTTGGAGTCCGTAGATACCAAACATGTTGCCAATGTGATCTCAGTTAACTATGAATTCCAGCTCTAGAATATATTAATACTCAAAATAGTTCAAAAGAGAAAATTAACACATAGAATAAAGCCTATAAAAGGAAAGTCATGAGATGGGAAACTTGGATACATGTTTATACATTTCCCAAGTGGTTATATAGAGAATACATAGGATTAAGAGAGTTTATTTGTCCTTCTCAGGAAGAAGGAGTCACAATTCACTAACATTCTTTCTGATCATAAAAGTACCCTGTATCTGTAACAGGACACCTAGTTCTGTCAGTGTGTTAGCTACATTTGGGATGCTGGTTGCAGTTTTAGGGGGATGGGTTCACAGAACTTTGATAGTGGGAGTGAGTTTATGGGTAATACATTAAATACAATGAATAATTGTGTGGCTGATTGATCCAGACGCTACACTCCAGTTCTGACCGCATCATGGGCAAAAAACAAAACAAAAATGTGCTGCTGGGGAAACATCTACACGGCTCGCGTGTTTGAACGCAGCTAGAGCGGGCAGAGGTGAATGAGCCGCACTTTTTTGACATTGAATTATCTGCTGTAATGCGATCTTATGCAAACATACACTCTAAAAAATGCTGGGTTAAAAAAACCCAAGCTGGGTAAAATATGGACAAACCCAGCAGGTTGGGTTAAAAGGCACCTATTATGCCCTCTTTCACATGATGTAATATAAGTCTCTGGTCTGGTCAAGTTTCAGCTTAAAATACCCCACAAATTTGCCCCTATTTGGGGGTGAGCAAAAACACGCCTTTTACTATATTACTATATTGCTGGCTAAAAAAATAAATCCAAAATTGGTTGAAAAAAATGGCTGGGTGAAAACAACCCAATCCCTGGTTTTGTCCATATTTAACCCAGCAGTTTTTAGAGTGTATTTTCCATTTGTGCTGGTAGATTACAGCAAAACAATCCACATGCACACAAACCTCTGCTCTGGTCGCGTCGCAGGAAAAAACATTGTGTTGTAGCACCGAGGAAACGGACACCAATGATATGTCTCTGAATGACAAGAGACCGAGGCGAGAGAAGTATCACTTCCTCATGCATAATACCGCAATTATAATCTTATGCATACTACAGCGCAGTGATTGGATTGAATGAGCTTTAAGTCATGAATAAATGTAGAAACTGTTGATGCCAGCATGTTCGACCAGCCCATACTTGGAGCCAACCAGCACTCCGAATCCTGACGGTAGTACACGATGACGTCATATTTTGTGACGTTGCTCCGACTTTGCTTTTCAAACCGGAATATAGAAATCGCTCTGATAAAATTAATGAGTACCTTTAGTGTTTTCAATGATGTGCAGCCTATACATAATCTGTTCACAGCTCAAAACAATTCATAAAATAGCACTTGCATGAAAAGGTATTATGTTTTATTTAGCAACCCTAACCTTAACCCTAACCATCTCAATCCTAGATGGGAAAAGAGCATTTACAGCCAATACAGGCAATTAACCATAGGAAATATATGTTTCTAAAGGTTTTTAACAGTTATCGAGGTTGAGCCAAAAGCTTAGGACTGTTTTTTGAAATAATCTCCAATATTTAACAAACAATTCGATGGACAGCAGCGGTCCTAGAGTCAAAGTTGCTCAGAATGAGGAGTTCTACCAAGTGGTATAAATTTCGTGGGCATGTGCGAAAAATCGCAAGATACACAATCCTTTAAGCACATGAAAAAAGTGAAGGCGCCCCCCAGTGGCCGATTTATTTTGAATTTCTCACAGGTCTCTAGAGCCATGAGTCAAACAGGCCCAGCAAGTTTCGTTCCGATCGGCCTCCGTTTAACTTGTCTGATAGCTGCTCAAACTTAATTGGCCGATGACGGACATGTTTTTTGAGATACGTCAATGTCCTCATAGACAATCCTGGCACCTCGGACAAAGAAACTGCATGCAAATTTTCAAGTCGGTAAAGGAGTTATAGCCATTTTAATGTTTTTTTTCCCCTTATATTTCTTTTTCACACAACCACAGAATGAGATCTTACATAGGTGTGCTGAGTTTGGTGAAAATAGCCATTTTAGTAAAAGTGACTTGAACGTTTTGGTAGCCCTTAGGGACCGTGAATCTGAATTTTTGAAGAACGACGGGCAAATCCGAGGAATGCATTTTGTCCGTCTTGAGCCAAGGATTCCAACGATATAAGACACTTGAGCCTACGCCTAAAGCCCAAAGTATAGAATTTCACACATGCACATGCACATATATATTTTTTTGCAGTAATTAGTTTATCCACAAGGTGGCAACCATGCCCTGGGGGCGTCAATTCAAAAGGTAGTCAAAGAAAACCTGCATAAATAGAACAGACCGGAACGCATGCAATCTACAGAGACAATAGAGGCCTACATAGACAAGAGATTGTACGAAGAGGTTAGAAAGTACCCTCATTTGTACAACTCTAGCATGAAAAAATACAAATATATTTACATGGGTTGTAATTGATAGCTCAAAACTGTGCATGTGTCGAATGCCTGTGTGCGTATACGAGTCAAGTGAAGTATGCTTTGCAAGGCTGCGAATTTGACTGTGAAAAAAAATACTCAGGGCTAAACGGTTCAGGAGTTATGAGCGATTTCGTATTTTTCACTGCTGTAGCGCCCCCATCAGGTCGATCAGGCCGAGCCTTGCTGACGTTGTAGACAGTGTGAGTACTACTAGTTTCAAGTGTCTACTACTTAAGGCAGGAACACACCGAGCCGACGCCGATGAACTAGTGGCGACGAAAGCAGACTGCGGGGTGATCAGAATGATCAGATGGCCCGACGGACCGAAGAGCTCCAACGCCAATTCAACATGTCGAATCGGCCGAAAAAAAAAGCAGATAAGGACCAACTTCAGCCGACGGTGCGGAACACACTGAGAAAACTTCGTCGGCCGTGTGTTCCTGCCTTTACGATATTTGGTCTGATCACTTTTAGGTCCTTGGAAATTTTAACAATTACAATAGGGTTTCAGCACTACGTGCATGAACCCCGGATTAAAGTAAACAAAAGTAACAATAAAACTGATCTTACTGCTTTAATATTTTATTATTATGCAATTATTCATTTTAAATGCTGTATTTTTCCATAGCAAGCAGGCTACATATCCACAAATCATATAATCTCCAATACCAATATTAAATACACCATTATTCCAAAGTTTTGAGGTCAATAAGATTTTTTTTATGTTTTTGAAAGAAAGCTCTTATGCTTACCAAGGCTGCATTTATTTGATAAAAAATACAGTAAAACACTAATATTTTGTGAAATATTATTACAATTGAATATATATATATATATATATATATATAGCTTTAATAAATATATAAGCTGAATTTTCAGCATCATTACTCCAGTCTTCAGTGCTATCTTCATGATCCTTCAGAAATCATTCTAATATGATAATTTGCTGCTCAAGAAACATTTCTGATTATTTTGTATTATTATTTTATATATCACTTTTGATCAATTTAATGCAACCTTAACAGTATCAGTTAGTGATGAATTTTCAGCGTTAAAGCTGCAGTCCGTAGGTTTTGCCTCTTTGTCACCATCTCTGCAACCTGCAATTGCAGTTATTTGCGGAATTATCATCTTTATGGGGGTTGTAGATCGGCACGGCTCCTCAGCGCGGATGGATCTAATGTTTCCTGTCAATCACCATATCAGTGTGGATACTGTACTTCGGAATCACAGATTCTACGTCCTGGAATTATGACCAAAATAAGAATTTTCACCTGAAAATGTAATCTGAACAAGTTAGTAACAAATCTGCCACTTTTGTTCTGACCAACTGAGAAAAAAAGCATTACAATAAATCGCATTGCCAGTGATGATTAAATCTAACGATCGCTTAGCTCGGATCACGTCAAACTGTGGAAATTATTATTATTGTTATACTTTGTTCTCAAATGGTTAATGTTAACAACATCAGCATTGCCTGACTGTGTATTTAGTGTGTATTGGCGTTACCTGTAGATTTCAATTTCTGTAGCCACTCCGCATTCCGAAGTCTTTTGCTAGTTTGCTTGACTACGGGTGAATCTCCATTTTTTCACTGATGATTGTCATTTGGACCTTTATGGATTACAATCCGCCATCAAAATAAGTTTAATTATTGCAGCTGCTGTGAGAAAAGGCTGTAAATGATCTGCCGCCTGCAGCATCCTCACATGCCATATAGTCTACTAGCTGGGACTCCTTATTTATGTAAACAGATGTGACGTAATGACGCAAAGACGAACGGCTGAATGCTTGAATTTCCCGCGGAGATCCACCAGTACCACCAGAATGATAAAACATTATTACAAGCTTAGCGTTGCGAAACGGACTAAGGTAGGGAGATAGTTTTGAACACTGATTGGTACTTGGTCTAAAATTTATTTTGGATAATTTTTAACCAAAAAAGTTACGGACTGCAGCTTTAATTTCTAGCAACAAATTCACTATTAGATCATTTTCATTCTGTAATCTAGTAACAGTGAAACTGAAAATTAAATGTTGTGCAAGAGAAAAGGACAAAACAGAAGATGGGCATGCTTTTAAGATGAATTGCTGTTTTACATTGCATGCAATTTAATGAGCCTTCGTCTACATTGCACACATTTTCTCATTGTTTACTAGGAAAATTGTCATCCTTCCTGGAAATGTTTGTGTTAAATGACACTTTCACGTCTGAGCGTGGATATCTTTGTCTCAATGTAGCTCAACATGTTGCTCATTCGCCGTTGCTGTCCTCTATCGTCACTGTCTTTAAGCGAATCTTTGTCCTTCCTGAGTCTCAGCTGGGCTCTGAAGGCCTTGCAGAAGATGAAGTATATAAATGGATCCAAACAAGCATTTAGCACTGATAGTAGGACGGTCAGCTCCTTCAGGACGTAGAATGCTTGGGCTGCGCAGTTTTTCGTCTGAAGTTTGATAAATGCATAAGGCAGTCTCACCAGATGATAGGGCACAAAGCACACACAAAAAACAACCACTAGAACTAGCATGTTGCGCTTAGACTTTCTGAACTTATGGCTGCTGGATGTGGTCTGTGTGGACAACTGAGCTTGTCTGACCTTTTGCAAAGTTCCCCAGTAAAGAGCAATCAGAGACACCAGCACAAAAGTGAAGATTACCATGGACACACTGTGAGTGATTTTGTAGACCAAACTGAGCTGAGGACTGTGTAAAGCCTCACAGCCAATTTGATCAGGCTTTTGATCAGGCTTTTGATCATGACTCCAGGAGGTCAGGAGAAAGAGGATCAAGTAGATGGAAGACATGGCTAACAGTGAGAGCCAAGTTGCTGCAGAAATGTGGCGGGCGGTACGAACCGTCTGCAGAGCATGAGTCTCCACTGGCCGGACAATCTTCAGGTACCTGAGGTAAAAGATCATTTTATTATTATTATTCTTTTTTATTATCTAATATGTGTTCATGCTTGGAGTTATATATGTTTATTTCTGAAGAAAGCTGTAGTATCATGGCTTAGAAGCGAGAAAGAGTTTAAATTTAATAATAAAAAAATGCACACACATTATTTGTAAAGTACCATAAAGTTTGGAATAATTAAGAATGTTCAGTGTTTTTGAAATAAGTCTCTTCTGCACACCAAGGCTGCATTTATTTGATTTAAAATACAGTAAAAAGTTTAATATTGTGAAATATTATTATAATTGAAATGAACTGTGACCAAAGCTGAATTTTCTGCATCATTACTCCAGTCTTCAGTGTCACACAATCCTTCAAAAATCTTTCTAATATGATGATTTGCTGCTCAAAAAACATTTCTTATTTTTATCAATGTTGAAAATAGTTTCCACACAAATATTAATCAGCTCAACTGTGATACACTACCATTAAAAATTGGGGTAAGTAATATTAAAAAATAAATAAATAGACGATATTATTCAAATTCAGCAAGTGTCAGGGTTATTGTTATAAGTGGCTGCACAATAGAAGTGCACAAAGGCGAAGATATCACTAGAACAGTCTTTAATTCAGGACTCATGGTACAGGCAGGCAAAAACTCAGGGAAACACAGGAGAAACAACCACGAAGCATTTACGAGACAAGACAAAGAACTGAACAGAACAGGGAGTGTAAATACACAGGAGATAATGAGATAACAGGTGAACAGAATAACTATTCAGACACACTGGGAAACTGGGTCATAAACAGGCACTGAACTAAAACACAATGAAACATAACATAACTGACAGTTATGTTTAGTTCTGTTCAGTGTGATTGTGTTTTAGTTTGGTTTTCCCTGTTCCTGTTTGCCTGTGCTCTAGATCCTTGTTAATTTCCATAGTTAATCATCTGTTGTCATAGTTCTCGCCTGCTCCCAGTTCCTTTGAATTTAAGTGAAGTGTAGCAAAGTATGGTAACATAAAAGTGAAGTTAAGTTTAGTGTAGTGTAGTGTAGTGTAGTGTATTGAAGTGAAGTGAAGTGTAGTGTAGTGTAGTGAAGTGTAGCCAAGTATGGTAACTTAAAAGTGTAGTGTAGTGTAGTGTAGTGTAGTGTAGTGAAGTGAAGTGAAGTGTAGTGTAGTGTAGTGAAGTGTAGCCAAGTATGGTAACTTAAAAGTGAAGTTAAGTGTAGTGAAGTGAAGTGAAGTGAAGTGAAGTGAAGTGAAGTGAAGTGAAGTGTAGTGAAGTGAAGTGAAGTGAAGTGTAGTGAAGTGAAGTGAAGTGTAGCCAAGTATGGTAACTTAAAAGTGTAGTGAAGTGAAGTGAAGTGAAGTGTTGTGAAGTGAAGTGAAGTGAAGTGAAGTGAAGTGAAGTGTTGTGAAGTGAAGTGAAGTGTAGCCAAGTATGGTAACTTAAAAGTTAAGTGTAGTGTAGTGTAGTGTAGTGTAGTGTAGTGAAGTTAAGTGTAGCCAAGTATGGTAACTTTGAAGTGAAGTGTGTTTTTTGTAATATCCATATTTAAAACTTTATAAATTCAAATAACTAGCTTCCGGTGTACGTACGCATACCAAATGAGTAACCCCTGACGAAGAATGTAGGAGTAGCGTAAGTTTAGACTCTCACGGTTTAAAAAAATAGGGCTGGGCAACAAACCTAAGCTCCTCCTCTCTTATATTGAAATCCTCCAGCATTTCTCTTTAAAAATGATCATTTTAGACTTCTAATTCATGACCGGTGTTTTGTTTTGCTCTATCCTCTGTTCTTCTGCATTCATCAATGTCATGCATCAGGTCAGAGATTACTCTCAAAAAGTCGATTTGCGTAGGCCATCTGCTGGAAGCTAGTTATTTCACTTCAGAAGGTCTTTATTAACCCCCTGGAGCTGTATGGATTACTTTTATGATGGATGAATGCATTTTGTTGGCTTCAAAAAGGAGCAAGGATATTTTTTAATATATCTCCGATTGTGTTCATCTGAAAGAAGATAGTCACATACACCTAGGATGGCTTGAGGGTAAATCATGAGATAATTTCAATTTTTGGGTGAACTGAAGCTTTATGTACCATTTAATATTTGATAATAACTGAGCATCAAATCAGCATCTTATAATGATTTCTGAAGGATAATGTGAAAATGAAGACTGGAGTAATGATGCTGAAAATTCAGCTTTGCATCACAGAATTTTTTTATTTTTTTTTTTTATAAATTTAAAATGTATTCATATAGAAAACAGTTACTTTAAACTTTTGACCGGTATAGTGTAGGTCAACACAAGTACTGTAGGTGTTAGTTTAAGCTGTATACCTGTTTGCAGCAATAAAGTCCATGAAGAGGATGCTTGCATACATGTTTAAATAGAAGGCTGTTGCTCCAAAGCTGCAGTAGATATTACGCATGATCTCTGAACTGTTGGTATAGTTAGCGATGCGCAAAGGTAAACAAAGGCAAAGGAAGAAGTCAGCTGCGGCCAGGTTCTTCATATAGACCGTTACACTGGACTGGACGCAGTGTTTAGTGCAGAAATACACACGCATCGTGATGCAATTCAGCACCAGACTGACAACAAACACTAGTGAGTATGCAAATATGAAAACAGGATGAGCTGGGATCTTTGACATTTCACAGGAAGCGTTTGGTTCTGTGTGAGTCGTGTTTGCTTCTGTGATGTCATCCAGGGCAGTGGTGAAGCTGGTTAGTGGAACTGCAGTTCTAAGAGTTTGTGAAACTGCTGACTCCATCTAGATGCAAATAGGACAGATTAGTCATGAAATGACATTTACATTTATTGCATTGAGGAATTTATTAATTCTCAAAGTGCAGCAAGTGAAATATGTTGTAACACATTATTCATAGAATGCAAAATCTTCAACATTATGTCTATAAAGCATACTTTTTTATTACTGAATATCTTGCTTTTTGGTGAGACAATAATGATTCTGAAACATTAAAAATATTTAATCATTAAAAACGTTCTGTGCAGTTTTGGGGGTAACTAAGTAATCTAGTTACTGTAATTTAATTACTTTTCCTTGAAAAGTATAAGGGATTACTCTTAATATTTCTGTCATTTATTACAGTTGTAATTCATACTGTTTAGACTATAGGGTAACACTTTGTAATAACTAAACGCTATGAGTCATTAGTTAACCATTACTAAATAGTGAATTCATAATTTATAACGCATTAATAGACAATAAGCAGTTTATAAATACAGCTATAAATGCTTTGTTCTTGATTAATAAGCAAATCTATAATGTGTTTAATAATTGTATTTCCATGATCAATTTATCATTTCTAAATTAAGTATTGCCTTATTTACAAACCAGTTATTTAGGAGTTGCCACTGGTTCATAAGATCATTTAGAAAGTGTAAGTAAATGATTAATAAACGATTTAAATGTACATTTATACATCTTATTATTTAGACATATCATATATAGTTACACAGTGTGTTAAAAATGCTTTATTAACATGTATTCCTACTGTAATTTATGATTAATTCAGGTAGTTATAAAACATTAAATACAGAAATCAAAAATTACACATGGGCCTATTACAGTTTTAAAGTTGCTTACACACTAAAGTGGTACCTGAGGCCCACTCAGTGAAACCATTCACTCATGTACCGAAACTTTAGACCAAATCTTCAAAGCTACAAGCACATTACATGCTTTACACTCAGTTTGCTAATGTAAAACAAACATTTAGCAAAACTCTAAACACAGTTCTCTACATCAGACACATAATAACTCTTTTGTTTCATCTGGGAAACACTGCCATGTAAATGCCACCATCTTTTCCTGATTATTTCATCACTTAGAATTCAAAACTCAGTATTGTGAGAAAGGAAGTATAGGAAGAATACTTCCTTTCTCACAACACTGAGTTTTGAATTCTAAGTCATTTATATATATATATATACACATACACACACACACATACACACGTCTGGTTGTGAGTGCTATAACAAACTCCTCTCCACTCCACTGCAAACTGAACAAGCATAAGATACAAGATAGTGTTTTATGTTTTTTACATGTGCGTTTGGCATATTTGGCTAATCATTTGATGTTTGTGTGTAGAGTTACTACGCAAAAAATACAATTTTTGGAAGAGTTAAAATAGTTTTGAATGAAGCATTTGCTTTTGCAAGATATGTGTGACATTTTGCATGTTGTGTGTGTGGTTTTATTTTTGGTTTTGTGTGTAGAGTTTTGAGAAATGGCCATAGAAAAAAAGCCATAGTTTCAAAAACTGTGTGAAAGCATTTAAAAAAAAAAAAAAAAATTATTTAGTATAATTTCATCATTGTGCCATGTTTGCATGTGTTTGCTTCTCTCCTACTCTTTGTGTGCAAATATTGTATTATTATAAATATCCGAATTCACAATAAAGCTGTTCATATTTACCTAATTTTCTGTTTAAATATAGCATAAGACAAAGAAAATGTCTGTGCTGTGATTTTGGCTATATTTTCATGTAAAATGATCACTCAGAGAAAGTTAGAAGTGACAGAAGGTCTTTCTTAGTTTGTGGGTAACAAACCACAAGAAGGATATTCCCTTTTCAGTCAGGGATGATTAGGTCTAATCGGACCCGTATCTGCCCGTCTAAGTCAGTTACCATGCAGATAAATTGTGGTCTGTTTGTTAATTGTTAAAAAATGTTTAAATTTATACAAAATAGCTCCTTGTTGCAAATAAAAATTAATAATAATGATAATAAAAATAATAATAATAAAAGTTGACAAAATCCCCAAATTGGCAAAACTGTCTGTAGACCAGTGACTGACCTAAAGTATAAAAATAATTTTTGTCATCAGCACAGTCCACTTATGTCCGCACACACAGTCCGCATGCAGCCAGATTCAGTGCATGTGCGAGCGATTAGAAAGCATCTAATTTAAAAAATTCAAAATGCTAAATTATATATAATGGCATTGTCAACCAAGGTAGTAAGATTATTGGCATTAAGCAGACCGGTTTATCAAACAGCTTTGAATGTTTGTCTTGCAGAAAGCTAGAGCTATTCTTGCAGATTGTACTCATCCACTGTTCCATGAAAAATGCTTCCTTCTGGTATACGTTCTAGTATGCCTAAATTTAAAAGCAATCGGTATAGGCATTCTTTTATTCCCACTGCTGTAAGGCTTTTAAACTTGTTAGATGTCAGAATGTTGTGTTTGCTGTTTGTGTTTTATATGATAGGGTTACAAATGTTATACTGCACAAAAAACGCGTTTTGGGCTTATAATAATAATGACAGTGTCGTGTTACATCTGTCGTCATGAAATGAAGTATGACTGTCGTTACTAATCAAAATGCGTGTTCATTTAAGTGCAATGTGTGGACTTTTTACACCATTTGTCCTATTTCCATTTAGCAAAACTTATTTTTTTTATGAACAACTACACCCTTTGGGCTTATAATAAACTTATATCAGTAACATGATGTACTAATTATAAGTGCAAAACAAATTAAAAAAAATCTCATCTCTGTTGTTCTCTTGCAGTGCTGAGAGCTGCATAATAGGACGTTTATCAAGTTCAATGACTGAGAAAAACTGTCTCATTAACAAAGGTCAGGTCTGTTCACAGGGGCCACTTTAAGGTGTTCTTTTCTGCACCACAAATGTGAATACTGACACTGTTTTCTATAATCCAAAGCACTCAACAACATTTTCCATTAGCAGTTCAATGTATTTTCAAGTACATATCAGACAAAGTTATCTGACACTCAAAATGGGATACGATTTTGTCAAAGGAAGGAAAAAAAAAAAACCCATTGTAATCCATTCTAGTTAATGTCATCCACAAGGCTAAATTATTATTATTATTGATGTTTTGTTTCACACAGTTTATTGAACCACAACCCAATATATTTAATGTAGTATGTTGGGATTATATTCATACTATAAAAATGCATACTGCACACTATTCATAAGTTGTGTCATGGTAATTACACATATTACATGATGAATATATTTAAAACTTTAAAGGTTTCCGTCAGAATTCTGATGTAGCTAATAGCTAGGTAAAATAGAGACATCAAATAGTTTTTTCTTACTTAACAACTGAAGCATGATATAAAAAAGTTTTTATTTCACACATTCTCATTGAGAAATGACAAACCTTTCCCTCAAACTGACCCAACAACATGTTTTATGGTAGAACCTTAATTGCAATTAACAAAATAGCAAATCATATTTTACTTACTTGAAATCCACTCGTACCCAGGCTGTCCAGTGAGCTTTGATCTAGATGTTTTATCCTTTTCATTCACTTCCTTCATAACTTCCTTCTGTATGCATGTAAAGAGGAAATTGGGTTTTGTATGCAAGTGTGTGTGTGCATGTGTGTGCATGTGCGTGTGTGTTCGTGTTTGTGTGCGTGTGTGTGCATGTGTGTGTGTGTGTTTGTCTGTGTATGTGTGAGAATATGTCTGAAAGGTGGTTGGGGTGTGACGCGATTTTGGGGTGATTTTGTGGTGACACATGGAAGACACTGAAGATATAGATGCAGGGTCAGTTGCAGGACTGAACTGTGTACTGTAATTTGTTTTATTTATTTTTATTTTTTGTCATTTGCAAGTCAAAGTTGTTTGGTTCCTATTTGGTTTTCTCAGACACGACATAACAAAATGCAAGCTATGTGTTTTGTACAGTACTTTAAAAGTACTTTAAAAACTGAAACTGTCAGATGGGATTGCTTTGGAGGGGATTGTTTTTGAGGTTTATGTTATGTTGAATTTTATTTGAATCAGTTATTCGCTTTATGAGTCATCAATTTTGTTGGTGCCTGTGAAACAGTCTGTTCTCACTATGCAAATTATTTGCTATAGCTGAGGGGCATCCTGAATAATAAGCTACAGTCAATGTCGTAGACAAAGAACCTCACACTGAATTATATTGACTAAAATGGCAAGAACTGGCTATCATTCAGTTCCAACCTGTTTTCAGCCTTTGATACTGCTCACTTGTGAGACTTATGTCAGTGACATTGCTTAGGGGTTTATTAACTTCGGTTGTATATATTGTCATGCTGATTTGCTGCCATCTAGTGGAGTCTCTTTGAAACTACATCCATTCAACAGGCTGGAGCTACAGTACTTGAGACCTTAAAGGGTCATGAAACCCCAAAACAATTTTTTTGAGATGTAAACAGATATGTATAGGCTGCACATCATTGAAAACACTAAAGGTACTCATTAATGTTATTCATAAGTGAAAAATAGTTATTTTTGCATTTTTCAGAGCGATTTCTGTCTTCCGGTTTGAAAAGCTGAGTCGGAGCAACGTCACAAAATCTGACGTAATCGTGTACTTTCGGCCCAAGTATGGGCATGGTCGAATATGCTGACGTAGATCGTTTCGAGCGATTCTCGACATATATTCATGACATAAAGCTCATTTAATCCAATCACTGCGCTGTAGTATGCATACGATTATAATTGCGGTATTATGCATGAGGAAGTATCACTTTTCTCGCCTCGGTCTCTTGTCATTCAGAGACATATCGTTGGTGTTCGTTTCCTCAGTGCTACAACACAATGTGTTTTCCTGCAACGCGACCAGAGCAGAAATTTCTGTGCATGTGGATTGTTTTGCTGTAATCTACCAGCACAAATGAAAAAAATGTTCGCGTGAGATCGCATTACAGCAGATAATTCAAATGTCACAAAAGTGCGGCTCATTCACCTCTGCCTGCTCTAGCTGCGTTCAAACACGCGAGCCGTGTGTATGTTTCCCTCAGCACAGCGGCACATGTGTTGTTTGTATTTTGCTCGTGATGCGGTCAGAACTGGAGTTTGAAATATACGAACACATGAAAAATATGACTGTTGCTATACACGCGGAGCACGCATCTCCGTGTTGTGTTTAACAACACTAGCCACGTGGCACATAGCTCATACAGAATAAAGTATCTGTGTTTAAAGTTTTTATTTCACACATTCTCCTGCACCAAACATTAACCAGCATGGTGTAGTTATGCACATATATTTCATCAAGTCTTCTTCAAATGAATTATATGTGCAAACTGGACACTGATACAGTGGTGTAGCCTATCTGAACACGAGGACACGATTATTCTAATGGACTCAGATTTTGAGTGCAGTGCTCGTAAACGTAAGCAAAGTAGCTTATTATTAGCCCTATTAAATATTCTTTCGCATTTCTCCCTTGTGCTTGGGAGTTTGTTATCATTTTCTCCGTGCTCATATATTAATATTCATTATTCTGTATAATGAGTGTGTTCTATGTCTGTGCTTCATTGGTTGTTCTCTCCCCCTCTACACTCCCACTTTTCCAGAGCTTTACACGCCCATTTTTACTGACTTTTTTGAGCTTTGAGGTGTGAACGACCAGGGTAAAACAGGGGGGTTTCATGACCCTTTAATGTAGCATAAAATTAACCTAGCATGAAAAGTAGCCCTTTAAATGGTGATTTTGGCCTGAACAATCAGGGGTCTTGACCTTAACTATATCAAACAAATGGACTCTAAAAAGTGAAAATCAGCCTATTATTGCAAGCAAAGAGATTTATACATTACCGCTCCAAAGTGTCCAGGGCCAAGTTTTAAGAGGGAGGAACAAAAAGTAAGTGTGGCCACTCGAGCTCCCACCGTAAAGATAGGGGGGGGCGGGTGGTTCACTCAGTCCTGGCTGCCCAAGGGAAGATCTCCTTGAGAGCAGCCAAAAAGAAAACCTGATGCCTTTCGGCCCTGGTCCCTGAGAGCAACCCCTCCCGATGGAAGTCTGTGCACATCATGTCATCTTGACCTTCCTTCGGAGCTCTCCAATCGTACATGATTGGGGAGGTAGTCCATCTTTGCTCATCACTCCATCGACTCCTCTTCTAGGTCAGTGTGGTCGGTCCCCGCAAGTTTCAGCAGACAGATTCATCAAAAAAACAAACAAACAAAAAAAATATCATCTGTTAGACTTTGTGGCAGTGTGGCAGCTACTGCCCAATATCTCTCAGTGGGTTCTGAATACCGTAAAGAAAGCTTACAGGATTTAGTTTGCTTCACGTCCGCCTCGTTCCACTGCTGTAGTAACAACAATTGTGCGCTAGGAAAAAAAGATTCTCGATCAGAAACTGAGCTCTCTTCTGGCGGAAGGAGCCATAGAAAGTGTATGCAAGTGTAAGTGAGATGCAGGGTTTTATAGTTGGTACTTTATAATACCCAAATAGACTGAGGGTTCTGTCTGATTTTAGATCTGCAGGGCTTGAACCATACTCTTTGGGCATACAAATGGACAAGTTACTAACTGTCAAACTCAAAGTGCCACAAATTCAATCCAAGGATTGGTTTGTGGCAATAGGATGCATCTAAAGGATGCATATTTCCACATTGAAATTATTCCAGAACACAGTAAGTACCTCAGTTTTGCTTTCGGGGGTGAAGCATACCATTATTAGGTTCTTCCTTTTGATCTAGCCTTGTCCCCATGCACCTTCACCAAGTCCATGGATGCTACTCTGGCTCCTCTGCGTCTCCAGGGCATTCGTGTACTCAGCTACATTGACGACTGGTTGATAGCCCAGTCAGAAGAGTAAGCAGCACAATATCGAGATGTTGTGCTCGCCCATATAAAGCCTCTGGGACTCTTCTTAAACCTCAAGACAAGTGGACTTTCTCCCAAACAGAGAACCACCTTTCTAGGGATAATATGGGATTGACTATGATGCAGGCTGTATCCTGCACATGTAGATTTGATCCTAACCACTGTGAGAGACATCAAGCTAGGCCATGAGCTTTCAGTTGTATGTTCTGCCACGGTTTTACAGTTTGGATGTGGATTCAGCATCCCGCAAGTCCTTCGGGGTTGATCCAGGCAAACGTCTGCGCTCAGCAATTGTCTGTGCAGATCACACAGCCTTGTAGGGCAGGCTCTGTTCTCGTGGCATGGCAGCATTGGTATTCAAGTTCCCATAGCATCACCGTC
The DNA here is from genome assembly GCA_003731715.1 of Anabarilius grahami. Lineage (NCBI taxonomy): Eukaryota > Metazoa > Chordata > Actinopteri > Cypriniformes > Xenocyprididae > Anabarilius > Anabarilius grahami. Next base: position 1,256,943 of record RJVU01075616.1, on the reverse strand, counting down.
ATGATGCAGTGTCGAAGTTCCACTTCGAAGAGGAACATCTGGGGTCATGTATGTAACCTGGTTCCCCAGGAAGGGAATGAGACACTGCTTCATGTTGTCATGTCTCAGTTACGCCTGTGCATCTTCTTATGACACTAAGAATCTGATGATGCACATTTCTAGCATCTGTTTATGGTCTTGGTGATGCTCTATGGTATATTATCACGTCCGTGCATTCGGCCAATCAGATTCCTGTGTTTAGACGAGTGTTTCCCACTCATAATTATGCTTTCTGGTGGCATTCAAGTGTGTTCAACTCGTAAATACAATCTTTGTGACATGTCCTGAATGGACCATCTGATTGGTCTATTACACTGTTCACACGACCCACCTCTCGTTTTCGTGCTAGTTCCGTATTTGCAAATCAGTATGAATCAAAAAATAATGGAGTTATTGGGAAGATTAATTAAGAAGTAAGTAAACATCTCACCCACTTGATACCTCTGGTTTATGTTACATTACATTTAAACTTGAAATGACTTGTAAATGTGATTTGTGAGGATTTTCATTGAGCAATCGATCAGTCAAGTGAAATTAGGTACATCTATTGTATACTGTATAAACTGTAGTTAATGAAATATGAAATTTGTTACAACATTCTTATATTTATTATTTTGGAATACATGTAAAAATGATGAGAGAACTTGATGAGAAATATACTTTGTTCTAATAAATAGTACAATAATTGCATTATTAATGTAAAAAAATACAAAACAGAATTGTTTTGGTTGGATTTTTTTGATAGTGTAAGTAATGTTTATTTATTTAATATGAAAAAAATTATCATTATTAACTGTAACAGGAACATTCACAAAAAACAACACCAACAACAACAAAACAGTGAGGCTTCCTCATTTCAGAACACCACTGCAGCCACTAACTACTTGTCATGATCACCAGCTGGCGTGCCCTTGATAACCACCAGAGGGTACTCCATACCTAACTATTGCCACACCATCAAGGACTCAATTTTCCATAGTTCACTGACCGGGTTCATCTGCTGTTTGTCATATTCGCTAGTTTTATTTGCGTGTATAGAAAGTTAGCTAAATAACACATTGTAACTTGCTTGCATTGCAAATTATCGTGAACACTTATGAAAACTAACCATGGTTTTATCAAAGTACAAGTGTGGTTACTATGATTTTTTTTTGTCATATTGATACTATGTATAACAATAGTTTTACTACAAATACCAATACACTATAGTGTAGCAAAACCATGGTTAACTACAATAACCATGTTTTCTGTTTTATTTGTAGTAAAAACCATGGTTAATTTTCATAAACGAAGTAAAAAATCTTTCAAGCTGTTGACTGCATTGTTATAAGCACAGCTACTTTGTGTACCGAGGTTACCAAGGAAACGGCTTTATTTCTACTGTTCCAGCACCACCTACTGTCAAAGTGTTGATTACATTTTAATTCAGATAATTGCTGTTTTTCTGCACACCAATGTGAAAATCGCTAACCAGTCTAACATTTAATTAAAGCTGAATAAAATATCTTAAGGTAGCCTTTAGCTTCATAACAATAACATAAATAACATTGCTAAGGGATTACATAAATAGCCTACGTGAATACCATCAATAGATAGATTCTACGAAATTAACATGCACGCACACACACACACCTTACATCAATTTGGGAATAGTTACAGATAAATATAAAAAGGGGGGAGAAGATAACTGAAGGATTGCATTATGATGGGCTCCAGGGGCTCCCATAGCTCCACCCCTTTAGGATGCGAGGGAAGGACACAAGGAAAATAAGCGAGGATGGAGGAATTGAATCAAGTGAAATTATATATCCTTGCTCCCTTTAGCGTCACTTCAAAGCGTCATCAGCTACACTCGAGGGATCTACCCATGTTGTTAAAGTTTGGTTATTTAAAAAAATTATAATAAATATTAATGAAGCAAGATGCCCAGTTGAAATATATGAGATATAAAGTTTATTTAAACTGTAAAAATAAAGCATACATTTAAATTATTGTGACAGATATGAAGGGGGAGGAGAATGTATACGTGCGTCACGTTTCTCGACGAGAAAGACTTCCGCAAAGGATGCACCTGTGTATCCTCACTCATGACTCCTCAGGAAGCTTCCCCACTCCTCGTTCCTCCCGGTGCAATTAGAGAATTAAGATGTCCTTCAAGATGGCTGAGCTCGATCGTTTTCCGGGTCATAGGATGGAGGACAGAGGAGCGCGGAAACGAGGATGGATATTGAGAAGCACCCCTTGATGGTGTGGCAATAGTCGGAGGTGGAGTGCCCTCTGGTGGCTATCAAGGGCACTCCAGCTGGTGATCGTGACACAACTAGTGTATCTACAATGGCTGGAGCCAATGAGCGTCAGGATTCTCTGCAGGTCAACATGCTGAAATACACTGAGAGGGGTGACCCATACCATACATAATTAAAACACTTATTATAGAAAACTATCATGAGTAGTCTTTATCTCATGTTCATCTAAAAACAAAATCGCTGATCTTTTGACATTCTGACAAAACAATTTTTAATGTATAAATTACAAATATTTCAGTAAATTACAGTAGATGTTTCATGTTTGATCTTCACTGGATCTTTGCAAATCTTTCTTCTTCCTGAGCTGGGCTCTAAAGGCCTTGCAAAAGATGAAGTAGATAAGAGGATCAAAACAGACATTTAACACTGAAATCAAGATAGTCAGTTCCTTCACGAAGTTTAATGCTTGAGCTGTTGTACAATCACCGCTGAACACGTAAGGCAGTCTCACCAGATGATAGGGCACAAAGCACACGCAGAAAACTACCACTAGAACTAGCATGTTGCGTTTAGACTTGTTAAACTTATGGCTATTAGATGTGGTCTGTGCGGATAACTGAGTTTGTCGGATCTTTTGCAGAGTCTTCCGATAAAGAAAAAACAGAGACATTAGCACAAACATGAAGACTGCAATGGATGAACAGTGTATGATTTTGTAGGCCACACTGAGCTCGAAACTGTGATGGGATTCGCAAGGAAATTCATCAAGCTTTTGACCCCAGGTGGTCTGAAGAAAGAGAATCAGGTAGGTGGAAGATATGGCTAACAAGGAGAGCCAAGTAGCTGCAGAAATGTGGCGGGCAGTACGAACCGTCTGCAGAGCATGAGTCTCCAATGGCCGAACAATCTTCAGGTACCTAAGATGACAAAGTGAAGTAATCAGAATGCTGTTAATATCAATTTGCATTTCACTGTGAGAATAATTCACAGTGTGTCACATACACATATATCAGCATAGGCTTGGAAAAATGTGCCTGTTTCTGCAAAAGGATATTATGTTGCTTCTTGCACATTTCACGGCATGTCCAGTGAATGTTGCTAAGCATGTCTAATTTTATCCAGAATAGATGAATGTGAATCTGGGAACATTCTGGCAATTAAATATCTGGTGAGTGGCACTAAAAGGTTAATTCTCTAATGTACTATCAACAATAAACTTTACCCTACAGTTTACAGAAAGATTTAACAAAAAGGAAATGTAAGATAAAATGCATTTGCTGTAGAAACCATATCATTTTTATTTTAACTTGCTTCTATAAGTCTTTGAGCTCATTTAGCATGAGAGGCGTGGGAATCAAGCTCTCCACATCTGAATGCTGTACCAGGTGAGCTACCAAGCAAGTTTACAACATCTGAAAAGCAATACATATGAAGCTGGTTATGTGATACAAACATGAAAGTGTATTAGTTTACAAATCATGCACAATAATAAAAGTGTTTTGGGGTCATAACATAGAATTGTGCAAGTAAAGGCGGGTACACACTGTGCGGTTTTGGCCACGATTTGGTCGTCTGAAACAAATTTTGAGAATCCTAAAAGATTCCTATAATCCAAGGCTAAAATCTGTAATCTTTGATTGCTAGTTACGTTATGTGGCTACATGTGCGACCATGAGTGCTGTAGTACACGTCAACAATTTATTTTTGTCTTCAGGAGACGTATGTCTGTGTACGTGTGATTGTGATTATCATGAAGAAACATTCTGCCAAGCGTTTACAGGAAACGTCTGCTTTGTGCATGAGTGAGCAGTATGCGCATTTATTTCTCGAGGGAGCTGAATGCGTGCATTGTGAGGATTTCTCAGTGAATGCTCCGTTGGCGTCATCCCTATTACTACGGATGTGGGATGTGCGTTTATTTACATAATTCTGAGGAATTATGAGCGAAAGTTTGGTGGCTGAGATTGAGCATGTTGGGCCTCCTCTTGCTATAAAGCTAAGCCTCCAATCTCTCTTGGGCTCTATCTAGACAGTCTCATTAAGTGTGTCAGCCCTCTGTGGGCCGCTGTGATGAGCTGTCTTTAAGATTGAGTGTTGTTTGGTCACATTCAGATCTGAGGATCATTCTGTTAGGCCTAAACTCATTGGAGCCCCCCACATTGAAAGACTGTCTTTTAAATTGAGTGACGTTTGGCTTCATCCCGGTCTGAGGATCGTTCGATTGAGGCATCCACTCCATGGGGCTCTATATAGACAAGTGTCAATAAGCGTGTCGGCCCTCTGTGGGCTGCTGTGGTGAGCTGTCTTTAAGACTAAGTGTAGTTTGGCCTCATCACAATCTGAGGATCGTTCTGCCTAGGCCTGTGCTCATCTGAGCCCCAGACCTTAAAAAATATTGTCTATTAGGTTGAGTATATTTGGCCTCCTACCATTTTAGAGAGTCATTTTACTGAGGCCACCACTCAGTTCCAGTTAAACAGTGACATCAAGTGTTTGGCCTACTGTGAGACCACCTTGGTCAGAAGACTACAGAGGGTAGTCCGGTCTGCTGAGCGAATCATTGGCACAACCCTCCCCACTCTCCAAGAACTGTACTTATCCAGAGTGAGAAAAAGGGCAAAGAAGATCACTCTGGACCCCTCACATCCAGCACACTCCCTCTTTGAACTGTTGCCATCTGGTCGACGCTACAGAGCCCTGAGCACCAGAACGACCAGACACAGGAACAGTTTCTTCCCTCAGGCAATCCATCTCATGAACACTTGACAAACACGGAACACACAACACTATTACACATCATTTACTTAAAACACTTACTTATACTTCAAATTTGCACACATAACTGCACATACAATTGTCTATATTATATATTGTTTTTTGCTTTTTTTGCACTTTGTCTATCTTGTAAATTCGTATATTATTATTTTATTCCTTTTATTATGTGTCTTGTCTTGTCGCTGTCACTCTGTTACACTGTGGAGCTTCTGACACTAAAACAAATTCCTAGTATGTGTAAACAACATACCTGGCAATAAAGCTCTTTCTGATTCTTTCTGAAACAGTTTCTAAGGTTGAGTAGGGCTGACCTCCTCTCACTTTTTGAAAGTCGTTCTGTTGAGGCCACCGCTCACTTGAGCTCCAGCTAGACAGTGACATCAAGTGTTCGGCCCTCTGTGCGGCCGCCTTGGTAAACTGTCTGTAAAATTGAGTGTGTTTGGCCTCCTCTTACTACAGAGAGTCGTTCTGCTGAGGCCTATGATCACCTGGGCTCAAGTTAGACAGTGACATCAAGTGGTCAGCCCTCTGTGAGGCCTCCTTACCTCCTCCTCCTCACTCCTGTGGTTTGGCCTGTTCTCACTATAGAGAGTCGTTCTGCTGAGGCCTCCGCTCACCTGATCTCCAGCTAGACAGTGACATCAAGTGTTCAAGCCCCGGTGAGGCCACCTTGGTAATTTGTCTTTGATTGGACCCATCTCGGGCCCAAGTTTTATTTGGCTCAGAGATGCTGACTTCAAGTCAGGCAGGATTGAGCATGTCTTTTCAGCTCCCCTTGGGTCCTCCGGGATTGAACCAGATCCCCCTAATATAGTGACAAGGCGAAGGAATTCACTTTCTCTTTGCCTGTATAAAGCCTGTCAGAGACTAGCATTACCAGACCTTGAGCTCTGCCCTGGGGCAGAGACTAATTCGCCCCAGTAAGGGTTCCCCCTTGCATAGGGCATGGGCCTAGGTTGTGGCCTAAGGGAATAGTGTCACTGACAGCCCTATGTTTGACCTGAGAGCGGGATTGGTCTACGGCCTCTAAGTCCGTTGAGCCTTCTTTTTGCTTATCTTAGCCGTTTAGGCAGTTATTCCCTCAGCATGGCAGAGTGGGTACTTGCACATTGCACAAGTTCTTTTTGCACATTGCAATGTGGTTGCCTTGGTGTTTTGGGTGGTTGCTAGGTTACTTACATTCTTTGCTGAGAGAATGTTTTTGAATGTTTCCATAATCTTTTTTAAAATGTGGTAAATTATGGAAATTTTAGTTAACACAACCTCATGTGATATATAAGTAGCAATTCTGATTTTATGCAGTTAAGTGGGATTAGATGCATTATAGAGACCTGGGGCCTAATTTATAAAATGTTGAGCAGAAACCGTCTTAAACACACAGAAAATGAACGTAAGCCTCTTTTTCAGATGAGAAATCTATAAATTGCAAATTATCTTGAACTTGTGCACAGCTGAATGATTTCAGTTCTCCATGTTGTAAATGACACCTAATTAATGTCATTTACATATACCAATCATCGTCCAAATCCTTTAGTTTAGAATGGCAAGCTGCAAGAATAGCTTAGATTTCCAAAAACCTGAAGTAATCTGACAATGAAAAGTGTGTACGTCTGCTCAGACCCTGACGTGGCTCAAAGCACTTTTCCATGTCAAAGACCGTTTTTTTATAAATATGAGCGTTGGCGTGGATTTAAGCGTATGCACACTCTACGATCAAATCTGTGCGTACGACCGCTTTATAAATAAGGCCCCTGGGGTACTGTACAATATGGCCTCTGTTTTCATTAAAAATATCTTGATTTTTGTTTTGAAGAACAATAAAAGTCTTAGGGGTTTGGATTGACATGAGTGTAAGGAAATGATGACAGGATTTTCATTTTTGGGTGAACTATCGCTTTAATGGCTCATGTCCACTCTTAAATGTAAGTGTTTTGTTTTTTTTACTCAGTTTTATGATCCACCAGATGAAATAAGTGAGTTGCATACCTGTTTGCAGCAATAAAGTCCATGAAGAGAATGCTTGCATACATGTTTAAATAGAAGGCTGTTGCTCCAAAGCTGCAGTAAATATTACGCATCATCATGGAATAGTTAGCACTGTTGGCAATGCGCAAAGGTAAACAAAGGCAAAGGAAGAAGTCAGCTGCGGCCAGGTTCTTCATGTAGACCGTGATACTGGACTGGACATGCTGATTAGTGCAGAAATACACACGCATTGTGATGCAATTCAGCACCAGACTGACAACAAACACTAGTGAGTAGCTAAATATGAAAACAGGGTGGGCCGAGACCTCTGCAAATTTACAGGAAACTTCTGTTATGTTGGTTACGTTTGGTTTATTTTTATCAACTGGGGAAGTGGTGAAGATGGTTGCAGGCACTGCAGACTCCATCTAGACAAGCAAGAGAGAGACAGACACTGATGAGAAGAAAACATTCAGATTTTCAAGAAAAAAGTTTGTCATATAAAAACTTTGCAATCCACTGTAAAAAACTTCTGACAGTAACAATGGTTTTCATTATGACAGTAATATACTGTAGGAAGCAATGCATTCTGGGCAGTATTTGCCATTTCCTATAAAGCAGCCTGCAATATACTGTGAATGTCATATATATATATATATATATATATACATAAAAACTGTCCAACTGTCCAGAATTGCCTCCTATACACTATTTATATGTAGTGCCAAACCTGCAAAAAAAATAAAATAAATATGTAAAAAATATAAGAAATGTAAAATAACAAAAATACAAGGAATACAAATACAAATATACAAGAAAAAAAAACAAAAAAAAAACGAGTATTTATACTTTTATTTCCTTGCATTTTTTCCCACATTTATTTATTTATACATTTATTTTCACATTTATTTATGTATATATGTATTTATTTCTACATTTATTTATTTCCACATTTATTTATACGTTTATTTATTTCTACATTTCTTTGTCTGTATGCTAATGAGGAGGGCGTGTTTTACCTCAGACATCCGCAATGGAGCTCAAGTTGCAATGCTGAAGCTTAAAGGCTAAAGTGACACCTTGTGTTGTGACGAGCCCAGTGTAAACGAGCATATGTTATTTAAAAAATTTGCAGTGCAAAGATTTTTATCGATTAAAATTAAGAACTTGATCATATGATGATACGTATTTAATAAGGTTTGATTAAAATGCCCCTGGAAATCAATTTATAGGGGGAGATACCACCTCTTAATAGAAAAGTGTGTGTCTGTTGCTGTCTGCATTGTTTTTGGAAGTTACATTAAAAATGCACACAGCAAAATCCCCAGAGTTAAATCAACTCTGCTCAGAGTGCATATGGTCCCTCTCTAAATAGTGTTAAAATAACATTGAAGCAGAGATAAAGTTAATGAGATAATTAAGCAATTAATTAAGTAATGATTGAGCATTAGTGATGAACCACTGAAGAAAAGAGAAACACAAGAACTACAACTGACTTCAGTCACAGCCCTAGATGAAATCAACTGAAGATAAAAATCGTTAAATCTCTGACAATCTGATTAAACAATTCCACAAACAGCATTACCAGCTTCACTTATTACTAACCAGATTGACTTTATTTTCAAAAATCTACAGAAGTACTTATTGAGAATTAACAGAGGTTTAGATGTTGTTTTATTGGTGAAGAAAAAGAAAAGAAAAGAAAAGACGACGCCATCATCATGTGGATCAGCGTTTGCTTTAGTTAAGAGCCCAACTAGATCCTTGACTATCTATGTTAGATTGTTCTCTGCAACAATGTATATGTTGTTGTAAAGCAGTGAGGTCAGTTCTTTATAGTGAGCAGATATTAGCTGCTTTTATATGATGGTATAGTCATTGTGAAATGGCCTGATTGCATCCAAAGCAACTGCTCATATGTTTTGTCATCTATACATTTTGGTTTTGCATTACTAACCTTGTGAATCTACAGCATGAGAGGTGTTGCAGCAAACATATATATTAAAGAATTTTAAAACCATGCAGTGCATAAAAAATTTGAACTACTGCATCACTTAGACACACACAGACATCAAGAATCAGCATATGAATCTCAACAATGGTGAAATAAAATAAAATAAAAAAAAACGCTTCATGCTGCAATGCATGCTGGGTATCACCAAACTCCCATCATGCACTGCAGTATGAATAATTATTGTCACCACTGTTGTGGATTGTATGCTATGTTTTCATGTATAAGCTTGAGTGGTAATAGTTGCTTATTTGTAGCATTGAAGCATTATGGTGACATTTGTTTAATGGATTTTTGTTTTTTGTGCAATTTTGCTATTTATTTTGCAATAACCAAAGAGAAAGAAACCTCTTTGTGATGTTCATTAGAAATGGCTTTTAAGCAGAAAATTCAAGCTGACCCGCTCCTTCAGTCTTTCGATTCAGCAATGTACAAGTGTTTGTTGTAATAAACTGGGGCCCAGGTCAGGAAGCAGACATACTGGCTAAACCGACCATCTGCTAGCTGTCTCACCCTTTCACCTAGATATTATCACATAGAGACTGTCTGTACCCCAAATTAGTAAATATAAAAAACTCCCAAACCCATTAAGGGGTAAAAATTTAATTGATGTTCAAAAAATTAAAAACAAATATAGTAAATATACATTTTGGATTTCATGAGAGCTACACATTCCAAAAAAGTTGGGACAGGTAGCAATAAGATGCCGGAAAAGTTAAATGTACATATAAGGAACAGCTGGAGGACCAATTTGCAACTTATTAGGTCAATTGGCAACATGATTGGGTATAAAAAGAGCCTCTCAGAGTGGCAGTGTCTCTCAAGTCAAGATGGGCAGAGGATCACCAATTCCCCCAATGCTGTGGCGAAAAATAGTGGAGCAATATCAGAAAGGAGTTTCTCAGAGAAAAATTGCAAATAGTTTGAAGTTATCATCATCTACAGTGCATAATATCATCCAAAGATTCAGAGAATCTGGAACAATCTCTGTGCGTAAGGGTCAATCCCGGAAAACCATACTGGATGCCCGTGATCTTCAAGCCCTTAGACGGCACAGCATCACATACAGGAATGCTACTGTAATGGAAATCACAACATGGGCTCAGGAATACTTTCAGAAAACATTGTCGGTGAACACAGTCCACCGTGCCATTCGCCGTTGCCGGCTAAAACTCTATAGGTCAAAAAAGAAGCCATATCTAAACATAGTCTAGAAGCACAGTCATTTTTTCTGGGCCAAGGCTCATTTAAAATGAACTGTGGCAAAGTGGAAAACTGTTCTGTGGTCAGACAAATCAAAATTTGAAGTTCTTTTTGGAAAACTGGGACGCCATGTCATCCGGACTAAAGAGGACAAGGACAACCCAAGTTGTTATCAGCACTCAGTTCAGAAGCCTGCATCTCTGATGGTATGGGGTTGCATGATAATCTTGCAAGATGGCGCCGCGCATGGCAGCTTCAGTGCATAGCTCTTCAGTGTTTGTTCTGTTTTTGTTCGTTTTTCCTGTTTTTTGTTTTTCAAACACCATCAGTTTTACCAGGGATGAACTGCTGAACATTCGGCAGTACACACCACAAAATCTTTTACCGGATTTCGATTATTCAGACGTTTTGTTGAACGTTGTAGTCGGCGCAGTGGCAGCGCTGTTTAGACGCTTCAAGACGCGCAGACGGGGAAAGCGCGCCGGTGCGCTCGTGAAACTCGACAGCGCGGATTAAGAACGCCGCTCCCCAGCATCCATCTGGCAAATCTCCGCTCTCTTCCCAACAAAACAGACGAACTCCTTCTGCTCTCCCGGACAAATAAGGATTTTTCAAACTCTGCTGCTCTGTGCTTCACGGAGACCTGGCTGAACGACGCCATTCCGGACAGCGCGTTAAGTCTGCCGGGCTTTCAGCTGTTCAGATCAGATCGCGA